>OX328103.1:40257578-40740078 GCA_946811185.2 Hippopus hippopus
TAATTTGTCTATTATTTTTTTCAAGAAAAAGTTGTTGGCCATTATTTTACTTGGGCCAGAGCTAGCACTGGATATGTAATGTATATTGTACCACAGCGCGATTACACTTTGCATGATTTCATGGATGATGATACGCTTGAATAGCTCTGTTCAATACCTTTCCAACGGTATAACCACGAGCCTTCAGCTCCACATAGTTTTAAACTTATAGTCATTTCAATAGAGCTAGTCGTTGACCACTGTTGTAAAAATGGTTGGGAAACGGATTAAGAATATTAAAGAAATTAGAGCTTATATAAAAGTTCGCACAAAACTCGGTCATTCGGTAATGCAGATTTTTACTGAATTGGGGGAAGTTTATGGGTCTGATAAGATATCTTATGAGACAGTTCGTAGGTGGAGAAAGAAATTTCTGACTGGCACAGAGTCCGTCAAAGATGCAGCAAAATCTGGCCAACCTGTGACTGTAACAGGCAAGGCAAATGTCTCAAAACTCAGGGAAATAATTGAAAGTGATGGCAGATACACGATTCGTGATATTGCCAACGCTGTTGGCATATCACTATCGCGGGTGCGTTTCATTTTGAAGCGTATTTTGAAAGTACGAAAGATTTCTGCCAGATGGATACCGCATATATTGACAGATGACCAAAAACGGGTACGAGTACAAACCGCTAAGCAATTGCTCAAAATGTTTCCCAAATTCAGTCAAAGACAATTTGCAAACATTGTTACTGGTGACGAAACATGGGTTCACTATTTCGAACCAGTAAGAAAAATTGGAAACAAAATATTGCTAACTAAACATGGTAGAAGGCCTGTAGTTGCCAAAAGAAGCATAAGCACAAAGAAGGTTCTTTATTGCATATTCTTCTCATGTGATGGTATAGCCGTACAAATTCCGGTGCCGAAGGGCAAAAGTGTTATAGGTCGGTTTTACCGAGATGTTATACTAAAAAAGGTCAAGAAATATTATCTTAAACGATGCCCTGTGTCAGGATTTAGGCATGTTCGTCTACTTCATGATAATGCTCCATCACATACATCTGAGCTCGTGAAGCAATTTTTGAAGTCGGAGAAGGTAACCGTCTTGCCACACCCACCATACTCTCCAGATCTAGCCCCATGCGACTTTTTCCTTTTTCCAAAACTTAAAAAGTTCTTAGCTGGTCGTCGTTACAAGTCCCGACAAGCCCTTGGCTCAGCCATCAGTCAGTGTCTCAGAGGTCTACCTAAATCAGCGTACCGTGACGCATTTCAGAAATGGATTCAGAAATTGAAATTATGTATTTCAAACTGCGGAGAATACTTTGAAGGGATGTAATGTTCATTTCACTATTTGAGTCGAATGCTTTTGAGATATCGTACAATACACATTACATATCGAACAACCCTCATATATAAGGTAATCATAAGTTCTGTTTTGTTCTGTAGGAGGAAAAACAGCTGCCGGGTAGAAGCATGATAACCATTACACTGCATAACCACTATTAAATTAACATTTATCAAAACCTCCAATCAATTTTCCACTGAATGTTCTTTTTACTAAACTTTCACCAAAACCTCTCCCACCCCTGTATTTGGAACTGTGATTTCAGATCTTTAAGATCTACCCAGAGAGTAACTTCTCCTCATGAAATGCCAAAATATAGATACAGAAGATTACACTGTACTGACTTTTAACAAGCTAGAAATTAGTCAAATATGATTACTTCAGAACTTAATTGCCTACTCGAAGCCAGTTCTACTACGGAACAGTATCCCTATCCCTAGATTCTCTCGGTACTAATAAGTCTGTACCATACCCCAAACCTCTGAGGCTAGTCATAGGGTGCCTTACCTACAGTAAAGACACTGACTTCTGAAATTGTTTTGCATTTTTTGTAAGCAACATACATTGATCAATGATTGTTCTGTTATCAAACATAGCAAACTTTGATTTCTTTTCCTCCAATTTTTGTCACGCTGCTGAGATACCAATTACCCATAGTGTAATTAAGTATTAAATGACAACCAAAGTTTACTCTTCTTCACTGAAAAACATCTTCAACTTTCAAGGGCATAAACATGGACATGGTGAGAGTACACGGCAATGCATGTGCTGACTACTTTGATACACAAACAATACATTTTCTATTTACTTGCCTTGAGCGGGCATTAAGCAGGAGAACATCCTTCATCAAACAATTAGCTCTTACAACTTTTTGTAAACATACGAATTGACTTCTGGCAGCCATGCTTCAACCGCTCACAGTGTGTACAATAATACCATTTAAAGATTTTAATATGCTACGCCAAAATTATTGCATTTTATTTAAAAAAAAATCCTTTCTCCTTTGATTATGTCTGATACAAAATTTGATATCAAAGTTTTCTCAGAATTATGCTTGGATTAAATCTATCTGTAAATGATACAAGCGATGAATTGTGAGGCAAGCGTTTGTACAATACTGTTGTAAATCTGCGTACTAGAAACGCATGTTATTTTATCAAATATCAAAATGAAGCGAAGCAGTTACCAAGAACAAATTGCGCGACTAAAAGAAGAGCAAGATCGTGCACTTAAAGAGACAGACGAGCAAAAACAGAAATGGTGAGTCTATGACAGGGTAAGGTTTTGTCACTTTGTTGAACTATAAACGCAGCCCTAAGTGTCATAGTACCCGGATAAGTTTCATCAGGATACAGAATACTTTACCAAATTACCATGTCTTAAATCAATAAGGCTATGGCAAAAGATACCTCATTTGAACAGTTTAAAGAAATTTTGGCATAATGCCGGCAACTCCCCACCACTACACTTAGTTGGGTAGTTCTGAATCATGGGTAGTTCCGAATCAAACCATTAAATGTATGTTTAAAACACTTTTCAGCGTTAACTGATATGCATAACAATTCTTGTTTTCAATTCTTTATCACATTTCCTTCGCCGGGTACAAATTTTGGTCAAATCTGAGGAAATTGTCAATTTTTGTATGCTTAGGAAATAGTATACATGATAGCAATTTTATCGTTATACCAGTTACGCCAATGTTCTGCGTGAAGAAAAATCGCCAAACGACAAACGAAAATGAGGTAAAATAATGGGTTTTTCGATAATCCCATTTTAATGTTTCTCTACTGAGCAAAAATATTGTGTTTGCATGTATCAACACATATTTATCAGAAATACTTGAGTTGATCAACGTGCGTATGTGTGGGATAGTTCCGAATCAGCCGTGCGGATTGTGGGGGTTGTCTCATAAAGGTATCAAGAGTTGTGCCATGGAGAAGCTGTACCCTGGTGAACTCATACCCAAATTTCAAGGGTAGTTCCATCTATATGAATCGGTAGCGATATATTTATCTGCTCATCTTATTTTCGATTTTGTTTACTCATTCATAATAAGCATTGCTTGTTTTATAATGTTAGACCATACCTCTGTAATGCTGTGAAAATGAGAACTATTTTAGTTTTTACTTAAGCTGTAAATAGTTCAGAATAGAGAAAACACTGTACCACGTATGTGTGCTATCTTGTGATATTTATGTTGTGTTTTGAATAGATAATTTGTAATACAACCATTACCTTTTTTTCTCAAATAAATTGATACAAAACTGTTTGGTCATTCCCTTGGTATATTCTGCTTCAGCATATACTAGCTCTTTCTGTTACCCTACCATGATGTGATGTAATTGTGTATAGGGAGTGATGAAAAGAGCTAATCACCATCTTTAATTGATGTGAATTGCTACTTCATTTCATCTTGTATCGATAAAAACGATTGAAAAATCTGTCATAATTTGATTACACTAGGATTTTTGCGCCTTTTAAAAACTCATATGGGAGGTCAAAATGCGTCAAAGGTGATCACTGCAACTAGATAAATTGAATTATCAGTAGGGGAAAAGCACTCAATACTTGTAATTTGCCATGGCCATTTGTTTTCTAATGCTATACATCATAAAACTGTATGACGATACCCTGACAACAGGCCTTTGTGTCTGGGAACAATGTTACACATAGCCTTGAAATAGAGCCATTTTTAACCTTTACACTATAATATTTAAATTTCTGCACCATATTTTACGATGCAACATGGTGCAGAAATTTAAATTTTGCACAAGTCTTTTTTTCTACTCTTATTATTTTCATTAGGTCTAACTTCGTTGAAATATAAACAAATCTAGACTGATGTATCCCTTGGTAATTTTGACAGCCAAAATCCATTTTTAGATGACCCCTATATATAAGTTGTTCAGTGATTATGAATACCCTCACTTGATTCGCAACTACCCAAATGGATGTACAATGTAGAGTGGGAATATATTGTCAAAATTTAAACCAATGGAAATTATTTATATTTTTTAAAACTTCTCTATCAGTAGACCTGATGGAAAGGTATTTTGCCCGGCCCGATTTTCAAACGAAAGTACAACATCATATTTTTCGTTAGTGATTCAGAACTACCCAACTGACTGTATATCACAAATTATGCATGAAAAAACAAAATCCATTTTTTTTACGGATTCATTCTGTAATTATGTCAAATACAATATTGATCAATGGAATGAAGCTGAAATTTTATTAATTTCTTATCTTTTCACAAATAAAACAATGCCATAATGTATACATAGAACCGTACAGTGGTAGTGGTTTGCCAGTATTTTGCTATAATTTTTTAGAGGGATCAAATGCAGTTGGTACATGGCTTGAACCTATGACCCCTCTCTTACAAGGTGAGTTGCTCTAACCTCAGCATTATCTGAACTTCTCATTATCAAGGTACAGATCATCAGTATACTCCAACCCCTCCTGGTGTATGGGAGCTTGCCCTCTCTCCTGGTTCTTTAGACCCCATAGGTCTTTACAACCACTTTTGAAACTAGGGACCCCTCACTTGCAGGATGAGAACTCTAACCAATGGCTACCCAGACTGCTGGATGTCTAGCCACTAACTAGTACTACACTACTTTCCCTCCAAATATTTGGGAGCCATCCCATTATGGTTATCCTTGGGCCCCTTTTATCATTCCGGTAAAAGGTCAAAAATCCCTCCGGCCATTATCCCCAACCCCTAAGATAGACAAGGCAGTCAAAAGCCCCTTCACAATCTTGCGATGGCTGACATTATCCCCTTCATCAAATATTAGAGTCAGTCAAAAGCGGACATTATCCCCTGTATTAAATCAGAAAGAAGGACAAAAGCACCTTCATCATTGGCAGACAATATTCCCTGTTCCTATCAAAGATAACTATGGGGATATTATCTCCTTCATAGACCTGAAGCCTGACAAAATAGTAAATAAACAAGATCACTTGTGAAGGTGTGAATATACAATAAGTTCTATACTAGATCTAATTGTGAAATTGTCCGAAGTCTATTTCAAATTTTTAAAGCTGGGAAAGTGCCCTTCAGTTTATTAACAATAAACTGCTTTGGTGTAATATCTCTCAAAATTGATATAGATCTGATCAGTCTGCAAAATGGAGTGACAGTTTCAAATGCCTTCAGTTATGGTTCTTGGAATCAGGACTTTCTGCTTACACTCGGATTGAAACTCCAGAAATAAGCGAACAGCACTATAAGGAACAATGTAGATCAAGATTGCTCTGCAAAAGATCATGTGGTCTGATCTTGTTCTATACCATCTGAAACGATCGTAGTCAAAAAGTGTAGTTAGACTTTTAACGACCTGAGAAAGAAGGCTTTTTAAATCTTTGGCTGAAAAGGATAATGCTGGATACCAGCAATTTCTTTCAACGGCAATGTAATCTACCTTACTGAAGACGAATCGTACACCTACAGCCACCCTTAAACTATCTTCTGCAAATACTTTTAAATGGTAAACTAGATAAATGGGAGTTTTTTTTTGGTAAAAATTTAAAGAAAAACTGGAATAAGAATATTCAAGAAATGTTATTAATACTTTATTTGATTAGAACATAAATTATTCCAAATGAAACAATATTGTGTGGAAGATTTGAACATAAACATGATAAGGCAAAAAATAGGGCCCTGTTTCACACACACAAAAAAACTTAAGTTGCTAATGGACTAAGCAGTTTCCAACTTAGCTCAGAAAAATTATGGACTGAGGTCTATTAACGTGGTTAAGTCCGAGTTGCTGAGCTGAGTCTGAATCGTTGTGTAAACTCAGGATTTGAGAATTTCTGTAAATGTTAATGATATGCAACTCAAGCAACAACCTCTACTTGAGTCTGATCCTGAGTCTGTTTGCTGATTTGGGCCAAAAAATATCTGCCTGCACTATTGGTGCTTCTTTCTGCAGACAGTCCAAAGAAAGATGGATTCTTATGCTCAACAAGATTCAGAAAACCATTGTTCTAACCTCCACATACAATGTTGAATGAATAAGACCAACAACAAACATTTTCAATTTGTAAATCATCTGTGAAAAAAATTTAAAAAAGAAAAGAAAAAAAAGGAAAAGGGATGAATGACACAGATAAGACACTCTAACATGATTTCTCCGTTATAGATCATAGAGGCAAACATCATCCTATTTTAAGGGGCTTTTGTCTATCTCTGACATTTACTGAAGGGGATTATGTCCGCCTTTGTGAAATTGCAAAGGGGCTTTTGACCGCCTATAAAATTTGATGACAGGGATAATGTCTGCCATCGCATAATTATGAAGGAGCTTTTTCACTCCTTGTCTGTTTTAGGGGTTGGGGATAATGACTGGACGGGCTTTTGACCGCCATTCGGTCATTCTAACCACTTCTAAAGCCACTGAAGTAAATTCCTAAAAGCTAGAACAGGACTTGAACCCCGGACCACTCATTTTTAGGGTGAATGCTCTAACCATTGAGCTACCCAGAATTTTTGACATCAATGCTGGTGATTCTCACTACAAATATATGCACCAATCAAAGGGTTTCTAGGTCTTAAAAAGCAGCATTGAGGAGACTACCCTAATAGGGTAGGGTGTTAACTCAAATGTTATGTTTTGTGACTGCTTCTCAGCTTGCCCCGTACGTATAAGTTTTCTGGAAACTGATGATACCAGTATTGCTTCAAATGGCTGTATCTTTTTATTGTCAGTCTATATAAGGTCCTTGATCAATAACACAATGATTAATCTTGACAAAAATACTAAAATTCCAAGAATTTTAACTGATACAGTGTTACCATCTTGGAACTTCAGTTTATTTCGGTGTAAGTAACCATTTATCTACTTGTGAGGAAATAGGAACATGTTGCAGAAGTCAATTCAATGGAAGTAAAGTTCTGCAATCACTATTTATTGGCTTTCTTTTTGACCAATTTTGCATGGCAAATTAAATTAACATTAAACTGAATGTATTTCACTTACATGGAGCCATGCTTATCATTTTTATTGGGGATCATACGTGATGTTTTTCCAAATGAAATTGAATGCATATGCACAGTCAACTGAATTAATGATGAAAATCATTTACAAATTAGCCAGAGGAAAAAGGTAAATTGCAATAAGATCGATGAAAACCATGTCGCCAACTGGGTATTTCTTTGAAGATTAATCATTTACGTATTGGTCCATGTCCATTTCATGGCTGACAAGTAGAATTAAAGACATGCGCAACTGGTTGAAAGATGACCAGTGAGATCATTAATTTTCCAGAAGCAGGTGAAGAAGGGCTGTGTTGGGGGAAAAAGTGTAGAAGCAATCATAATAGGATCATCAGAGCTGTACAATAAAAGAAATATTATCAAGTTCCAACAAGATACTTTTTGCATTGACAATAAGCAATTATCTTATTTCTTTGAGATATTGATCTCTCTCCAGCAATATAAAATCACAAGATTATCATCCAGTAAAATTGAACATGAAATCCATTCAAATCTACCAGACAATGCGTTAAACTTGTCCAAACTAAAGGCATTAGTAGATGAAATATTAAAGACGCTCATGTTGAATTTTTGTCTTTGTTAGGGTAGGAAGACATTGTGGGAAATGGAGAAAATACTGGTTACTAGAGGTTCACTTTTTTGCACACTGATTTTAAAAGCCTTCTTCCTCACAGCTGTACATGTATATAAACTTTTGATTGTTTTGTGAAGGGTTAACTCCACAAGGTTAATGGACCCAGATGTCGTAATTTCAAGGCACTTTTTGCCAGAATATTCAAAAAAAATATCAGACATTGGAGATCTGAGATCAGACTGCTGGTACTATACATTCTCATCTTGATTTAAACCCTCAGCTGTTTACCAAACAATAAATTGTAGACTGGTCCAAATTGAAAGCATTTGCAGACAACAAATCGAATTTTGCTTAACTCTGTACCAAATGACAAAATTTTGGACTTGAACAAATTGAAAGTATATGCAGACAACAAAACAAAATGAATGTAGCTCAAATGATGATTTCTGTCTTTGATAAGGCAGATGTGGGAAAGGAAGAAAATGCTTATTACCAGCAATTTTCTCCCTTTCCCCCAGTGTTTCAAAAGCTTTTTTTCAGTGTCGTTAAAACTCAGGATTGTGTGGTACAGGGTTAAATAGTGAGATTTGTCTTCAATAGAATTAAAAACATTGTGGGAAAAGAAGAAAATGCTGGTACCATGTTTTGAAAACCATTCTTCCTCAGGGTAGTTGCTCTTGGGATTGTGTGGCAAAGGGTTAATGCAACTTAAGCTGTGTGAAGTGCAGGGTTAGCATATTATCTGAGAAAAAAAAATGCCATATATACTATAGACTGACATGTTTTGCACCTTTCAGGAATGGATTTAAGTCAGATTATGAAGCACTGAAACAAAGACTGACAACTTTACCTGATCAAGTTTCCCATGATGTTATGGTGAGTTGGTTGTCTGCAATTTTAGACAAGTTTTATCTTGTCACATGAAATTTCACAGATGGTTTGGAAAAGGAGAGGAACACTTCAAGGGTACAGTAACCCCTTTACCAAAGAATCAGGCATTGTGTGGTATCCGTGGGCGTGAGGTAGAGCGTCGGCCTCCCAACCATGAGGTCTCGAGTTCGATTCGTGGGAGCGGGTGTCAACCTTGGGACCGTTTATTGGTCCACACATTCAGTGCGAGTACTGGTATAGTTTCCAGGAAGCAGAATCTCGAGAGATTAGTATAAGTTGCAAGAACTTGTTTCTCAATCCATGTAAAATAAATATGTTTAAATTAAAATAAAGAATCAAGCATTTTAACTATCCAGGGGAAAGATAACTACTGAAACATTGTGGGAAAAGAAGAAAATGCTGGTAATCAGCATTTTCTCCTTTTCTCACAATGTTTTCCTACCTGTCAAACAGAAGTTCCATCAATCTTGCAATGTTAAATTGTAGTCTGTAAATGCTTTGTGTCCTAAAGAGTTAAAATCCTTACTTTAACTATCTAAATTCCTAACTCAGCTATTTATCGACTGGATTTAGCTACCCACCTTTTGCTGGAGTCTGTGTTGGTGTTATGATAGGACTCTCCACCTTACGTTTCAGCTAAAGTTTTCAATGTTTTATCATTGAACACATTGTCATAGTTTAAATTATCTATTCATATTGGTTTCAGTGATATTGTGGCAGTCATTGTACATTTCAATGCTTTCTTCGAGATTTTGTGCCAATATGTCACACTACATTTTTCCTAAGCCACTTGACTGATGATCCAAGTAAACTTCGCCACGACAATGTTCAGCAGTATAAAGTTTTTGTCCATGGAGTTACTGAATTGTGGTTACTTTGAAGCATTTCAAAGTTTAAAGTCTTTATTCCTTCACCACCCAGTGCCAACTTTTAATGATCATGAGAAAAAGGGCTTTTGAAAACATTGTGGGAAAAGGAGAAAATGCTGGTAACCAGCATTTTTCTCCTTTTCCCACAATGTTTCTACCCTTCTCAAAACAAATTTCAATTTTTGAGTTACATTTATTTTGTCGTCTGTAAATGCTTTCAATTTGGACTGGTCTAAAACTCTGTTGTTTGGTAGAGAGTTAACACTGTCCTTTACTTCACAGCCCTAAAACTTTAGTTTCTTTGAAGACTGTGTAGATCAAGATTAGACTAAAAGAACATTCAGTCTGGTCTTGGATCTACTCTGTTTTCAGACAATTGTTTTGCCCAACAATGAGCCTTGAGTTTGCAATATTCAGTGCTTCATTCGTTTTATGTCTGCTAATGTTGAATGGCTTTATTCGTACATGAACCCTTTACCAAAAGGTCTTGTGTACCTATTTATGGCCCCTTTATTCAAAATGTTTGCCATCTTTGTATGACGAATTCCTGGTTTGAACCACCTTTAATCCTGTGTTCTAAAGCCCTGAAGGAAAAGACTTTTGAAAACATTGTTGAAAAGGGACAGAATACCTGTAACCAGCATTGTTTTCTTTCCCCACAATGTTTTCTACTTTTGTGAAATCAAATTTCATGTTAGGAGTCACATTTAATTTGTCGTCTGTAAATGGTTTCGTGTTGGACAGGCCTACAGTTTTGTTTTTTTTTTGGTAAAGAGTTAATTTGTGGCCTGCAAGTACTTTCAATATGGACAAGGTAAAAAATCATGACATCTGGTAAAGTGTTGTGTACTTTCTGTTTAGAAAGGTGAATTCTCATTCAGGTACCACTTGGCAAACTGGCATTTATTCCTGGGAAACTTGTCCACACCAATGAGATACTTGTCTTACTTGGAGATAACTGGTTTGCAGAAAGATCTGCTAAGCAAGCTGTTGGCATTGTGAACAGGAGAATGAAAGGTGTGTATGGAAAAACTACACAATTCTTCATGTGTTTTTTCCTTACTATTTGATATTATTCTGTAACTCTTATAATTTGTTATCGTACAATCTTGTATTTCAGTGACCCTGGGGAAGAACGCCTTTAAAAACATGGTTGGTAAAGATGAAAATGTTAGTAATCAGCATTTTCTCCATTGCCCACAATGTTTTCTCATCTTTTTTAAGATAAATTACATTATTTAAGCCACATTTCATGTCATCAGCAAATGCTTTCAATTTGGACAAGTGTAATATTTTGTCATTTAGTAAAGACTGAATTCATTACCTCCTGAAACGAGTTTACAGTCAGCGACATTAAAAATGTTTGTATATACCTTAAAAGGACCTTTCACAACATGTCGCATTATTATAATAGTGTTCTTACTCCATTATTGTGAAATTTGAGATTTTTATATCATTGGAATCATCTTGAAGAGTTCTATCCCCCCTTGAAATCAGTTTTGCATTATAGGCCCTGGTTAAGAGGTTTTCAGTATCAACTTGTTCTTTCTCTACTAATGATTTTACAACCATCAGAAAATTTGGGGCTAATTTTCTTAAACATCCGATTGGCGGTTAGAACACTATTATAATAATGTGACGAACTATTGTTGCCTTTGCGGTTCAATAAGATCAAGATTGGACTCCACAAAATGTGCAGTCTGATTTTTTATTTGCTCTGTCCACTTGGCTGGAACACATGAGACAAAAACAGCCATGTAATTGCAATTACTTTGGTTTTATTTAGAGACTGAAAATGTCTGTGGGGTTACTCAGTGCTCTGAGGGTTAGATTGCTTAACCCTTTCCCACACAATCACGACTTTTAACGTTCCAGAGGGAGAAGACCTTTGAAAACATTGTGGGAATAGGAGAAAATGCTGGTAACCAGCATTTTCTCCCTTTCCCGCAATGTTTTCTACCCTATCAAAGACAAGTTCTATCATTGGAGCCACATTTAAAACAGCATCTGAAAATGCTGTCAATTTAGACAAGTCTACTTTTTTGTCATGTGGTAAAGAGTTAACAGTAATACATGTCTGCTTCAAATGAACTTTAGGATTGAATAAGAGAACAACTGAGCATAATTATGTAAATGATTTTAGTGTTAAAAATCAAAACTGCTTTTACACTGTTGCTTTTACACTGTGCTTTATTTTGTGACAATAGTATTTTCACACTAACTTTACATCATCTGTTTTTTTTTTTAGCTTTACAATGCTGTATTTTGAGCCAGAGGTCTATATATACATGATATGCTTGTTATAAAAAGAAGAAGTATACCAGAACAAGAAAATGTAAAATAAAAGAGAATATAAAATAAAAGCGAAAAGAAAATGTAAAATAAAAGAGAATATAAAATAAAAGAAAAGATATAAAAGAGAAATGACTCTACAATTAGTATTTTCAACATGCCAGCTGGTTTTGCTTTCACTGAGCGAAAGCGAAACTGGTTGGCACGTTGAAAATACTAATTGAGTGTCATTTCTCTTTTATTTTACATGACATACATATATATATACAACAAGGAAGAATTCGTCAGTCGATCGATTTTGCCCAAAGATATCTCTTTTGTATGCAATGCATGTATATTCACTTTAAATCAACCTGGATGATTGAGAGTTCCTAATATATTTCATAACATGAAATGACCATTTTCATTCACTATTGAAGAAGTAGACAAACAGTTGGAGGATCTGGATAGACAAAGAAAGCTTTTAGAGCCCAGGAGAGATTTTACAAGTGACCTACAGGAGATAGGAGGAGATGGAGTTGTGGATATTAGAGAAGATTATGACGAAGAGAAAGAGAGGATATGGAAAGGTTGTTAAATCTTTATCAGATGACAAAATTTTAGACTTGTTCAAATTCAAAGCATTTGCAGACAACAAACAAATGTGGCTTAAATGTTGTTGGTTTTTTTTTTTTTTTTTTGTTTTCTGAAACGGTAGAAAAAATTTTGGGAAAAGGATAAAATGCTGGATACCAGCATTTTCTTTTGTTCCCACAATATTTTTAAACACCTTCCTCAGGGTCATTAAAACATGGGATTGTTCAGTAAAGGGTTAAACAAGTTATGAATTATGAATTATTTGTTTATTGAAAAATAGTTGGCAACCAGAAATGAAGAATAAATGTTTGATATAATTGTGTCCACAATTATGTGATGAAGGTCTGTCTTGAAGTTTTGGCCAAAAAATGTTCTTGTCGGTTATCAGCCCACAACAGACTTACTTAAGAAATATGTAAAACATGCACTAGTGGAGCAAGGGAGAAACGGTTGAAGAGAAGGAAAAATCCTTGTTACCCTTACAGAAAACATCTACAGCCGGTGAGCAAAAACGCTGTTAAATTTCAAACAATTTAGAATGGTACAGAAATCAGCCCTTTGTGTAAAAATGGATAAATTACTGACATATATGGTGTAATTGAAAAAAAAGAAACACGGAGATTTGTATTAGAAACCGAACATTGGTCAGAAGAAAACTGGCTGATGATGGAAGCTGTAAACAATGGCGGTGCGTCACGGAAATTTATCGTTGGTTTCCGCCTAGAGTCGGATACGGTGTAATTTTCATATATACGCCGCGACCTCTGTCTGAAAATCGAGGCTGCAACAGAGAAGCCTCCATTTTCCTTTGTTTACCTCGTTAGACGCAGGGTGAAGGTCAAATATAGTCACACGACAGAATGCATGATCATCATACGAATCTACACGAGTGTATAACGGATATATCGAAAATCTTCGATTCAAAAACCGGAAATGACGAGTCTGTTTACATGGAAGGCCGCAACTCAGCGAAATACATTTTCTATCGACCATAATCTAAGCAACCTTGCAACCGTCGGGCGCAATATTTGGCATAGAGATATAAGAATGACTATAGTTTGATAAAATAGAGACAAAATGAGTTAAAACTGGCTGAAAATGAGTATAAGGGCCTCTTTAATGGATCCATAAAATTTAATTTGTCAAACAATCGGGTGAATCCTGAGGTAGAATGGTCCTTTGACATGCAGAAAATTTACAAAGGGCAAACAGTTTTGACCCTTTGTCAGCCTGCACAGACTGCGCAGGCTGATATAGGTCAATGGTATTAGCAGATGCATTAAACCCCCTTTTCACAGAGGTTGTCTCATATGTACAAGCAGTTTTTGTATTTCGACATGTGTTTTTCAAATGACTATACATGTAGTTACATGTTCTCACTTTTTAATCAGAAAGACATAAGGAGAGAGTGAAGAAGCAAAGGCCCAAGGAAGATATTTCAAAAGGGCAGGGGTCTAAAGATGTGATACCAGACTTTGATGACAAACTATGGGCTAGACTGGATGAGTTGGAGAAGATAGAAAGTGAGGGACGAGAGTTGGAGAAAATAGGGTATGTATAAAGTTTACTTGTGTTATAGTTAATTAATTTTGTTTGAATGAGTCTAACAGAAGAGAAAATTTTAGACTCGTCCATATTGAAAATATTCACAGAAGACAAACGTAACTAAGGCTATGGGATTTGTCATTGAAAGCATAGGAAACATTGCAGGAAAGGAGTAAATGCTACACTTTCTCTCCTTATCCACATTGTTTTCAGAAGCTTTATTCGTTAGGGTCATTAAAACTCACGATTGTTCAGTAGATGATTAACTCTTTACCAGATGACAACATTTTAGCCTTGTCTGAATTGAAAGTATTTGCAGACGACAAATTATGTTACTCAAAACATGAAATTTATCGTCCATAGAGTAGAAAATGTTGTGGGAAAAGGAGAAAATGCTGGGTACAAGCATTTTCTCCTTTTCCCACAATGTTTTCTAAAGTCTTTCTCAGGGTCATTAAAAGTCAGCATTGTGCAGTAAAGGGTTAAGGTCTACTGTACCCATTTCCTTCTGAAACTCTTGAGTAAGATAATCTGCTCACATATAATGTCATATATGAATAAGGTACATGTGTGTTATTTTTAGGCAAGAAGACAATCAACAGGATTCTGACCAGTATCCATGGAAACACAAGAAAGATATAGATAGAGGTACAGAATGGGGCTTAAATGTTGCAAGTGGACCTAGTGTTATTGAAGAAAATAAATCAAACATAGACAATACGGAGTCTGAGGATCTTTCCGAGACCTCTGACACCTCAGAGGAACTCGACTCTGATGATGAAGAATCTTTCACTGATGAAGGTGATTGTGATGACAGTGGAGAAGCAGTAGAAATTGTATCTGGTGGAAAAGTGATCAATTTTACTCACAGTGGAAATCAGGTAGAATTAGTAGAAAAAGAACTATCGGTATATGAATGTGTTTTCTTTTGCTTCAATTATTGTAGATCTTTTCTTGATGATAAAATTTTAGACTTACGTAGATTGTAAAACAGTTCCAGATGACAAGTTATATTTGACTTACTTGATATTTTTTGTCTTTGAAATGCAAGAAAACATGGTTATCCACAATGTTTTCAAAAGCCATCTCCCATAAGGTGGAAAAAATACCGGAATGTTTAGTACAGGATTAACCCTTAACTAAATGGCAGAATTTTTTACCCCCCCCCCCCACCCTGAAAGCGTTTACAGAAAACAAATTGAGTGTGACTCAAATAATTGGATTTGTCTTTAAAAGGGTAGAAAACATTGTGGGAAAAGGAAGAATAGCTGGTTCTAGCTAGAAAAGCTTTTATCCCCCCTGTGGTTAGAACTTGGGCCTGTGTGGTAAAGGGTTAAACCCATTTCTCAATCTGTTATGAATATTTCTGGTGATGAGATCTTTAAAGGGTGTACAGTTAAATCTTGGATATGTGATTACAGATACTTTGTTATGTATTCTGACCATTGTCTGCACATGTCATATTCTTCAAAGATTCGACCTGTCTGCTATGACGCGTCACCCATCCCTGAATACTTGGGAAAAGTAGGGCTTATACCGAAGCTATTAGCCTATTACCCAAGCATGTATGGGGCTTTTTTAATAAATGGCCGATGCATAGGTTACCTGCTAGCCGATCATAGCTGAATGAATCGCACCAGTTAGCGTTTTATTGAGTAAACGTTTATTTCATTTTGAAATTCAAAGTAACGGTTGTTGTTTTGAAAAGTAGTCCGGTTCTGTACCCAGAATGCCCAAATTAGATACATGTGTATTTGTAGAATGCCATATAGCGGGAGATAATGGTATTCTGACCACTTAAACCTGTACCAGACAATGAAAATTTAAACATTTCCAAGTTAAAAGCATTAGCAGATGTCAAGTAAAATGTGGCTGAAATGTTGGAATTTGTCTTCAAAAGGGTTGAAAACCTTGTGGAAAAAGAAGAATATGCTGATTTCCATGTATTTTCCTTTTTTCCCCACAGTGTTGTCAATAGCTTTTTTCCCTAGGGTCATTAAAACACAGGATTGTTTGGTAAAGAGTTAAGCCAGCCACCCTTTTATTGATATAAATAATCATATGCTACAAATACTGAGACTTTACAAGAATATAATTTTCTATTTGGCTACAAGTTATTATATGTTTGTACAGGTAAACAATGTAGAGGAAACAAATGCTGTAATACATCCAGGAATGCTCTACTCTAAATTCTATGCAAATAGACAGCCTAAATCTATTCTGAAAAAGACAGCATCATATCAGAAAAAGACAGTGAAGAAGAAAACACACAGGAGAGTGGTTGAGTTTGACACAGGGTCTGATACAGATGAAAGGAACAGAAACATGGTAATATGATATCAAATCTGTTTACAGAGCACCGTCAAATTTTTTATATCTTGGAGGTAGACAGCTTTTGGAAATATTGCTGAAAAGGAGAAATTGCCTGTAACAAGCAATAATTGCTTCTCCCCACAATGTTTTCCATACAGAGGATAAACTTATCTTTCTTTCCCTTTTAGATTGGTCCTCTTAAATTAATAATTCATGCTCTTTGAAAAGGGGGCTAAATGCATCTGTAAAAAGTAATAACCCACGTCAGCCTGTGAATTCTGGGCAGGCTGACATGATTCAAAACTTTTTGCAATTTATAAAGTTTCTGCATGTCCAAGGGCCATTCTACCTGAAGATTCAGTCAATTGTTAGACTAAATGAATTTTATGGATCCATGATTATGTGATGACTCGCTCAGTATAATGCATCACAAAGATGTATTAAACCCCTTCTTACCAGAAGATGACTCATTTATTTTTGTTTGGTGGAGAATCTCCAAGGGGAATGTTTGGACTATTCAGTATTGAAGACAATGGCATCGCATAAACTTTAATAGGAGAATGAAAGGAAAAGACTGTGACAGAAAGATAAAGATCTATGTAAAAATATTTAGCAGCCTTTGCCTCACCCATTACCAAACAGATTGTGATATTTTTTTGCCACTGCAGAGACATTTTATAAATATTATTGGAAAACATTGATTGATTGTACGGTGTTTAATGCCATTTTTAGCATTATTTCAGTTACAGCGGCCAGTGTATTTATCCATGCTTTTCTGAAGTTTCTTTTACCGATAATTTGCACCACATTCTTCCCAAGCCACGGGCTGCTTTCCAGCATATAACTATTATTGAAACAATGATAAAAGGTGAGAAAGGAATGATTCCTGTTGCAATAACTCATCAATTCTTGGAAAGAAATCAGCCATGCTGGGCATTCTACCAGCAACCCCCTCATCTCAAGTCCTGTACGCTACCAACTGCGCTCGGCTATTAGAAAAGAAGCAGTTACATGTACTTTTCAAACGCAATTACATGTACTCCTTTTCCCATAATGTTTCGATATATATATAGTGAAAGATGTACACATTATTTTCCTGTAGTGATTTCTACTTTGTTATACTCGCACTTGTTAGTGCTGTATGGGAATCAGTTCATCACACTGTACCCCTGAGTAATGAAATTCTTTACTAGACAACAAAATTCTAGGCTACTCCAAATTGATAGCATTTGCAGATAAAGAAATAAATGAGACTCAAAAAATTGAATTTTTTTTTTAAATGGGCAGAAAATATTGCAGGAAAAGGAGAAAATTCTGGTCACAAGCATTTTCTGCTTTTCCCACAATGATTTCAAAAGCTTTCTTTCTTAGGGTCGTACAAAGTCGGGATTGTTTGGTAAAGAGCTAATTCTATACTTTTTTGTACAGAAACCAGTCCAGCCTGCTCCAAGTGTACCAGCGTTTACCGGGACAGTGGTGGAGAAACGGTCAGCCAATAGAAATCCAATTGTAACAGCAGGTGCTACTTCAGGTGGACAGTCTTTGATAAATATGGCTGTACAAAAAGACAGTATAGAACTTGGTGCAAAACATGTTGAGCAATCAACAGCCAGTAAACCTGTGTCAAGGTTTAAGGCAAGAAAGCAAAATAAAGAAGAATCATGAAAAAAAAAAAGGTATTTGTTATTCATCCACTACAACCTCCAGTTTATTTAGTTGGCTTCAATGGTCTGTGGAAGTCGACTGCTGGGGCCGTCGCATCTATTTATGCATTTCTTGAATCTCTTTTACCAGATCATTACTAAATGTACCACACTTCTTCAAAGCCATTGGCTGCTTTCCCAAGTAAACAGCAGATAAAGAGAGAGGGGATAGGACAAAGAAAGAAAGACAGTCAGGGAAAGAGTCAAAGCAGTGTTTAGGGGCGAAGACTGAATCTTATTGCAATGACTAACCATCAATTTTGAAGAAAGTACGGCACAAATGGGATTCAAACTTACAGTCCCTTGATTACTAGCCCTGTATAACAACTGAGCTACTAGTCTCTGGTTACTATTAATTTACTACGATTTGGTTGAAACATAAAAACCTTTAACCCCTATCCCACACAATCATGAGTTTCAACAACCCGGAGAAAGGAAGCTTTTGAAACACTGTGGAAAGTGGAGAAAATGCTGGTAATCAGCAAAATCTCCTTTTCCCACAATGTTTGGTACCCTGATGAAAACGTCTGAGCCACAAGCAGTGTGTTGTCTTAAAATTCTTTCAAGTGAAAAAAGACTGAAATTTTAAATTGTGTCAAAGGGTTAAAGTGCAAAATCCAGACTTAGTTGCTTTAACCGACAGTGTAGAAAAAGACCAGACTACACAGAACATGCAGTCTGATCTTGGATCTAGACTTTGAAATCACACATCTGCATCTGTAGTACTGATTGATAATGTGTGTTTCATTTATTTAGCACTACAAGTGCTCAAACCTAAATTAGTATGATCCTGTAACATGGACTGCGGTCCAACATATAATCTGAGCCATGTTAAAAGGGGGTTTATTGCATCTCCAGAAAGCAGGGTTACATCTAGAGATTTTCAAATAAGGGGGCTGGCCCCCATTATCTTCAGAAAAAGGGGGGCATCTCCCCCTTTTCAAGTGTAAAGAGGGGGGACAAATTTCATGGCGGTTCCGATAATGTGGTACAGGGTTAATGTATTATTTGTTTTTGTCTTTGGAAAAATAAAAATGATGATATCAATTAAAGGGTTATTATTTTCTAGTCTTCTTTGTTAAGATGAATGTCTTATAACTTCTTCTTTAACACTTGTTACAGTATAATCACCGTAAGACAAGTAGACTAATCCCCATCCTACCCTATCTATCCTACGTTGTTCAACATTTTCATTTCATAAATTCAACGAAATTTTTACCTCAGTGTTAGACTGAGATTTTAGCGTCCATCTATTGTTTCATACATATATTTATGTAAATTTACTGCTTAAATTCACTACCAAAGCTGAAAAGACAGTCTGAAGTGCCTCTGATCAGACGATGTCAAATAGACATTTTGTGTCATGCGTTTTCGCGGTTTTTTGCATCGATCTTTTTTCGCGTCAATTAATTTTTTTTAAAAGTATTTCCAGATGATATTGCAAGAATTTGTCAATAAGGGTTGTAGGTCACTTCAAAACATGTCATTTTACCCTAGAACAGTGGATTGACATCATCATCTCGCTTTTCATTACACGCCAACTTGTTAGGTTGTGGTACACGGTGACGTGTGGTCCGTCATATTTAATGCTTACTGTTTATGACAAGAGTTATTTTCTTTCAAGAATTTTGTAGCCTTAAGACATCACTTGTTGCCAGCAGATTCGCCAGTGCGTCATTTTCGGACACATTTTTCCTAAATTGTCGCATTCAGTGATCGACAGCGTGGGCCCTGCAGTGAGGCTTTTCGTCTGCATAACCACAGGAATTTGACATTCTATAATGAAAATACATGATTAAATATGAAAAAAAATACTCCCCTATATATAAAGAAACACAAGGAATGCAACGCCTCGATTACCGGCGACAACACAAAAATGCCTTACCCACCCAAAATCACCAACGAAACGAAGAGTGATCACAATTTCCTTTACCCTAGTAACAGATGACACCAAAATGTACCTGTGACATTCGGCGATCCTTAAGTAGACACCTTTTTACCGGAGATATCCGTCATTTTTTACAGCTTTTTTGACAATTACAAGCCATCGAGGAGGCCATTCGCTGACGTCACTATTTTGTAAGGCCCGCAGAAAATATTACTTTCGTTTTCATTATTATTTTCGTTTTAAAATATATTTATGTACATCGCATGATACTACATATTCTTCTAGAGGTAACTAGCCAAAACATTTGTCGGTATTCTTTTTTAAAGAAAAGATATTTCACTTGTGTGAATAGGGAAAAACCCATCAGGGGACATAACTGTTGACATTAGCCTTATTCGACTGGTCATTTTTCTTGAAGCACGGAAATGACAATTTCAACCCTTTAACAAACAATCCCTGGTTTTCACGACCATGAGGAAGAAGCCTTTGGAAAACATAGTGGGAAAAGAAAATAAACTGATGGTTACCAGCATTTTTGCTTTTCCCAAAGTCTTTTCTACTCTATCACTGACATAATCCGTCATTTGATCAATCTGTCGTCTGCAAATATTTTCAATTTGGTTTAGTCTAAAATTTTGTTGTTTGGTAAAGAGTTAAGCTCTGCCTACCTTTAAGGTGTTCGTTTCGTGCTGCACAAACTTTACTACGATTTGAGAGTGTAAGGTTTGTGCTTCAAGAAAGTTTAAAAGGTCAGAAAAAAGTGTGATGTAGGTTGCAAAACTTGGGAGGGAAAAAGGAATCTCTAGAAAATGTTTACTAATGCAGAATCTAGGGATCTGAGTCAATAAAAACTCTCACGGGGATTGAATCAATGAACATGTTCACGATCGAACGGCCGGAATTGAACCAAACACTATATATAACGTTTACAAATCAAGCGATTTGAAAAGAATTTAAAAAAAAAAAAGGTATAAAAAAAATAATATTGTTATTTTTGAGAGAGAGAGAGAGAGAGAGATATCTACGAACCAAAAAACATTATTGATGCCATATGATTTACAGCCAGAGAGAAAAGAGGGGGAGACCTACGGAGATAAAGACAGATAGATCTACGGAAGAAACCTCAACATTAATTTAACATTATTGATTTCCCTTCCTACTGATTCCAGAGACAGACAGAGAGGGCGGACTTATTTTCATACTATAGCAAACAGAAAAAATTGAAAGAGTTAAAAAGAAAAATCTTACAGGTGTAAGGAACAGGTCTATTATAAGCGAAACAGGTGTGAACAACAACCTTTTAGTGTGAAATTTGTTGTATATAAACAATGACAGAGTAAATAAATAGCCCTTGATTTAAGAAAACCATTACGCAAAGTTATACTAATTATTCCAATATGCAAATTAGGCCTTGTTTCAGCATGTTGTGACTCTAGAGTCGAGTTCATGGAAACCAAGGTAAAAGCGCATGCGCTGCATTATACACTATAGTTTTATCGTGAACTCAGCCACAACATTTACTGCGGGCCTAATGTAGTGACGTCAGCGAATGGCCTCCTCGATGGCTTGTAATTGTCAAAAAAGCTGTAAAAAATGACGGATATCTCCGGTAAAAAGGTGTCTACTTAAGGATCGCCGAATGTCACAGGTACATTTTGGTGTCATCTGTTACTAGGGTAAAGGAAATTGTGATCACTCTTCGTTTCGTTGGTGATTTTGGGTGGGTAAGGCATTTGTGTTGTCGCCGGTAATCGAGACGTTGCATTCCTTGTGTTTCTTTATATATAGGGGAGTATTTCTTTCATATTTAATCATATATTTTCATTATAGAATGTCAAATTCCTGTGGTATAAAACAGGCGGCAAGCGTCTATTGATATGATCAAAGTAACCCGACAATCTACGATTTAAGTTTACGGTTTTAAGTTTCGAATGATTATTTGGGTGACCATGCAAATTTCGTTACATATTATTCCCCCCAAGTCGTTTTTTCTCGCTTTTTCCCCGAATATGGTACGCACGATCATGCAATTTTTGCAGGCTAGTTCGTGTTAGTGCGGGATTTGGTGCGCAAATTTCGTTTTCGCGGGATTTTTTATTTTGATGCGGGATTTCGGCAATCCCGCACTCTAGATGCAACCCTGAAAAAGTATTAACCCATGTACATCTGTGCAGCCTGCCCAGTCTAAAATGGGTCAAAACTTTGTTATTTGTAAATTTTCTGCATGTCAAAGGACCATTCAACAGGTTGTCAGACTAAATGAAATTTATGGATCTTTTAGTATGTGATGACTTGCTTTGTAAAATGCATCACAGAGATGCATTAAACCCCTTTTTACCAGAGCATGACTCACATTTATATTAACGCAAGAGGCTGAAACAGAATAAAATAAAATGGCCTTCTAAATTGTTTAATTTTGTTGTAATTTTCTCAATATTTTAGTGTGTGATGTAATAGTTACTCATTTAAAAGGCTGAATATTTGAGGTTTGTCAAAAAAGTGGCAAAACAAAACTTTTCTACAACTACTCAATCAGACTGTTCATTGATAATCATTGAGTCCAATTCCAAAAATAATAACAACAGTTAATTGATATATGTTAATTATTTTATTTATTATGGAGACAATCTATAATTACATACTGATAATAACTTAAAAAAATGTAACGTAGATAAAAAAAATTCACGCTTGTAAAAACAGCAAACACCACACCAAAAAGCAAAGGCACAGTTCTTTTGCATATACCATATTTAAACATGAGAACTGCAAGTTAGTTTTTCTTTACTACAGGAAAATGTAGAGACTGTGAACTTACAAATACACCTGAATTATTCTAATCCTTTAACTGCTAAGATTTACTTTTACCACACAGTCCCGAGTCTTAACAATGCTAAGGAAAAGGCCTTTAGAAAACATTTTGGAAAAAGGAGAAAATGCTGGTAACGAGCAATTTCTCCTTTTTCCACAATGTTTACTACCTTTCCATAGATAAATTTCTATTTTTGAGTCACAATTATTATGGCAGAAGCTTTCTACGTGGGCAAGTCTAAAGTGGGCAAGTCTAAAGTTTTGTTATTTGGTAAAGGGTTAATCCTTGTAGTGCTGATGCTGGATCTAACTGCCTATAAAGTTAAGATGAAAATCAGACTGCACAGAATTTGCAGTCTGATCTTGGATATACACTGTCTGCTTATTTGCAAGGTATTCTGACAAAATGAGCTTTGAAACTGCAGTATCTGCATCATTAGTACCAACTGAGAATGTCTATATATTTAACCCTTTCCCACAAAGCAACATTGAGTACTTGTTTGTATTGTGGACTATTCAAATGTTTTTCAAATGATGGTGTTTGTTCTTGATTATGTAGAAAACATGGGAAAAGGAGAAAATGCTGGATACCAGAATTTTCTCCTTTACCCACTATGTTTTCACAGGCCTTCTTTCTCAATCGTTAAGTGGGATTGTACAGTAAAGGGTTAAGACTACAAAGATTAACATACAGGGCTTCTTGGACAGAAAAACCAGGATCTGACTGCATTTTAGGACTGATTTATTGGCACCAATACTTATAAAAGTTGATCTTATTCTAAATAGCCGTTTGATTAACTAAGACAGTAACTTAGAATGATTACAACCAGTCAGATACAGAACATTCCAGCCAATCAGATTGCTTCTCTTCAAAGGTAGAATTAGAATTTAATTTAAAATACAAGTAGAGTTTGGTCCCTGATCTAGGATAAACACTATCAACCTATTACAGACAAATATTTTGAATATACTAATAACTACACTGACATATTTGGAACATACCAGTAGCTGGTAGAGTCTACAATAGGAAGAAATTAAAAAGAGTTTGATTTTGGAATGATAAGGGGAAAATGTGGGAAAACAAGCAATTGTTTGATACAATAAATTGCTCCTTTTCCAAGGAATTTGCTAAGACATGATGACTACATTTATTTACTTAAATTGGTTATAAAGTCAACTTCCGCAAACTATTTTGGAAAGTTCTGTGAGAATATAAGTTGATTAACCCTTTACCACATAATCCTGACTTTTAACGACCCTAAGAAAGAAGCCTTTTGAAAACATTGTGGGAAAAGGAGAAAATGCTGGCAACCAGCATTTTCTCCTTTCCCCACAATGTTTTCTACCCTATCAAAGATAAATTCCATCATATGAGACAAATTTAAATTGTCATCTGCAAATGCTTTCAATTTGGACAAGTATAAATTTTTCTCGTGTGGTAAAGTGTTGAAGAATGAAAAAATAGAAGCAATTCAAAGCTCTTAAAAAGCTCACTATACTTTTTTCCCTCCATCCCCCATATTATTCATGCAAGATAGTTAAAGCATAGCCTAGTTCTGATAAGATAGAGTTTCCCCCAAATTTCACTCAGCTGTTCCATACTATTACTTTTTTACACAGAAAGCCTCACTACCTTTCTTCCATTAGCCATAACAAGTCTTCCTTGCAAGCAAATTTTGACAGCGATGAACAAAACAATCAGTTAGGGCTTAACTTTAAATGCACAAGCAATCAATGAACCTTGATGAAAGAATATTTGGGTAAATAAATGTTAAAAGTAATTAATAAACATTTAGAACAGAATATTGCAATACAAGTCCTGTAGATAATTTTGCAAAGATTGGTTTATACAACTTCAATTAATGTAACCAATACACATAAGAATGTTTTCATTCCCTGCAGTATACAGTAAGAGAATCATTATGGAAAGAGGAATTATTGCTTGTAATGAGCTATTGCTCATTTTTCCAAATAACTTTTCGTATCAATCATTTTTCTGAGTGCATGTTCTACTAACATGTATATCATGTACTATTAGTGGTACATGCATGTTCTAAATGGGTTACTAAAGTGCCTTTATAGATTTAATAAACTCACCTTTGATATATCAAAAAATCAAAGAAGTGTTACATCTACTTAAAGATAAGGTCATGTATACAATGAAGTTTCAGACTTTTACTCCAAAAATTATTCATTACATCTTCATTCAAGTGGTTTTTCTACAATCTAGTTCATCTTCCATATCTTTCTTTACCCATAACCACACAATCCCCAGTTAAAACAACCCAGAGAAAGAAGCCTTTTGAACACATTGTGGGAAAAAGAAAAATTGCTGATAACCAGCTGCTGTTGCTGCTACATTTTCTCCTTTTCCACAATCTTTTCAAAAGCTTTCTCTCTCGGGGTCATTTAAAGCTTGGATTGTGTAGTTAAGACATGCATGTACACCGATTCTCATAGGAAGTTCTCAGTAAACTACACATCAGCTTTGTGGTGTGAATAAATTATAATAACGAGATCGAAAGTGAAGACAACAGACCTCTCCTGTAGGTTTGTATTGTTTAGATGAGCAAATTACTAATTATGTCATCGCTTTGGGCATGTTTTACCATGTTTCTATGAGCAAGTTGCAAATTTATCCATTCTTTATTTGGGCATGTTTTTCTATGTATTGTTTTGATAGCATATTACCAATTCATCAATTGTTTTGGGTATGCTTTTTCCATTTTCGTTGAATGAGAAAGCTGCAAATCCATTTATCATCAAGAGCAAATTCCAGCACTGAATGAAAATGCAGGCAACCATTGAGGTTATAATGATAGGCCCTATCTTTGAGGGAACTAAAACCATTGTGGGGAGAAGAGAAAAAGCTGACTATAGCAATTTCTCCTTCTCCCACAATTTTTTTAAAACCCTACTTTGTCTGGTAAAAAAGAAATGTAAACACAAGAAGGCCACGATCCATGAAACGATCACCTGAGCCATTTGACCAAACATGACTCATTTCCAATCTTTTCCAAGATATTATGGCAATCCTTCTAAAGCATGCACAAGGTATTTCAAAGATTTGACCCAGTGACCTAGATTTAGACCCAATGTGGCCCATTTTGAAACCGGATCAAGACAAACATTCTGGTAAACTTTCATTGGTACTGAACTGAAAATGTGGCTTCTAGAGTGTTAACAAGGTTTTTCTACGGTTTGACCCAGTGACCTAGTTTTTGATCTGATGTAACCCATCTTCAAACTCTCTCAAGATATCATCAAAACAGGAATTCTGACCAACTGTCATGGGTACTGGACTGAAAATGTGGCCTCAAGAGCATGCACAAATGGTTTTCAAAGATTTGACCTAGTGGCCTAGTTTTATACCCTACATGACCAATTTTTTTTTTCTTTCAAATTGTCAAAGATATCATCAAAAACAGTTTGACCAATTTTCAAGAGTATTGGACTCAAAATGTGGCCTCCAGCGTGAACACAAGGCTTTTCTAAGATTTGACCCTGTGACCTAGTTTTTGACCTGACCTGACTATCTCAAATTCGTCGGAGATACCATCAAGACAAACATTTTTATCAATTTTCAAGAGTATTGGACTCAAAACGTGGCTTCCAGTGTGAACACAAAGTTCATCTAAGATTTGACCCAGTGACATGGATTTGACCTGATCCTATCTCAAAGTTGTTTGAGATATAATTAAGACAAACATCCTTACATGAGTATCAGGCCGAAAATGTGGCATCTTGACGATACACAAGGTTTATCAAAGATTTGACCCAGTGGCCTAGTTGTTGACCCTACAAAACCCATTTTCAAACTTGTCCCAGATATCGTCAAGACAAACATTCTGACATACATGTACTTACAAGAATATTGGACTTAAATATGGCATCTAGACTGTTCACAAGTTTTTTCAAAGATTTGACCTGGTGACCTAGTTTTTGACTGAACATGATACGTTTTCAAACTCGTCCGAGATATCATCAAGACAAACATTCTGACCGAGTTTCATGAGTATCAGATAGAAAATATGGTCTCTAGAGCCTACACATGTTAAAAGTTGATGACACACGACACAGCACAGTCACAAAAGCTCACCTTGAGCACTTTGTGCTCAGGTAAGCTAAAAAATGATGACTCAAACATATATAGATCTTAATTTTGCTTTTTTCCTGGCACATCAGGCCTCCATTATTTGCAGCATATTACATTTTAAAAGTGGAAATAATATCAAGAAAATCTATAAGTTTATCCAAGAGGCAGAGTTTCACCATTTTGAAGCATTGCTCCAAAACATAATTGGAAAAGAAGATAAAATCATTTATTTCAGAAAATAAGTTATAATACAAATAAAAACACATGTTTTGAATATAGAGCATAAGTTGTATTTTCTCCTGTTTTTAAAAAAGTGCACAGTTAAAATATATTATGATTTCTTCTGGTGCTTAAATACAATATAAATTTAACATTTAATACTTAAATACTTATGTACATTCCTATGCAAGTGCTTTCTCTTCCCCTGATGATAATTTTACTCTCTGTCATCCTTGACATAGTACTAGTATTATATGAGCCATGCTCTATGAAAAGGGGGTTTAATGCATCTGCCAAAAAAAAATCCGTGTCTCAGATGACGCAGGCTGATACGGGTCGAAACTTTCGCTATGATTAAATTTTTGTCAGAT
The DNA here is from genome assembly GCA_946811185.2 of Hippopus hippopus. Lineage (NCBI taxonomy): Eukaryota > Metazoa > Mollusca > Bivalvia > Cardiida > Cardiidae > Hippopus > Hippopus hippopus. The sequence continues at coordinate 40,285,061 of OX328103.1, forward strand.
TTGGCTGTAAAAGAGTAGAAAAAGCAAGAAAAGGAGAAAATGCATGTTACCGGCAAACCCCCCCCCCCCTCCCCCGAATTTTCAAAAGCTTTTTTCCTCAGAGTTGTTAAAACTCAGGATTGCTTGGTGAAGGTTTAGTTGTAGATGACATATTGAATGTGGCTCAAACGACAAAATTTGTCTGAACTAGGAGAAAACATTATGGGAAAAGGAAAAACTGTTAGTTACCAACACTTTAGTCTTTCCAAAAAATGTTTTCAAAACCCTTCTTCCTCTGGGGTATTAAATCAACTACATCTGGTAAAGGGTAAAGCAATTGCTGGACTATCCTACCAGAAACCCATCTGAGAAGATCAAAGATGTACAGGAAAAATTCGGGTGTAGATACATGTGTCGAAATATTGTGACAAAAAAGGAGTTGCTTAACACTCTTCCAAACAATCCCAGGTTTTAACAACCCTGAGGAGTTAGACTTGAGTTTTAACTCTTTCAGTACCAAATATATAAACTTGATTCTTTTTCGATGCCTGAAAATAGAATCCACTGAGACTCATCAGGATTTTTGTCTCATAGGATTGTCTAAACAAGCGGACACAATAGATCCAAAGTCAGACTGCATGTTCTGTAAAGTCTGATCTTGATCTATGCCATCCGCAAAAGTACATTTTCGTGTATGGTGCCGAAAGGGTTAACAACCCTGAGGAATAAAGCTTTTGAAAATGTGGGAAAAGGAGACATTGCTGGTAACCAGCAATTTCTCCTTTTCCCACAATGATTTCAACCCATCAAAAGGCAAATCTGACCAATTGGGCCACATTCAAATACTAGTAGCCAGCATTTTCTCCCCTTTTCACAATGTTTTCTACCCTTTCAAAGGCAAATCCTATCATTTGAGCCACATTCACCTTATTGCCTTTAAATTCTTTCAATAGTGACAGGTCTAAAATTTTGTTGTGCTAAAGGGTTAACCCATTAAAATTCAATACAACTTTTGCTATTTCTAACATGGGAGAAGCATGGTGGGAAAAGGTGCATTTGCTCGCTTCAAGTACATGCAATTAATCATAGAATTATGTTTTCATTATATACAACTGTATGCCCTTTCTCTCTCCTATTCTGTTTTCCTTATAAAGTGTCCTCTCTTTCACATACAGGTAAATATCCTTTAGTCACTTATGTAAGGTGGTATTTGTAGCCTGCATTTTTACCGGACAGCATTAGGAAAAAAAACTTTCAATAAAAATTCTTCTGACTGCAAGTGTATTACAGCCGTAAAAACTTTGACATGACATGCCACCTTGAAACTCCATAAACCAGTGGAATCAATCTCCGAAACAAGCAAGTGACTCTCAAACACTGTTTAACCCTTTACCAGACAATCCAGAGTTTTAACAACCCTCATAAAGAAGACTTTTGAAAACATTTTGGGCAAAGGAGACAATGCTGGTAACCAGCATTTTCTCCTTTCCCCACAAGTGTCTTCTATCAATTCAAAGACAATACTCTCATTTGAAAAATATTTGAATTGTCATCGGTAAATACCTCAAATATTGTCATCGGTAAATACCTCAAATATTGTCAATTCTAAAATTTTGTCGTTCAGCAGAATCTTTTGCATCTTGCAGCAGACAAGTTTTGATATCATTATAGTCAAGAGGAGAAATTACTTGATACAAGTAATTTTACTCTTTTCAATGACTTCTTTGCCATGTATACAAGTATCAAACTTCAACTCATGTTGAATATTCATCTTTAAAACTTTACCAAGTAGTCCTGTGTTTTAACAGCCCAGAAAAGTGATATTAACACTTAGGCTGCTAAGTACAACTCACTGACCTTTTGCAGACAGTGTAGATCAAGATCAGACTGCACAGAATGTGCAGTCTGATCTTTGATCTACACCATCTGATAAGGACATATTTTCCCCAAAATATTAACTTTGAAATATTTATTTAGCAGGATAAGGGTAAAAAACATGGTGGTCAAACACTTGTAACCAGCATTTTCTCCTTTTCTCTAGTTTCCTACCCTTTCCAATATGCATCCTATCATTTTAGAAACTTTCAATTTATCGCCTGCAATTTCTTTTAATTAGGGCAAGTCTAAAATTTTGTTGTCTGGTAAACAGAACCCTTTACCAAACCATCCCAGGTTTTAACCATCTTTGGAAAGAAGCCTCTTGAAAACATTGTGGGAAAATACTGGTAACCAGCATATTCTCCTTTCCAACAATGTTTTCTACTTTATCGAGGACTAATTCTGCATTTGAGCCGTCTTTAATTTGTCGTCTGCAAAAGCTTTCAATTTGGACCAAGCTAACATTTTATCGTTTGGTAAACAGTTAAACTTCTGCTGCAATTATGTTTCGCGAGGTGATGAGATAATCAAAACCCAGCCTCTAGTTTCACATGTGACACCCATTTCACCGAAATAAGTCTCTTAATAATATTGCACCACAATTTGAAAGAGGTAACACCACAATGTGGAAAACACTATATACAATAACTTGTAAGCTAGCAGAATATTTCTATTTACACACAAAATCTATGAACTATAAAAATGTGGAATTCCTTTGCAAAACTTGTCCCCCAAAAAAGTCCCAAAGTTAGTAGTTTTAACTTTGCCAAGGGAAAGTATCAACAGAAATAATGGGAATACAGCTCAATTGTGTTCAACAAATTTAGTTAAATCATGCATTTTGTCTCCAACAGTATACATGTATTTCACTATCTTATACCATTTTATATTGGAAAAATTTATAAAATGAAATACACATAAAACTAACTAAACTTGGACAAGGACGAGTACAACATTTACATGTTGTCAAGCAAGGGAACTGGAAATTTTTACACCTTTCTATCACACGAAAATTGAATTTATCCTACTACATCTCAAAAAGATTTTTGGGGAATAATTCTTTAACTAAAACAACTGTAGAAAAACAAACTGTCTTCAGGTGGAGATCCTCTCTCTCTCTCTCCTTCCCTCCCTCCCTTCTTTCTCTCTCTCTCAAGTATAAAAAATACCATTTTGATAACACATTACAAAAAGACAGTCATGAAACATAAACAAGTATGTGTAAAGCATAAGCTTTAAAGGGGCATTACCCATGAACTTCACAATATCAAATCTTTTAATTGATGTAAAGAATATATAATTTCTACAATCATTAAATCATTATCTCCTGCACATGGCTTTTTCTTTTCTTTTTTTGCCATCTTTTGGCAGAACACTTAAGAAAACATCAAAGTAATAAGAGCAATTGCACCTAAAGATTAGTTCTTTACAAAATGTTTTCTTGTTCAGGAATAATACATTAATTCATATTGATTATCCATATTTTACAAAAATGTTTTCAAATGCCTCGTTTGAGGAAATGGCTGTTTGAGGAAATGGAGAGTTAGAGAACATTTATATGGATAGTTGCTGTGCAAGGATATCTGTTTTATTTGTGTAAATGATTTTCTTTTCTTTCTTTGACAAGTTATAGATCAAGTCAATCATGTGTACTACATGTATTTATTCAATTGGCATTGTAGCTCAAAATGAGGAAATAATCATATGAATCTGGCAGTGAGTAATGAGACTGCATAACAAGTTAAAGGTTTTTTGGACAATTTAGATCAGGCCGTAACAAATTAGAGCCCTTATCTTTAATATACACAATTCAACATTCTTTTGACAAACAAGACCTTCACAACAATTTAGATTTTTCACTTTCATAACTGTAATGTCCATTTTTGTTCTCAGCAGTCTTAAGTTTAACATATAACTTGTAAGTACATGTACATCTAATAAATCTGTATAAGAAAAACTGATATTAAGTTCATCCTTCATCAATAAGAAAATGGAATATAATATCATATAATTTTCAACTGAACACATTGTGTTTAAGACTATAAAAGAAAACAGTTGGCAGTGCAAGAAAAAGAACAATTTGTGGTCTGAGCCACTGAACACATGTTGTGGTGGGAGTAAAAGTTATATATTCGTTGTGGATTGCAATGAACACAGTGAGGTGTACAGCAATGAAAACATGACTGAGTCATTGCCAATCTTAACTCTTTACCAAACAATCATTTGTTTTAACCACCCAGATGAAGACTAAACAGTGTTTCAAAAGGAGGGAATGCTCTTTTTCCCCTTTTCTCACAACGTTTACTACCATTTCAAAGACAAATCCCATCAATATGGATTAGCCTAAATTTTTGATGTCTGGTAAAGAGTTAAAAAGATACAGTACAAAGTATTGAAAAGTAGAAAAAATAATATATATCATCATGTCACATGAACACATCAGTGGCTATTTGGTTGTTTACAGACTAGTAATTATAAATGCAAACTAGATTTAGGCATTGTAAAACACAGGGACCAGACTAAATATAGATCTTTCTTCTCAGCAGCTAACATAGCTGACTTACAAAAAGGCAAGTGATAATGCCAATCACTCTACTGGCAAATGTGAAGGAAACCAATTATAAGTAACCATGTAATAAGCTTAATATGATTTCCTATCACTTCATATCTTTTTCATACAACTTTACAACCAACTGTAAGGGGTTGAGCAAAGAGCACTTGCTCTTCGTATCTTTTTCCAATGGCAGAATCAATTTAAAAAAAGAGTAATTTTTCTTTCCTTAACACTCCTTGGTGCCACCGGTACTCCTTAGTGGTACGACTAAAAAGAGCCTGCATGACAATGGGTGAAGTGTATCAACACTTAGGTTTGTTATCTGCTGACTAATTAACAACAACAACAGGAAAGTGATCAAGCATGACAGTGAATCACTGACCTTTACAATCATACATTCAGAACCATTTTCTTTAGTGAAGGGCATCTTTATCTTTATAAAAAATGAAATAAAACATGCATAAAAAATAGTGCATAATGGTTATCTTATATCTTGACTTGGTCCCTTAACATAAGATATTAATATAAATACAAAAATAAATTAGCACGTAGCGTAAGGCATGATGACAAGGCTGTATATGTAAAGGTAAAATTTCTCCTATCTATTGGTCCCTTCTAAATGAACCCCTAGAGTGCCAAGCAAAAAGTTTATATTTACTTTTGCGAACAATGTATATCAAGATGTACATTGAGATGAGACAGCAAGGTATAAACAGTTTTATCTTGAATCTACACTAAACAGTCTTATCTTGGATCTACACTTTCTATTTTGAAGGATAATCTGACTAAAAAAGGCTTAAAATTGCAAGATTTTTCCCAGAATGATGTCCATTTCATATTTATTATTCCACACTCTAGGGGTAAAAATCTGTCACATCTTTACATAAACTTTGAGCAATAGTACATATTACCACCCTATAGGTAACTGTAACAGGACAGCAAATCCAATAAATTTGGCAGTAAAGTGTAATACAGTTTTTAACAACTTTACATAAAACTTGTATCACTGCCTTATATCTCTGGACTTTGTGTTGCTTTTTCAACATTTATGAAGGCGCAGTTATTCCCATCTTCTTCAATGCATATCACTAAGTTTGAAATAGTCTAAGGATAAAACCTTATACCAGAAAAAGTTCCGTGGTAAACCTCTATATATAACCTTGGTTATCAGTTTTTCCATATGTAATCTAGTATACTGCTTATAAAAGTTTCCCTGAAACTTGATAATTTTTGCAGTGCCACCACATTTGCAAAGGTGTCGAAAAATTACAGAATATCTTCTTATGACAGAACTGCTGTCATAGAACTTCTAGGAGAAGGAAGTTCACACATTTATCACTGCTTCTTGTGAACACGAAAAAAGGATCAGTAAGTCTCGTATATTTCCATTCTTTCCTCCTCATATCACTTGTAGAACTCTTCCTCTGGCTCCATCCCCTCTTTTAGATTCTGATTTAAATATCATCTATATTCCGCTCCACTTGAAGATGGTGTTTCTGGAGTTTCTGGTATTTTCTGAGGTTTTTTGTCACTCTGAGGTGGAGTTAGCTGGGTGATAACCTGTGCCTGGAGATCCGGTGGGCTGCCATGGTTTGCATATTTCAGTTCCTCTTTTCTACTTTGTACTTTTTCCTGCAAGTAAAATGAGAACAAAATCATAAACAAATTTGGTCTGTAGGCAGTCATTAGACTACAATCAAATACCCACACTATCAGGCTTCTTCACTAACTGAAAAGGCAAGTGTCCCAAAACCATTCTTAACCCTTTACCACATGACAAAATTCAAAACCCAGCCATTGGCTGATGACAAATGAAAATATTTTTACGTAACAGAGTACATTACATTGTAGGAAAAGGAGAAAACACAGATTACCTGCATTTTCTCCCTTTCCTCTGTTTCCAATAGCCTTTTCTCCCTGAGTCATTAAAACACAGTGTTTTTTGGTAGAGGGAAAAGCAAATTCTGTAACACATGTTAACCCTTTACCAAACAATCCCTGGTTTCAACGACCCTGAGGAAGACACCTTTGAAAACCAGCATTTTCTCCTTTTCTTACAATGTTTTCTACCCTTTGTAAGCCAATTTCCAACATTTCAGCCTTAAGTAATTTGTCATCTGCAAAATGCTTTTAATATGTACAAGTCTAAAATTCTGTTGTTTGGTAAAGAGTTAATGTGTGTCCATAACTTTTGGTGTCCTCAGGACAGTCACTACAGTGTTAGTATTGACCCCTGAGTATAGGTTAATGAAGAAATTATAGACATAATATACTCTTTTAACCCCAAACCCTTCCTAAACTTTGCCTTTGCAACATATGATTTAGGAATACAAGGTCTTAATATTCTTAACCCTTTAACAAACAATCCCTGGTTTTTATGACCCAGAGGAAGAAGCCTTCTGAAAACATCGTGGGAAAAGGAGAAAATGCTGGTAACCAGCATTTTTCCTTTTCCCACAATGTTTTCTACTCTTCTTAAGTCAAGTTTCAATATTTGAGTCACGTTTATTTTGTCGTCTGCAAATGCTTTCAATTTGGACAAGTCTAAATTTTGTCGTTTGGTAAAGAGTTAACCAAGCAATAGAATTCTACACACATCCATATTTAATCCTTACCCAGAGTTTAATGACCCTGAGGAAATGGGATATTCATAACATTGATGGAAAAAGGAAAAAAATGCTGGTAACCAGCATTTTCTTCTTTTTCCACAGTGTTTCCTTACTGTTTATAGACAATTTCCATTATTTGAGCCACCTTTATCATCTCCTAATGCTTTGGATTTGGAAATGTCCAAAATTCCTTTTTTTTTGTGTGTATGTAAAAAGTCAATGATTTGTAGACAACAAATCAAATGTGATTCAAATAATGGAATTGGCTTTGATAGTGTAGGGAAGATTGTGAGAAAATGCTTTTAAAAGCCATCCACTGTGTTCTCAAAACATTTCTATAATATATGATTAGTTTACAGTGGGGGAGCCTGCTACAGAACAAATCTATGAACAAAGTTGCCATCAGTGTTCTCACCAAAAGAGACAGGTCTACAACATGGGTTTGTATGGAGTGTGAGTCCTCTGACGCAATATTCTGAAAGAATTTCACAGGCATCTGCTCTAATTCACGGACTGTTACAGCAAAAGGAGCCATCCACTGAACACAAGGTAAAATGTCCTTCCACTCGAAGCCTGTAAATAGGTAGTAGGTGTAAGAGATTTTAACCCATATGTTAACCTAACGTAACCCTTTTTGTCCAAAACAATAAATGAAATGGACATTATTCTAGTGAAAACCTTGCAATTTTTAGGCTCTTTGAGTCTGAAAATCTCTACAAATTTAGGACAGTGTAGAAAAGACTGTTTATTCCTTGCAGTCTCATCTCAATACACACTATTTACAAAAGTAAATATAAACTTTGTGCATGGCACCTTGGGGCATGGCACCTTAGGGGTTCATTTAGAAGGATTCAATAGATAGGAGAAATTTTACGTTTAAATAATAATTGAGTCATGCTCTGTCAAAAGGGGGCTTAATGCATCTCTGTGATGCATTATACCAAGCAAGTCATCACATAGCCATGGATCTATAAAATTCATTTTGTCCAACAACTATCTGAATCATGCAGTAGAATGGCCCCTTGACACGTAGAAAATTGACTTGTAGCAAAAACTTTCAAAGTCTGCCTGAGCAGACTGCACAGGCTGACCTGGGTCAATACTTTTTGAAAATGCATTAAGCCCCCTTTTTGCAAAGCATGTTTCATATTTTTACAGCCTTGTCATTGTGCCTTACTCTATGAGCTAATTCATTTTGTATTCATATCTTATGTTAAGGGACCAAATCAAGATATAACATAACCGTTATTTGATATTTTTTATGCATATTTAATTTTGTTTATATAAATATGGAATATTATGTTGTAGTAACTTTCTTTCCTTTTGCACTGGGAAAGCAGGTGTAATGTGTCTACCTGATGCATTATACCACGCAAGTCATCACATAATTATGGATTCATAAAGCCAATTTTATCTTTGAACTGACAGTGGTAGAATGGTCCTTTGACATGCAGAAAATTGACCCTGCCAGCTAGGCAGGCTGACCTTGGTAAATATTTTTACACAATGCATGGTTCAAATACTTCTGGCTCACAAAAAGACGCCTCAAACATTGCAACTGAACGGTTTTTTTTGGGAGGCAGAATATCTCAACACGGCCAGCAATGGACAATGTAGATCCAAGATTGAGCTGTACCATCTGTTCTGTGCCATTCAATCTTTGTCTACAAATAACAACTAAAGTTCTGATAAGACCTTTCAGAAACAAATTACAAAGAAGTAAGCAAGTGTCTCCTTTTCTAAATCAAATTTTACAAAATATCAAAGCTGTTAACTGCAGGGGTATAAAATAGTTTATGTATAGCTGGAAAAGATTTCATCTACAAACCTGAGACTGAGAGAGCCAGTTCTCTAGATGACATGTGATACAAGGCTGATGCAGCTAAAACACTGTACTGGAACTGTAGACATTCTACATCCAGAATACATAAATCTAGTAACTGTAAATAGAAGTAAAATAAACTATTATGAAAGTTAGCTCCCATCTCCATTTGAAGGATCTGGGCCTGTATTGTATTCACCAACCATTCTTAACAGCATTCTATGTCTATTTTTAAACAATTTTCTAAATTTTAAAGAAACTCGACTCCCAATTGGCTAAAATGGTTTAGCCAAGCAAAAGTTGTGGTTTGCTTTTGAAATCTAGAATAAGACCAAGAATTTAGAATGGATGGTAAATATAGACTCCAAGGTAAGCCTAATGATGTTTGCCTTCAGCTGACATTTCAGTCAGCCAACCAAACACAGGCTTTAAGTTCATGAAAGCAAAAGTAGATGTAAAGAAAAGCTGTGATTAAAAAAGCATCAATTGTTAAACTGCAATTTTAGATTAAAGGATGACATAAACAAAATTTAAAATAACATCTAGACATAAAACAGCTGTGTGTCTGCTGACATTGACATAACAGGAAGATGAGTAAGTTTGTAAACTTTTGTAATTTCCTGGAATAATTTTGGATTGGTATGAAAGTAAGTTTGTTTTGGCTAAATATTATGCAAGGCTCACATGTCTTTTTTTTCATAATCAAAGAGTAGCAGAGTTGGTCAGGTTACCAGAAAAACAGCCATTGTTTGGCCTTATTGGCTAAGTTATGAGGGATATTGGATAGTACATTTTTTTTTTATTCAGAGAGACAGTTTCGACTGTATCTATTTGGTAAGGCAGTCAGTAATTTTGATTGGGTGTTGTTGTATGTACTACTGGTTACAAAAATATTAGTAAAATGCATCCATAAAGAGGTGCACATGGTGCCGAGACATGACTATATTACTTTTGAAATCCAAATAAACACATGTAAAGCCAGTATCAACTTACCCTTGCTATTTGTACAAACACATGTGAAGAATACTGAGGGAAGACAAAAGATTGTTCTGGGCCCTGAATATTGTCTATGTTTGACACTTGGAGATAAATATTTAACCAGCCATTTGTAGTTATGGGTGAAAGGTTCCAGTTTACTGCCTGAAATGAAGATATAAAAAGATCATTAATCCACTTCCTGCAAATCTTGTTTTTTAAAATCTGTATAGCAATTCTATAGCAAAGAGGCATTTTCATCAGGGTTTGGTATGAAGAAGCAGAGGTTGCTGATCTATCAAAAACTTCACATTCAGTACAATCTGATTTTGATGTACATTAGCCTCAAAATAAATCTCAGTCAGAGTACAAAGAATCTGGATTATCAAAAGTATTACAAAGAACACACAATATTGTTATAAACTTTTACCAAAAAATCCTTTTGTTTTTAAAACCCTGAAGAAGACAGCTTCATGGGAAAAGAGGAAAATGCTGGTGACCAGAATCAATCACATTGTAATCACATTGGCTTGTTTGGGAAAGATTACATACAATATCCATAAAAAAACCTATTGAACTGATTCCCAATTCTGATATATTTTATTCAAATACATTTTTTTTTTCATAAAATCAGGACTCAGTTTATTTGTCTGCTTTTTGTATTGGAGTTTAACACTGCTTTTTTTTTTTAAACAGCTTAGGTCATATCACGACGGTCAGTGTATCTAGGCATGCGGTTCCTCGCACCAGTGCTGTCACAACTTTCTTTCCAAGTCACTGACTACTTTTCTCACTTGCATCAAAGGTGAGAGGTGAAAAATTGATAGAAAGTTTACCTCAACCAGGTATCAAGCTCACAACCACCAGGTCAAAGATATGCTAACCACTGAGCTACCTGGCCGGGCAATGAGTTAATCAAACCAAGGTCTAATGCATGTGTATATGTATCTTAGCATAACCTTTAGCTTTGTAGGAAGAGAGAAAATGTGCTAGAAGAAAGTTTAAGATCTGCTCTCCCCTTAAAACTGCCAAGTTGTTAGCACATCTATTTTCATATAGGGTGACCCCAAAAAAAACAGAACCCATAAACTTCTTAATTACTCCTACAAAAATAAAGCAAAATTATTCTAATTTTGTACACTTGAACTTGTGTCTGTGTGTGATTATACCAAAAAGTTTCAGTAATCTAGGATGCTTTGCACAAACGTTATGATCTCTCCGAAAGGTGTTCCAAATGTCCTCTTTGGCGTTGGAGACTTGCATCTCCTATAGGTCACCGACAGACGCACTCCTCTGGGGATTTCCCAGATTTTTCCTGCAATTGAAGCTGTGAGTTCATCGATTGTTTGAGGATTGTTCTGATACACATTGTCCTTCAGACACCCCCACAGATAAAAATCTGGGGGTTCAAGTCCGGTGAATGAGGTGCCCACTCAACGTCACACTTCCTGCTAATCACTCTTTCCTGAAATTGTTCTCTCAGCCAGTCAAGGGTGTGATTTGATGTTTTGGGGGTTGCCCTGTCTTGCTGGAACCACTTGTCATCTCAATCAATCCCCGTGTTGTCCGAGTGATGTCAAGAACTTCCTCAGCACTGCCAGATAACGTTCCATTCTGAGAGGGTGATTTCAGGAAAGGCTGATCAGTAGGAAGTGTGACGTCGAATGGGCACCTCATTCACCGGACTTGAACCCCCCCCCCCATGATTTTTTTCTGTGGGCTTATCTGAAGGACAATGTGTATCAGAACAATCCTCAAACAATTGGTAAACTCAAGGCTTCAATGGCAGGAAAAATCAGGGTAAATCCCCACAGAGGAAAGCGTGCAAGTGATTGACAATTTTGCGCAATGGATGCAAGTCTGTCTCCAACTCCGAGGAGGTCCCTTGGAACATATTTTGAAAAGATCATAACTTTTGTGCAAAGCATCCTAGATTACTGAAACTTAGAGGTATAATCATACACAGACACAAGTTCAAGCGTACAAAATTAGAATAATTTTGCTTCATTTTTGTAGGAGTAATTAAGAAGTTTATGGGTTCTGGTTTTTTTTGGGTAACCCTGTGAATGACCCTTCAACAGATCCATGTTTCAACATGTCTTTTAGGTAACATTGTGCAAAAAGTAGAGATTGATTGTAGCAAGTAATTTCTCTTTTTTATGTGTTATACCTTACCAAAGAAATTCAATTTATTTGGGCCAATGCAGAATTTTCAGTCTGCAGATTTTTAAACATTTTCTGGAAGCTTTTATGATCGGATTCAATACTGGAGAAATGCATTTATTTTTACACCTTTAGTTGTCATACACATATACATGTAACTGTTTTTTCCTTTGAAAATAGTGCAGCAGAAACACTGTACACTTGTATGAGCAATCAGAGCTGCTTCTAAACTATTATCAAAATGCATTGCATATCTGAACAAAAGCGGCAAATTGTCGCAAGATACACCCATCCCAACGCCAGTTGTCAAGGGGGTATAATAATCGTAAAGGGCAGGTAATGCAACAAACATGTTTACCAAGTGTCAAGTCAATTTGACATGAGGTGACAAAGTTCTGTTCCAGACAAGCAAGAAATACTGTAAAAATGAAGATCAAAGTGGAATTACTCAAAATCCGCACTAGGTAAAGTTATTGTTCTTGCGCACTGTACTCCGTAATATTGCAACAAACATGCATACCAAGTTTCAAGTCAATCGGACTGGAGATGACAAAATTATGCTCCAGACAAGCAGAAAATGCTGTAAAAATGACAATCAAAGGGAAATAACTCAAGGACAGCACAAGGTAGAGTTATGGTTCTTTTGCACTGCAATCCATATTATTGCAACTAACACACATGCCAACTTTCAAGTCAACCAGACTGGAGATGACAAAGTTATGCTCCAGACAAGCAGAAAATGCTGTAAAAATGACGATCAAAGGGAAATAACTCAAAGACAGCACGAGGTAGAGTTATGGTTCTTTCGCACTGCACTCTGTATTATTGCAACAAACACACATGCCAAGTTTCAAGTCAATCAGACTGGAGATGACAAAGTTATGCTCCGGACAAGCAGAAAATGCTGTAAAAATGACAATCAAAGGGAAATAACTCAAAGACAGCACGAGGTAGAGTTATGGTTCTTTCGCACTGCACTCACCCTTAATGAGATCTATCCACCCATGAAGTTTCATAACCGTAGCTAGCATAGTTTTGGAGATATGCTTTGGACAAAATTCAAGTATGAATATAAACAAAGGGAAATAACTAAAAAATTCAGGAAGTGAGAGTTATGATTCCTGTGCACTGCACTCCCCCTTGATAAGATCTATCCACCCATGAAGTTTCATAACCTTAGCTAGTATAGTCTTGGAGATATGCTCCGGACAAAATTCAAGTATGAAAAACAACAAAGGGCAATAACTCAAAAATTCAGGAAGCGAGAGTTATGATTCCTGTGCACTGCACTCCCCCTTGATGAGATCTATCCACCCATGAAGTTTCATAACCTTAGCTAGTATAGTCTTGGAGATATGCTCCGGACACAAATTCAAGTGTCAAAAACAACAAAGGGCAATATCTCAAAAATTAAGGAAGCGAGAGTTATGATTCCTGTGCACTGCACTCCCCCTGGATGAGATCTATCCACCCATGAAGTTTCATAACCGTAGCTAGTATAGTTTTGGAGATATGCTCCGGACAAAATTCAAGTATGAAAAACAACAAAGGGCAATAACTCAAAAATTAAGCAAGCGAGAGTTATGATTCCTGTGCACTGCACTCCCCCTGGATGAGATCTATTCACCCATGAAGTTTCATAACTGTAGCTAGTATAGTTTTGGAGATATGCTCCGGACAAAATTCAAGTATGAAAAACAACAAAGGGCAATAACTCAAAATTTAAGCAAGCGAGAGTTATGATTCCTGTGCACTGCACTCCGCCTTGATGAGATCTATCCACCCATGAAATTTCATAACCGTAGCTAGCATAGTTTTGGAGATATGCTCCGGACAAAGAATGGGGACGCCGCCCGCCCGTCCGCCCGCCACGGGTGATCCCATAATACGTCCTGTCTTCGACGGGCGTATAAAAACTTAGCCTCAATGAATATTGGTATTTTCATTTAACCCTCTACCACACAAACCCGAGTTTTAACAACATTGATGAAGAAGGCTTTGGAAATCATTGTTGGAACAGGAGAAAATGCTGGTAATCATCATTTTCTCCTTTTCTCCCAGTTTTCTACTGTTAAGGACAAAATCAATCATATCAGCCAAATTGGATTTTTTCGTGTGGTAAAGATTTGAAGTGTGTTGCATGTAGAAACAATATTTCAATAGGCCTACCTTTAGTATAATTAATTCCTGATCTAAAATTTCATCTTCTGTACAAGCTCCATCTGTTACATAAGCAAACTCAGCCAGTTTAGGTGGATAGATTTCCTCCAGTTTGGCAGCAATAAATAAAGCGGTGATTCCAATTAATTGAAGCGTTGATTTCTGAATGTTGCTTTGTTTTGATAAAAATCTATCAATAAAGTCTGTACTCAAATAGAAAGTTTCTCTGTGTAACCGGTACACCTCACATACCTGCAAATACAAAAGCATTGTATCAATACTCTTAGCACATTTCAGACCAAAGTAGGTTTCAAAAGTTTCATTAGATTTTAATTTATTACCAGTGTCTGGGATGTTGCTCCAGTGAGTAACATATTACAAAACATTCCATCATTATACACAAAGGTAGGACTTGTCCTTTTAAATTTATTTGGGAATAAGTCTTAACCCTTTACCATATAATCCCGACTTTTGACGACCCAGACGAAATACCCTTTTGAAAACAATGTAGCATTTTCTCCTTTTCCCAAATGTTTTCTACCCTTCCCAAAACAAATTTCATTTTTTGAGTCACATTAATTTTGTTGTCTGCAAATGCTTTCAAATTGGACACGTCTAAAATTTTGTAGTTTGGTAAAGAGTTAAGTGCCATTACTTAACATGTTTTGAAAATATCCCTTGTTTCAACACTGAATTACTGCATTACTGTGATACAACTTTTCTGTCCAGGCAACAGACTACATGTTTTTGGAAAGAAGCACTGGTATACAATTTCTTTTTTGTGACACTTGAAATAAATTTCATTATGCTCACAAATCTGCCTGTGCAGATACTAGTGAAAAGTTTCTAAAGCAGATGCATATAAGCCATGCTCTGTGAAAAGGAGTTTAATATATGTATATCTACGAAACGTATCAGCCCAGGTAAGCCTGCACAGTCAGCTCAGGCTAACCCAAGTCAAAACTATAAGCTATTGGTCAATTTTCTGCATGTAAAAGGACAATCTACCTCACGAGTCAGTCAGTTGTTAGACAAAATGGTTTTTATGGATCCTTTAATTTTTAGCCATCAGAGCAACATCTCTCATCTCATAGCCACTGATGCAATACATAGTTTAAAAAAAAAAAACATGCATAAAATCAAAGCAAAAACTAAGTCATCAGATAACCACAGAATCCCGTGTTGTAACGAGCCTAAGTTATGTTCTTGAAAAAGAAAATGTGGAAAAAGGAGAAAACGTAGGTAATCAGTATTTTCTCCTTTACCCATAATATTTTCTATCTTTCAAAGCCAGAGTTCATCATTTCGTTCATATTCAGTTTGTTTTCTGAAAATGCTTAAATTACAAACAAATTTCTTATGACTGGGTAAAGGGTTAACCCTTTACCAAATAATTCTGACTTAACAACCCAGAGGAAGAAGGCTTTTGAAATTATTGTGGGAAAAGGAGAAAATGCTGGTCACCATCATTTTCTCCTTTTCCACATTTTTTTTTTTACGATATAAATTGCAAAATTAATATTTTGAGTCACATTTAACTTGTCTGTAATTTGCATTCAGTTTGGACATGGCTAAGATTTTGTCATTTGGTAAAAAGTTAAAGCCACAACTTTCTGAGACAGGTTATATCTATTTAAGCAAGATATCTCATCTAAAAAGCCACTGAAGCAATGCAAATAAGCATAATCTTTCTCTTTAACTCTTTACCACACAATAAAATTTTAGACTTGTCCAAATCGAAAGCATCTGCAGACAACAATATGAATGTGAGTGGAAAATTAAAATTTGTTTTGGGAAGGATAGAAAACATTGTGGGAAAAGGAGAAAATGCTGGTTACCAGCATTTTCTCCTTTTCCCACAATGTTTTCAAAAGGCTTCATTCCCAGGGTCGTTAAAAGTCGGGATTGTGTGGTAAAGAGTTAAACATACATCAGATCAAATTAAAATAATTAATCATCAAATAACTCTTACCACACAACCTAGTGTTTAAATGACCCTGAGGTAGGATTCTGGGAAACATATTTGGAAAAGGAGAAAATGCCGGTTACATTAGTAACCTGAACATTGAAAATGTTGGTAACCTGCATTTTCTCTTTTCCCAAAAAAATTTCAACCCTTTCTATGGCAAATTCCATCACTTTAGCCACACTTTGCTGTCTACAAATGCCTTTCATTAATAAGAACAAGTAAAAGATTTTGTGGTTTGTAAAGAGATTTTTCATACCTCAATTAACCAGTCTAACAAAATGGCTCTCATTCTCGCATGTAAAGAGGGGTGTTTATTAAACATATTCTTGTCCCGTATGTAACTTCTTTCCTTGAACAACATTGTGTTCCATACTTCTGAAGAGTCCGCCCAGTCAAGCTGGGGTAGTGGAGATATTCTGTTTTCTATTGGTGTAGTGAAATAGTTTTGAAATCGAAACTGTGATCCGAGAGTTTGGCTTGGTTTTGTAGACGTTTGACAAGGTGATGTTTCCGGACTTGGCACTATACTGCTAGTTGTGATGGAAGTGTTTTCTGATATAGGTACCCACTGATTCTAAAAAGAAAGAAAAAGTACAAAACATTTAACCCTTTACCAAATGACAAAATTTTGGACTTGTCCAAATTGAAAGCATTTGCAGGCCACAAACTAAATGCAGATCAACAGGGAAAAGTTGTCTGAGAAAGGGTAGAAAACATTGTGGGAAATGGAGAAAATGCTGGTTACCAGCATTTTCTCCTTTTTCCACAATGTTTTCAAAAGCCTTCTTCCTCAGGGTCGTTAAACCTCGGGATCAAGTGGCAAGAGTTAAAATGGGCTTTAAAAATTGAAAATGTTCCTGTAAATACATGTCCATGTGGAAGTAAGATTTGTATTCCTTACTGTTGTATTCACATTAACTCTATCGGACCCCAAAAATTTATATCCTTTCAAGGTAAAGCAATTGCAGGCAACGAATTTGGCTCAGATGACTGGGTGTTTCTTTGAAACGGCAAGAACCATTATTAGAAAAGGTAAAAATGCTAGTTTTCCCCTTTTTCTACTTTTTTTTTCAACAGGCTTCTACCTCAGGGTTGATAAAGATTTTAGATTTGACCCAATGGAAAGCATTTCAGGACAACAAAATAATTAATATGACTCAAGGTTTTTATTATTTTTTTTGAAGAGTAGAAAACAATGTGGAAATAGGAGAAAATGCTGGTTAACAGCAATGTCTCCTTTTCCTACTGTGTTTTCATGTCTTCCTTCTCGGGGTCATCAACTCAGGGTTGTTGGGTATAGGAATAACAGTTCTGTTAGAAAATTTTCTACACAGTCATAGAGAAAAATGTCTATTCTTAACCTTTCGAAATAAATTTTGCAGCAGACTTTGAAATATCCTTGTAAAATAACAGATCAACATCAATCTAATGCAATTTTTTTTTTTTTTTTTAAAAGAAATAATAAAAAAAAAAAAAAAGTGGCAAATGGAACTGCAACCTGTGAAAAGGTTGTTTGTAAGAGTAAGTCACTAAACATAAGAATATACATTTCCATACACCCAACAGTTGGACATATTATATCACCCAAGTGTCAATACTGAATGGTACCGGACACGATAATTATAAACCAGCTTATTTGATTAGAAATATAGCAGACACCTGAGGGAAATGATACAACACTGCAGGTAGTCAGTCGTGTGACATTGCAGGTAGCCAGGTGACCTTTTAAACATCAACATTCTCCAGCATACTGCCATAGTTTAAAATCTAACAAGTTTCATAGATATTATATAGATAGTAAATTTTGTAAAACGTATTGTAAGAGTCGAGAAATAACCAAACAACCTCTACCACACAATCCTGACCTTTAATGACCCTTCGTAAGAAAGCTTTTGAAAACATTGTGGGAAATCAAGAAAATGCTGGTAAGCAGTACTTTCTCCATTTTCCATGTTTTCTTTCTTTTCCAGGATAAATACTATAATTTGAACAATGTTTGAGCTCTCTTCTATAAATTCTTTCCATATGGACAAGTCTTTAAAAAAAAAGGACATAGTTCTACAGGAATTACAAAATTAGCCCTAACTTTCAACTCCCGGCAACAAATTGGAACCAGACAACTTTGAAAATGTTGGTTACCAGGGTTTTCTCCTTTTTCCAAAAAATCTACAAAAGCCTTTTTCCTATGAGTAATCAAAACATGTGATAGTTTGGTGAAAAGTTGTGCAATCAAAGGGTCAAACGTCAACATATGTGCACTGCATGTGTCAAAGCTTTCACAGCTTTGGTATAAAGTACAATGCCAAGTTAGCTGGTGATGTATTGATTACCAATACTGAGAAACTATCTCATTTTAAAATACTTGACAGGAAAAGGTAATTGTTATAAAAAGCTAGACTTATTTCTTTTTAAATATACCCTATTGCTAATAAATTGTATGTTTGTTGTTTACCACCATTTTCAACAATAACGGTAATACCGCAGCAGCCAGTGCAACTATCCACTCTTTCCTGGAGTTTCTTTTAACCAGTACTTCACATACAATTCTTCCCAAGCAACTGGCTGCTTTGTCACATAACCATCTTTTAAACTATGATCAGCAGTGTGAGAGAAGAATCCTGTTGCAATAACTATCATCAATCCCAAGGAATTCGCCGAGCTGGAGATTAGGACCAGTGGCCCCCCCACCTGGTGTCAAGACCTGTATGCTACCAGGCTCTGGTTGCTAATACTATGTAAGACAACAAAAACTTGTAAGCAGTCTGATCTTATACCTTCTCTACTTGTTTAAGTTTTTGTTTTTCTTTCTTTTGTGGCAAAATAATTATATGCCATAAAAACAGAAGTAGAAACTAATTCTACCCTTTACCATACAACCTAGAGTTTAAACTACCCCAATACCGACAGCTTTTGAAATCACTGTAGGAACAGGAGAAAATGTTGGTTATTTGCATTTCTCATTTTCCCAAAATGTTATCTACCCTACCAAAAGCATTTTTCTTCAGGGTCATTTATACACTGGACTGTGTTGTAACAAATTAACCCTTTGGCTGCTAAGCGCGACTTAATGATCTTTTGCGGACAGTGTAGATCAAGATCAGACTGCACAGAATGTGCAGTCTGATCTTGGATCTATACTGTCCGATAAGGAGGTATCTTTCTTCCGGAAATACCTTTGAAATAGCAAAATTTGGGTTTTTACTATCGGCTTAAAAGTTTCATGTTAGTTATTTAGCAGGATAAGGGTTAATAAAAAAGGAGATGAAATAGACATCCAATACTTTCATGGATTACACGTTTTTCAAATCATCCTTACACTTAACCCTTTACCACAAAATGACGACTTTTAACGCCCCTGAAAGAGAAGGCTTTTGAAAACATTGTGGGAAAAGGAGAAAATGCTGGTTACCAGCATTTTCTCCTTTTCCCACAATGTTTTATACCCTATCAAAGAAAAATCATTTCATATGTGCCAAGTTAAACCTGTCATCTACAAAATGCTTTCAATTTGGACAGGGCTAAAATTTTGTTGTGTGGTAAAGGGTTAACAAACAGTGCCGTGTTTTTACACCTGTTGAAAAGAAGGCCTGTTTGAAAGATTGTAAGAAAAAAGATTTGTTAGCAGTAGCCAACATTTTCATCTTTGTCCACTGAGTTTTCCCTTTCGAAGATGTATCACAATGAAAAGTGAATGTCTTTCCTAAACTGTATGCCAAACATTGTGAGAGAAAGTCTAGGAGTACTTGTTCAAGGAAATTTCTCCTTTTCCGGAAAATCCTTCATAAGCTGTTTGTTGCAGGAAAAAAAAATGAGAAGAGGAATGACATAGGTACAAAACTAAAGAGGGAGGGAATCTAGTAGACTGTTTCCTATCAAGGATTAGCCCATGGCAGGCTTATATTATGATTAAGTTTATACATAAGTGTTACAGAACAATGGTATCTTTAAGGTCACACAGAAGCTTCTTACTAACACTGTATTATTGCGCAATAGTTTGTCAAAACATCATCAAGGCTTTGCACAAGCTGTTTCCAACAGATTGCTTCTGTTATCAACCAATCATGATAACACAGATAAAACAGCTGATCTCTTACAATTCCCCCTTCCAGGCAACTTTCACACTAATACGGTAACACTAGTAGCTTTCCTAACAATTTATCTAAAAATATCTTCCTATAGTATCATAATCATGGATTGATTGTTGTAAAAACAAACAAAACGTAAAGACTTTGGGTTGTTTAAATGACTTGTTTCATGCCAAAATGTATGATCTGAGACACATATTTGACCTGTATCTATTCAAATGAAGCTTTTGACTTTCCTGCTCTCAACAGCTAATGATATAATTCAAAGAAAAGGAGCAAACTGTAATCTTATTACACTTTAAGTTGTTCCTTTAAAAATATTGAAAAGTGCATCTGCATCGGTATAAAAGCCAGGCCAGGTAGCTCTGTGGTTAGGGCATCTGACTTGTGACCTGGTAGTTGCAGGTTTGATACCCAGTCGAGGCAAACTTTCTTCACAGCGATTTTTGGCCTCTTTAGCTCTGGCGCATGTGAGAAAAGTAGTCAGTGGCTTGAAAAGAAAGTTGTTTCAGTACTCTTGTGAGAAAGCCAGGAAACACATGCATACCGCCTTGATATGAACTAAGCTATTAATAGTATTAAACTCCACTACAAACAAAGGTATACAAACCAAGGCATTGCCCTAACTCTATGCGCAAAAATGTAAGTTGAGACTAGCTCATTCTGAAAAGATTTGCAGATGATAAATGTGGCTAAAATATTGGGAATTTTCGTGTAATATGTAAAAATTCTGGGAAAAACAGAAGATGCTGGTAACTGGAATTATCTGCAATTCAAACAATGACTCCAACAGCTTCTAACTCGGGGTAGATAAATCACACGACTGTTTGGTAAAGGG
The DNA here is from genome assembly GCA_946811185.2 of Hippopus hippopus. Lineage (NCBI taxonomy): Eukaryota > Metazoa > Mollusca > Bivalvia > Cardiida > Cardiidae > Hippopus > Hippopus hippopus. Next base: position 40,306,093 of record OX328103.1, read on the forward strand.
TTGAAACTTTACTAGACAACAACATTTGAAAACGACAATGATGGGACATGTCTTTGGAAGACCAGAACACTTAGTGAAAGCGAGAAAATGTCAGTTACCAGCATTTTCTCCTTTACCCACAGTGTTTTTTAAGACCTTTTTTGTCAGGTTGGTCAAAACTAGGTATAGTGTGGTAAAAGGTTAAATAAGGGTATGGTATATATACATTCAAACTAGGTGAAGTTTTGCATGTCAGGGTTCTTTGATGTTTTACATCATTTTAAAGCATCTAACATCACTTTTATTTCCAACTTTATGGATATAATCAATAATATGGGGAGAAAACTGACAGCATTACATGTCAACAAAAATAAAATTAAAATTAAACAATAGCTTCAAAGTTGAAATATTGACCCTAGTTTCAGCCAAGAGTTGCCTGGGGAAGGGTAACTGTCAACTGCACATTGTGCTGGGATGAAAATATTTATGACAAAATCTGTAAAAGATCGGAGCTTTCTCCCTCTGGCAAGAAAATAGCAACAATTTTGTGAGTTGAGATAAATTAAATATTGTACAACTCTTAACTCTGCCACACACCAAAATTTTAGACTTGGCCAAATTGAAAGCATTTGCAGACAACAAATAACCTCTGGCTCAAATGATAGCGTTGTCTTTGGTAGGGTAGAAAACATTGAGGGACCTGGATAAGTAGAAAATGCCAGTTACCAGCATTTTTTTCCCCTTTCTGACAATATTTTCAAAGCCCTGTCAATAAGGGTCATTGAAGCTCAAGACTGTGTGGTAAAGAGTTAACAATATGACAAAACTTTCAAAGGTTCCAAACCAAGTCAAGAATTTTATGTGTCCCTTGCAACAAATTATATAACTCATGTGATGGAATATGTATTTGATAGAAAATATTGTGGATAAATGGAAATAACATTTGTCCATATCCAAGATATCACTCATTTGGTCTACAGTACCTTGCTGAAGATGCTCCAACATAAATGATAAATATGACAAACAGGAATCAAAATAGAATGATTCCTGTCCCAGCATCTATTTTGCCTCAGATAGAATATTCTTCAGCAGTGATTTGACCTTTTCACCTTGATTGATCATATGGCATTTTATGCCACTTTCAACATTCTTTCATGCATATCTTGGCAACAGGAAAGTGCTAGCCTTTTTGGGCAATGTGTACTATCTGTCAAAGACAAATTCCTTCATTTTTGGTCACATTTCTTTTTGTTAACCACACTATTCTTGCCTTAGTCCAAATACAAAAAAGTTGCAGATAACAAGTTGTAAGTGGCTTTAAATCTAGAATTTTCTGTAAAAGGGTAGAAAACATTGTGGGAAAAGGAGAAAATGCTGGTTACTTGCATTTTCTCCTTTTCCCACAATGATTTCAAAGGCCTGCTCTCTTAGTTATTTAAGCTCTGGATTATTTGGTTAAAGATCAAAATTGGGCAAGTCATCTGGTAAAGTGTTAAGAGCAATGCCCACTTTTACCCTTTATCTCACAATCCCAATTTTCAATGACTCTAAAAATGAAAGCCTTTAAGAACATTGCGTTAAAAGGAGAAAATGCTGGTAACCAGCATTTTTTCCCTGTCCCACAATGTTTTCTAACCCTCCAAAATTAAATTAATTACCTCTTAGATATTGAACAATCCTATTTAACTCTTTACCACACAATAAAATTTAGGAATGTTCCATTTTCACAGCATTTTCAGATGACAAAGTATACATAGCATGAATAGCAGAATTCGTCTCAGAAAAGGGAGAAAACATTGTGGGAAAAGTAGAAAATGCTGGTTACCAGCATTTTCTACTTTTCCAACAGTGTTTTCAAAGGCATTTTCTTCAGGGTCGTTTAAACATGGGATTGTGTAGTAGAGGGTTAAAGAACCCTGTGGAAGAAGTCTAAAAACATTTCATGAAAAGGTAACCAGCATTTACTGCCATTTTCTAAACTGTACATATACCAGGGTAAGTCTGAAACCTTTGCCGTTTGGTAACGACTGCAGCCGCCTGAAGCTCCCTTTATACACTGTGAAGATCAAAGTGCACAGACAGGCATGTAAATCTTAGATCTCGCGTTTTAGTAAAAATAGTATCCAAAAACACCACAGACAATGCTATATGGCTTGCAACACATGAAAAGGGGCATTTGGACATTTGCGTAAAGTGTCCTCTTGTATCAGCCTGCGCAGTCCATGCAGGCTAATCTGAGACGGCACTTTACGACTACATTAGATTTTGTGGTACAGTACACTTGCGCAAAACAGAAAATTAAGTAAAAACGGAAAGTGTCGTTTCGGATCAGCTTGCGCGAACTGCGCAGGCTGATCCGAGACAACACTTTATGCAAATGTCCAAATGCCCCTTTTTGCGTGTTGCAGGCCGTACATTGAATATTGATTGTAAACTCTTTCCTTACTGTAGACGACACAATAAGCTTTTGCGGACAGTGTAGATCAAGATCAGATTGTACAGAATGTTCAGTCTGACCTCTGATCTACATCGTCCATTACTTTATTCTAGATTATGACCAGATTGGTTATCTTGCAGTAGAAGTGTATTAGTGGCCTTTGAAAAGCTAACTTATCTGTTTATTAGTGCAAGAGTTAACTCAACAGTTTCTGTTATTTGATACTCTAATGAGTACTAAGGGTCAATAAATTATTTTTGTTAAACCCTTTACCAAGCAACCCACTGTCTAACAACTGTAAAAAAGCTTTTTGAAAACATAGTGGAAAAAGGAGAAAATGCTGGTAACCAGCTTTTCCATCCATTGCTTAGCATAATATCGCAGACAAATTTATTCATTTGAGCCATAGTTTGTGGGTTGTATGCAAAGGCTTGCAATATTGAAGAGTGTAACTTCACAGTCGGGTAAGGGGTTAAACTCTGGTCGAGAGTAAAACAGGCTGGTTGGCTCCCCCAAAAAAATATGAATAACTAATGGAAAATGTCACGTGAAATGAATGAAAGTCCTAGCAAAAATCATTCATGCAGCTGATTTAGATGAAATAACGACTAGATGTAACACCCATATTTTATATTTAATTTTTCTTCGCAGGAGACTCTGGTGCCCGTAATTAGGTCACGGCCACCGGTATGGTTACATATCAAGTGCGGGATACAATGGAATATAAAATAATAAATACCTCAATCCTGTAATTTTGTCTTCTTTTATGTGAATCCATAGCACCTTCTGGATCCTAAAATGAGAAAAACGTTGTTTTGAATTGTTTATCCTAAACAGCACTCGCTTCCGATTTCAGCATACCCCACCCACTATTTTCCACACACAGCGAACAAAGGAAAGAGAAATGGCCGAATGACCGACATTTTTAAAGTAAAATAAATTACCTCTGCCGCTTTTCTTTTCCTGTTAGGTCTGATGCATTCTGAAGGCTGATCTAAGCTCTTTGATCTCATTGATTTTCGGGAGCTGCAAAATGTATGACAATATTTTAATTTTTTGTTTGAATCCAGGTGGTATTGAGAGCGGAAACAAAATGGCGGGACAAGGAATCGCAACAAAAATAACCGTGATAAACATACCTTTTTCTCATCATCTTTTGACCGCATCCACCACTTTATCGTGTCTGCAAATAGATAAATAATCCCACTAGAAGATGCAATAGAAATATCTGCAGTTTTTCGATACCACTTTTCAATTTTCGCCTTCTATTACCAACGTGTAGAAACCTCCATTAGTAAACTTTGACAAAATATGCTCGCATATTTAAGAAGAAATAACAAAAAATAACTATTATATTGTACTGAAAATACTTTTTATCTTACAAGAAGCTTCTTTTCTTACATTACATTTACAAAATTTCCATAATAAATTTTATCTGATTGAAATTTATCCAAATTTTAATTGCCCATACTTTCAATGGGAAGTATTCTTTGTTGCACAAGTCCAACCCTGGCCAAACCGGGAATTGCCGAACCGAGATTAAATTTCACGATTATATTACAAATATCTATAAATAATAATTCTTGTTCCTCACATTTTTTATTAACACTTTTAACAGCGATCCATGATTGTTAACGGTATTTATTCACACACGCATCTGTCTTCTACCCCTAACTTGGCGCAACTGACTGATTATACTGTCAATGTCTTTGTGGGTCTCTCAGCTGTGAAAGGGGCCGCGCACTGGGTCCCGCCAACATTATAATCGGCGCCACGAACAATCCAAAATTGTCTCAAAGGCAAATTTAATTTTGATATTATTTGTTCAAGTACTAAACCATGGTTTAAACTCAATAACTGAGGATAGTAAATATTAATAAACTATTTTGAAGAAGAATGTCACTTGGGCTATTTGAAGGAATTTGACGTAAGGACGCGCCAATATTTAGATTTGTTATTAATTCAAAAGAAAATAGATAAAAAATATTTTATGCATCGATTCTATGTAATTTTGATTGCTTTATTGCCCAGTTTGTCATTTTTCAAAATTCGACGGCAATTTTATGAGATATTTGGCTTCTTTCATTGTAGGTAGCAGAATATTTTTCTGGTAGAAAAGACGCTGCACACTACCTTCAGAATAGATGTTTTTCTAAAGCATCAGAACTTAAAAAATTCGATGAGCTTATTATCATAAGATAGATTGGCCATTTTCTAGTTAAAGTTGTTTAATTATTGTGATAGAAAATGTAACATATCTATTTTTACTTATTTTTTTATTGACAGTCTCACTATGAAGGGTTCGACTTCTTATCTAATTATTATTGACGCATGCGCCTTGCGTAAACCGCACGAACTATACTCATCTTTGATTGGTTAGTTTTGCGAACAGCCGCGCCTCTAAGGAAAATGTAAACAAACCATGTCGTACATGTACACATTCCCAGAAGGATGCAAGAATGGGCCTTTGAAAACCTAATTATGAATACAGATCCGTACCAAACTTATTTTCACTGAAATTTAATTTCTAAATACCAACCAGGGATCGTACTTGTGTGTATACGATCTTTTATCAAACTTAAAATTTTATAACTAAGCAAGTTGATCTATGTTTAAAGGATTGGTTGATCTATTTCAAGGAAATTACAAATAAGATCTATCTTCATCTACTTGATTTTCACATTTTGACGAAAAATAAAGCCTTTCCCGTGAGAAAAAAAGACTTTGATCGACTCTCTTTTTTTATGAGTGTCGCAAAAAAAAAAAAAAAAAATCAGTCAGAGCAGATCCAAGCCTTAGAAATATTTCAAGTTGCTGCCTGGTTTCTACCTAGGCTAGATTTGAATCAGAAGGTAAAGGTTTTCTTTGCCAGCGCAGCTAGCCGAATCCTCTACCAAACAAACCGCATTTTTTAACGACGCTGAAGGAAAAAGACATGGTAGGAAAAGAGAAAATGTATTTACCAGCAATTTCTGCTTTTGCCTGCGTTTTCTTACTTTGTTTTAACTTTTTACCAAACAAATAACCAGAATATTGAAAGTAGGCCTACTTTCCGACGATATATTATCTGGCTAAAAAGTATGGAATTTGTGAAAAAGAAGAAAGCATTGTGGGAAAAGGAGAAAATCCTGTACAACATCATTTTCTTCTTTTCCCTCAATGCTTTCAAAATATTTTTACCAACAGGGTCGTTAAAATTCGGGATTGTTTGGTAAAGAGTTAAAAGACAAATCAACCAGTTGCGTTACACAAATTTTCACTTTTCGTCTGCAATTGCTTTTGATTTTGGACTCCTCTCAAATTTTGTCGTCTGCAGGTGAAGAGTTGAAGCCAGATAGAATAAGTCGTAACTAAGTTCCAGGACTGCCACTAAATATTATAAATGATAGAAATGGGTATGAGTCATGATCTGTGAAAAGGAGGCTTTATGAATCTGCAAAAAGTTTTGACCCAGGTCAGCCTGCGCAGTCCGCGCAGGATTACCTGGATAGAAACTCTGCCATCTGTCAATTTTCTGCATGTCAAAAGCCCAGTGTACCTCATGATTCAGTCGTTAGTAAAACGAGATGCATTTTATGGATCCATAATAGACCAGCCCGCATAGCTCAGTTGGTACAGAGCGTAGGGCTCGTGAACGTGATGTTTTGGGTCACTTAAGGGTGTGGATTCGATTCCCACGGATGGCCATCTAAGATGACTAATAGTCTTTCGGATGAGACGTTAAACCGAGGTCCCGTGTGACGGTGCCATACACCGAACACGTTAAAGAACCAGGCGTAACATAGGATGGGTTTCGTCCTGTTTCTGCACTTCCCCCGTAACAATACTAACAGCGTTCAGGGGGCGACGCACATATCGGCAACCGGTGGCGACGATAAATAAACACAGATTCAATCAGTCATAGATCCATAATTATGTAATGATTTGCTTGGTATCTTGTGCACGACATTTCGTCGAAAGGGCGTCTTGTCGAAACCCATGTATGTTTTAAAATACCAATTTCTCAGTTCCTAGATTTATATCACGAAAAGCTCTGTCTGGGAGCAAGATTTGAGCCACAATTCGTCTGGGTTCGGGTAAGGGTCAGGGCTAAGGATCGTTTTCGACGAACGGACTCTTCGACGAAATGTCACGGATCCCTTGGTATCATGCCTCATAGGGTTGCGTTAAGCCCCCTTTTGCTAGAGCATGGCTCATATTTTCTTCAAAGGGTCGTCTGCCGCAAATCTACTTTAGGATGTTATTGGTTAAAACATTGTTAACAAGACATATCTTTTAAAAAAGACAGACGGCGTAAGAGGCATTGGGATATGAATATTTAAATTCGTTTGTAGTATAATATTAAGAGAAATGATGAAAACAGTTCTGAAAGTAGCCTCTTTTAAATTGTTTTGCATATGTTTGAAAGCAGAATTTTCAATAAGATTTAAAAATGAGGAAGCTCTCGTAATGAGTGTTATTGAACAATACATTAATTCTCATGTTTAAACCTTAATAAATGAGAGTCGACATTCTGCCATGTTTCGGAATATACATCGTTTGTTCTGTTTTTTTTTTTTTTTTTTTTTTTTATTAATGAATCATGTTTAATTAAATAAAGGTCTGTTTAGACCATACGATGAAATCTTTAAAAAGAAAACAAAGCAGATTTGCATGTTTTTGTACAAAAATGAAGCACCTTTCAAACATCGACTATCTGTCGTTATCAGAAGGCGGGGTTTATCACCCCTCTCAATGCTTGACCACACCCACCTACTTTTATTAAGAGTAATTTAGTAGAAACCCAGTTTCTTCGATAACAACGCAATAAAATCGATTGTTCCCCCAGGTAGGCATAGTTATTCACGTTTCGAATTAAATCACCAAATTCAAGACATAACATCTTTTTTCATTCTGACAAGAAACGAAATCAGTTGTTACACAACCCGTTTTCTGTAAGACAATAGAGCGGTAGCCTGCCGTCGCAATTCGTATTCGGTTTTACGCGAGGAAAAACGGGTACCAAATCTCTTACACTAACCAAAATAGAAAACTCGCCAATACCCATTGATATTAGTTTATCCATATGATTTAGATTATGGATGTTTAGCTAGAGTTTAACATCTGCATGGCAAAAAATTACATCTTTACACAGGTAAATGTGATCATTACGTGATTTTCTAGTCATGAACATTTTTTATCCAATGTCGGTAAATTTCTACTGTGACCTTTATTTGTTTGCGTAGTTTACCTATATTTGGCCAATCACAAAATGTGTAACCATTCATTTCCTCCTAGTACTGAAAGTAGGTCAAAAGTGAGATCACACAGCTACGCCGAAAAATTTGATATCAGAGAGGTGGGCGTCATGTGGTTGAGTAGGACTGTATAGATAGGCCTACAAACTAATGAGCTAGCGTTCCCGCCAAATTTGGTAAATGTTTTTGGATAGACTGTCTTATAACTTACCTCGTGATGTGAACTTGGATCAGCACCTATCGTGTGGAAAAGCTTCATAATGCTCTTGTCGATTGTATGCTGACTGTTAATCAGTAATATAGCCTACCTTTTGTTTAAAGTCTAAGATCTACACCGTCACCTTCGAGCTGGTCTCTTTAGCAAAGAAATTTTGTGTTATGTCTTCAACGCTTTATTAAACTACAAAATTCTGGACTTGTCCAAGGTGAAAGCATTGCAAGCGACAAGTTGAAAGTAGCCCAAAGGACGATTTCTATCTTTCAAAGGATTGAAAACATTGTGGTTAAAGGAGAAAATGCTGGTTATCAGCATTTTGTCCTTTTCCCACAGTGTTTTAAAAGGACGTCTTCCTTTGGGTCGTTACAACACGGGATTATTCGGTTAAGGTCTAAAATCTGATGAAACAGGCATTTGAAAGCATTGTGGGGAAAAGAGGAAATGCTGATAACCAGCATTTTCAAACCTTCCCACAATATTTTCTGCCTTTTCATGACAGTTTCCACAATTTTTGTCGCATTTTAAAGTGTCGTCTACAAATGCTTTCAATTTGTATGAAGTTCGAGACTTTGTCGAGTGGTTAAGGGTTATGATACATAATAGCTTATCCACTGCAAGTATCGTCTCCAACATACACGTGTTTACGCCGCGCAAAAGATATTTGCTTAAACATTATGGAGAAGGGAGCTAATGAGCTGTTTCTTCGTTTCCAACTTTGCTTTCAGAATACAAGGATATACTCCCATCAAAACATGCATATTTCTTTCTAAATACCTTATATCGTTATTTTTATACATGTTTAGACCCTATAAATAATTTGTAAAGGGTGCATTCGCCCACCTGATTTCGAACTAATCGTAACTTTTAACGAGAAAAGTAAATTTTATACTTTGTGATGGAGGGAAAATATACTAAAAATATGCCAATTTCCCGAAAGTGTATGATAGTATTTTGCTTTGAAATGGAAAGAACACATTGAGGGAAAAGGAGAAAATGCTGGTTACCAGCATTTTCTAGTTTTCGCACAATGTTTTCAAAAGTTATTTTCCTTGAGCTGTTAAAAACCGGGGATTGTTTGCTTGTATCTTTATGGATTTGCCATTTGGGTCTAATGCTTCAGATAAGGTATCAAGCCTATTTCATGACGGCGAGCCCGGATAGCGCTGTCGGAAGCGCACAGTACTTGAAAATTGGGGTTCCGAGCGCGGCTGGTTCGAGTCCCCAGCTTAGCCAATTTCTTTCCCAGGCTTGATAATTGTCATTGTGACAGGCTTCATTCCTCTCTCTCATCGCTGATCACTGTTTCGACGGTGGTTATGTGCAAAAGCAGACAGTGGCTTCAGAAGAGAAGTGTTTTGCACTGTTAAAAGAGACACCCGAACAAGCATGGATAGGTGCACTAGTCGCTGCAATAAAAACGAAATAATGTTGAAAACGGCATTAAACACCATACAACAATAAATCAATTTCATGACCTTGACAAGCAAATCACTACATATACGATCTCTAGCGACACAAAGCTAGGTTGATTATATTCGTTTGGTACTTTTTGACGACGAAGATGAAGATCAAGATCAGACAGTAAAGCTCGTCTGCAACTTGATATTGTGTCTGCGCTGTCCATTACTTTGTGGGAGATCCCTGTTTCTCCTCTGTATCCGATCTGTTGTAAAACTATTGAACGGTTCCGTAAATATTTTTTAACCGTTCAAGGTAACCTCTGAATGTAAAGAGGGAAAATGATCGGACTGGGGCCCTTGAACAGCCTCAGTAGCTCAGGTGTTAGAGTATAAGACTTGTGAACATCAAATCTCGATCCACTTACGGGTGTGGGTTTGATCCCCACGCCTGGCCACCTAAAGTTACCAAAAAAAAAAAGTGTTTCGGGTGAGACATTGAACCTAGGTCCCGTTTGACGGTGCTATATACTGAGCACCGTTAAAGAACCAGGCGAAACTGAAGATGGGTTTCGTTTTGTATCTTGCACTATCCCCCGTAATAAAACTAACAATCTTCAGGGGTGTCACCCATATGGAAAGCCGGGGTCCCGGGTGACTGTGCTATACACTGAGCACGTAAAAGAACCTGACGTAGGCCTGATTTAGGGTGGGGTTAGTTCTGTATCCTGCACTATCCCACGAAACAAAACTAACGATTTTCTTGGGGTGTCGCCCGTATGAACGGCTCTTGGCAACAATAAATAAACGGAAATCAGTCAGTCAGATTGGGGCCCTGGCTACAAGGAAACGAACAGCGATAGGAAAACCACAGCCACATTTAGCTGCAGTCGTCTGTAGTATTTCTGTCATGTTTTTGAGGACAACACAAAACAGTGCCACATTTTGCTTCTTTTTTTTTTTCCTCTGTAGTGTATTCGAAATTTATCGTCAGCAAGAATGAAAAGAGGTTGTAATTATTGGTTGAGAGCGTAACCTTAGATTTTGGATAAAATTTATCTTCTGATTAACCTTGACCCTTAGGCCTAAAGTGCCTTTGATAATGATAGATATAGTTGCTTTTTCGGCCAGTGTAGATCAAGATCAGACTGCACAAAACGTGCAGTCTGATCTTTAATCTACATTGTCCGCTTAGCTGTAACTTTCTCATCAAGAGCAACCTTACAAGCGCAATCATTTGGGTCTAATTCCTAGACCGAAATGGTCTGTCAGGTTTATTCGGCGCTTAAAGAGTCAAACTCCAAGGGAATTTATTCAGAATTACATTGTCTAAAAACATAACACTGTTTATAACACAATGTGACAAAACTCGTCTCTAAACACCATAAAAACTATATGTATTTAGACAGGATACTTTGGGGAAATTCGGAGTTATGGATTTATTTTCTTTCTGTTCCCTGTAAAATTTAATTATCACGCAATCTCTTTCGTGATAAATCAAACAGGAAAAAAAAGAAGCCTATGAGGGTTTATCAAATAATCTAATATTTATACGAAACTTAGGAAAAACGGGCTTTTGATAACAATTAGGCAAAAAGGAGAAAATGATAACAACTTCCCGTTTTTCCTCCCTACTTTTTTTTCCTTTCAAAGATAAAGCCTAATAAGGTAAGCCACATTTAATCTATCGTCTGAAAATGCTTTCAAAATGGACAAGTCTAAAATGGACGTCTAAAATCTTGTCGGCTGGTATAGAGTTTATATTGTCATTTTTCCTCAGATTAAACTGGACCCATGTATATAAGAAATTTCCAACAGACAGACGAGCCGGAATGAAAACGCACTATGATAATGTTCTCGGGGTATTTAGTCGACAGAGCTTGAAAACAGGGAGACACGCGTGCCAAAACTTATATATACTGAACCAAAAAAGAAACTTTCCCTGTGTTTAAGTGCAGATATACACAAATATGAAAATCAGGATTAAACTAGATTTATATGCATTGAAAGAGTATTTTATTGCGACTTTGTGTGAAAAAAATTATTGCTGAGGGTTTATCCAAAAGTAGTGAAATGGTAGTTAAAATGCGGAAGGGGTCGCTCACCAAAATCACAAATTAATACCGGGTATGACCACCTTCAGCATGAAGGACTGCCTGGCATCGTTGTCGCATAGAACGGATAAGTGTATTGATTTCGGCTTGTGGAGTGTTGTTCCATTCCTGAATTAAGGCTTGTCTTAGCTGAATGACGGTGGAATAGGGCGACGTCTAACACGCTGGTCCAAATTATCCCAAAGGTGTTCAATGGGATTCAGATCAGGGCTTTTGGCAGGCCAGTCATTAATAAATGCAATGTTATTCGCCCTGAGGAAATTCACATTGTCCCTAGCTGTATGGCTTGTGGCATTATCATGCTGAAAAAGAGTGATGTTGGCATTATTTTGAAACAGTGGGATAATGTGCCTCGCAAGAATTTCATCTCGGTAGCATAGGGCATTCAAATTCCCTTCGATAACGACGAGATTAGTGCGAAAGCCATGTGCAATGCCCGCCCAGACCAAGACAGAATCCCCACCCCCAAAACGATCTCGTTCAAGTACGCAACAGTCGGCATAACGTTCATTTCTCCTACGGTATACTCGGACCCTGCCATCACCTCGATGAATGGAAAACCTCGACTCGTCAGAGAAAAGAACGCTATTCCATTGTTGTCTAAGCCAACGTTGGTGTGTACGTGCCCAATTAACACGATTTCCGCGGTGACGTCGCGTCAAAACACAACCAACGTATGGACGACGTGCACGTAGCCCACCCTCGCGCAAGCGATTGCGCAGTTTGGGCAGATATACGGTTGTTTCGTGTACCAGGGGTGTTAGCAGCAGTGGCTGTGGCAGTTTGGAAGCGATTGCGCAGGTGGGTGTTCCGAATATAGCGGTCTTGGCCGCGCGTCGTGACGCGAGGACGTCCACTACGTGGTCGATCTTCCGTATGCCCTGCTGCTTGAAAACGTTGCCTAAGGTGTCGAATAGCACGAGTAGAACATCCAATATTCATAGCAACAACATTCATCGTCATACCAGCATTAAGCATGCCAATGGCACGTTCGCGTAAATTTTGCGGAATTCTAGGCATATCAAAAATAAAGAAAACTAAAAAGAATTTAATTTGTTTCAATGTCTTTTTCTTATTGACATGAAAGTCTATAAAATTAGACTGAAAGGTTTCAAAATACAGGAATTATACTGGTCCGTGCATGCACGTGAAAATCGCTTTCAGCGGGTTTCTTCTGCAAAATGCTTTCAATCGAGTTAAAATTTGTTTTATCGGACACATAATCGTTCGCCCGAATATATGTAGGTCATCTGACATTTTGATTTTTTTTTAATAACATTGCATTTGCACTTAAACACAGGGGAAGTTTCTTTTTTGGTTCAGTATATAATATTCAACAGACGCAATATGTTCTTCTAGTACCTACCGTATACGGGTTTGCAATCTAGCCAAGCGCTAATCAAAATTAAAGCGGAAAGTACAGTTCTAAGATCAGACTGCATGAGCTGTGGGGTCTGATCTGACTCTGGTCTGACCGCAAAAGCAAGTAAAGTTCTGTAAGACACGGGGGATTAAATGTTTTTTTTTTTTACATCTCTCTATAAGTAACGTTACATCATGCTATATAATTCCAGTTAATCTCTCTCTCTATGTATTTCATTTTTAACTTTTTGTTAATTTGTAAAACATAAGATTTTGTTACATGAAGTACAATATTAGGTACAAGTGAAATAAAATATCTATTTATCATTATGTTCTTCTAGTATTTTGGCACCTAAAAAGGAATGTCAAATAATTAATAGAACTGAAAGAATCATTCGTCGGTACTACAGTTAATGAGCCTGACTTCAATATAACAAAAGTGGATTGAAAAAGGTGAGAAAAAGATCGCAAAATGAATAAAAATGGTTAAAATATTATGAAAATATTATTAAGTTAATGGTCCTGACTTCTTAACTATGGAAAAAAGGGAATGAAAAAGGTAAGAAAAAGATTGCAAAATAAATAAAAATGGTTAAAATATTTTTATTCTTATTATAGAGATTAGCAGCAAATATTATAATAGCATAGCTTACAACAACAATTAGATGTACATCACAAATAATCGAACATAAAATTCCTAACATCAACCCTTAACCCTATCCCAATTAATTCTGTGTTTCAATTAAACTGTAGAGGGCTTTCGAAAACATTGTGGGAAAAGGAGAAATTGCTGGTAACCAGCATTTTCTCCTCCTCCCACAATGTTTTATACCATTTTAAAGACAGAAATCATGTTTGAGCTATGTCTAATATGGAGAGTAGGTAAAAAGCCCACCAGGTGAAAAGCCCACTAGGTAAAAAGCCCACTGGACAAATGTCCACCGGTGAAAAGCCCACTACCATTAAATGAAAAGTGGACAAAAGCCTACCAGTACTACAGAATGAATATATCTTATGTTTAAATGAATTTATGAATTTATAATCTGTTTTGTTCATGCAATATTGTGACTATACATGTAATGATTTTGAAATATTGACTTTATAAAGCATTTTTGTGAGTGATTAGTAAATTTAATTATCACTGGTATCAGAAAACTAATATATCTAATATTAAAAGGGTATGTTATTTGTTTTAACTAATCATATGGATATAAGTTTGTTTCTTTTTAATATGACTTTTTGTTTTGTATGCAATTTGCATATTTTATTGATCATGATGAAATTGAAATTCCATACAAAGAAAACAAAGAAAAGGAAGATCTTAAGACTGGAAAATGCAATCTTAAAGGCAATTAAATGGAAAAGGTATGTCTTTTATGTTGGGTTTATTTCATAAAGGTTTCTCAATAGGAATAATTACTTATCATTATTGTTTTATTTGTATTATTGTTTGCCACTTTTCCCAAAATGTTTTGTAAGAAAAGTTTGATTTTTTTTCAAAGAAATGTTTTAGTACATACCATCATTTTATGTAGGAGTGGGCTTTTCACCTAGTGGGCTTTGTACCTAGTGGGCTTTTCACCTAGTGGACTTTTGTCCGGTGGGCTTTTCACCTGGTGGGCTTTTCACCTAGTGGGCTTTTGTCCGTACCCCTCTAATATGACATCTAGAAATGCCTAGCCTGGGTGCAGGCGGTAAAAATGTTTTAATCACTCCTTATTGCAGTCTTCTTTCAGGGTCTATACATATCTTTGGCAAAACAGTGTATTGCTTCCTTATTTTTGGTAACATAACGTCCAAATATATAATAGGAAAAAATGATAGGGCTGGAACCCAGGCTAACAAATGCTGTCAAAATTAAAATGACTTCACAGGAAGTTTTACCCTTCACCACACAATCCTAACTTTTATCAACCCTGAGAAAGAAGGTTTTTTGAAAACATTGTAGGAAAAGGATAAAATGCTGGTAAGCACAGTGATTTTTGCCTTTCCCGAGACAAACTTCAGCAGAAGCCATGTTTTCACCCATTACCACACGGCAAAATTTTAGACCTATCCAAATTGAAAGCATTTGCAGACAACAATTTCATAGTAGCTAAAATGATGCAATTTCTCTTTGATAGGGAGGAAAACTTTGTGGGAAAAGGAGAAAATGCTGGTTACCAGCATTTTCTCCTTTTCCCACAATGTTTTCAAAAGGCTTTTTCCTCAGGGTCGTTAAAAGTCGTCATTGTGTGGTAAAGGGTTAAAGTTAACAGTCTACAAATGATTTGAATTTGGACAAGTCCAAAATGTTGTCACTTGGTAAAAAGTTATTTTTGTTTAACAGTCAACCGTTGCAGTGCTCAATTAATGAACTTGGCATTCTGAGTCTGTACTATATATGCAGATAAATGTATTGCAACTTCATTTCTGTGTTTGTCAGAATATTCTGGAAAACAGTCTAGATCAAAGATTAGAGTGCACATTCTGTGGAGTCTGATCTTGATCTACTCTTTCTCAAGATGAACTTGACAAAAATTCAGCACTTCAAGAGTTAAAATTTGATAACCTAGTGATCATTTATTGGCATAAAAAAATTATCTGTGTTATAGCAGACTGCTTTTTGAAAGTATTGGGGTATACAGTAAATTGTGGTAGATGCAAGTGACAAAAGGTTTATTCTTTTGCAACACATGCATTCACATATTCAATCTCAATTCATGTTTCATGTCGACAGGCCACATTTTACTAAAACATTTGGAAAGTCATCTTCAAATTTGTTGTAGGTTGCTTTTACCAAACAGTTCTTTGTTTTCATAACCTTGAGGAGGGAAGCTTTCAAAAACGTGGGAAATGGAGAAAATGCTGTTTATCAATATTTTTCACATTTTCCACTATGTTTTCTACAGTTTCAAAGACAAATTGCATCATTTGAGCCACATTCCTTGTTTGCAAATGTACCCTCAATATGGATGAGTCTACTATTTTATCATTTGGTATAGTGTACATACAGAGCACATAATTATAACAGTAACACATAAACATTTGCAACTCTTGCTTTTATTATGTCCAATCCTATTCCACGCTGATACCCACATTTTGTTAGAGTATTTTCAAAACCATCTGCTGTATATTTGCTTAAGTGAAACAGATCAAGGGTCACCAAAAACTGTAGACTGGTTACCAGCATTTTCTCCTTTTCCCACAATGATTTCTACCACGAGAAACATTTAATTTGTTGCTGCAAATACTTTTGATTTGGACCAGTCTTAATTTTGTCGTCTGGTAAACAGCTGAATATATTTTTCATCATTTGAGCAATACCTAATTTGTTGTGTACAGAATGCTTTCTATATGAATGTCTAGAATTCTATCTTCTGGAAAAGAGTTGATTTGTATTCAAATTACTCTAGCTACGTCCACAGGTAAGCCAACTGGTAAATCATCATTATATTATTAAGTCTGTACCACAAAACAATATTATACACCTGTCCAGATTGAAAGTGATTGCAGATGACAAAATAAATGTGACTCAAAAAGTGTGGTATGTTTTGGGAAGGGTAGAAAACTGGGGGAAGAGGAGAAAATGTTTGGTACCAGCATTTTCCCTTTTCCACAATGTTTTCAAAAGACCTCTTTTTATGGGTTGTTAAAACTCAGGATTGTTTGGCAAAGGGTTGACAAATATACAATCACCATGGATAAGCCTAACATTGAACTGATTGGTGACCTTGATGTACAGACCTTGATGTACAGACAGGTAAACCTTGTGGCAGAGAAAGCATGTTCTCTTTTGCCACAATGATTATAAAAGCTATTTGTGGAAGATGGCTTATCATTTGGTATTTATTCCAAAACCAGGCAGCACAATTTTAGTCTAATCCCAGATGAAAGTAACTGCTCACTACAAATACAAGAGGGCTATAATGGCCCTGAAGTCGCTCATCGGAGTCTTTTGACCAAACATGACCCATTTTCAATCTCTTTCAAGATATCATGACAAACATTCTACCAAGCTCATAATTACTGGACTGAAAATTTGGCCTCTAGCTTGTACACAAGCTTTTTCTAGAATTTCCCTCAGTGACCTACTTTTTAGCCAAACATATCCAATTTTCCCATTGTAGATATTATCAAATCAAAGATTCTGACCACCTTTCATTAGTATTGAACAGAAAATGTGGCCTCTAGAGTGTACACAAGGTTTTTCCAAGATTTGACAGGACAACCTAGTTTTTTACCCAATGTGACCCTTTTTCAATTTCATCATATTGAACATCAAGAAAAACATTCTGACTAATTTTCATGAGTATTGGACAGAAAATGTTGACTCTAGAGCTATACAAGCTATTTTGATGATCTGACTTGGTGACCTAGTTTTTGACCCAATGTGACCCATTTTCAAACTCATCCCAGAAATCATCAAGATAAACATGACCAATTTTCAAACTCATTCAAGAAATCATCAAGACAAACATTTTGACTAATTTCCATAAGTATTGGACTGAAAATGTGGCCTCTAGAGCATACACAAGGTTTTTCTAAGATTTGTCCTAGTGTCCTAGTTTTTGACCACACATGACCCATTTTCAAAGTCGTCTGAGATATCATCAAGACAAACATTCTCACCAGCTTTCAAGAGTTTTGACTGAAAATGTGGTCTCTAGAGTGTACACAAGGTTTTTCTAAGATTTGACCTAGTGACCTAGTTTTTGACCCGACATGACCCGAAATGACCTATTTTCAAACTCGTCTGAGATATCACCAAGACAAACATTCTGACCAAGTTTCATGAGTATCTGACTGAAATGTGGCCTCTAGAGCATACACAAGGTTTTTCTACGATTTGACGTAGTGACCTAGTTTTTGACCCGACATGACCCATTTTCAAATTCGTCGGAGATATCATCAAGACAAACATTCCGACTAAGTTTCATGAGTATCAGACTGAAAATGTGGCCTCTAGAGCGTACACAAGGTAAAAGTTGACGACACACAACGGATGACGGACACAGCACGATCACAAAAGCTCGTCTTGAGCACCTTGTGCTCAGGTGAGCTAAAAATGTGGCTCAGATGCTGACATTTTCCTTTGACAGGAAAATAAACACAATGGGAAAGAGAAGAAAATGCTGACTAACAGCAATTCCTTATGTTCCCATAATGTTTTCAAATGAGACCTGCTCTGTGAATAGAGGTTTAATGCATCTGTAAAAAGTATCCACCCAGGCTGACCTGGATCAAATCTTTTTGCTACTGGTCAATTTCAAAGACTATTCTACCTCATGATTCAGTCAGCTGATAGACAAAATGGATTTTGTGGATCCATAATAATATAGTGACTTGCTTGGTATAATGCATCACAGAGACACCCCTTTTGCCAGAGTGCAGCTCATATGTATTCCTCCGATGGGGTTGTAAAATACTGAGATTGATTGGTAATAAGCTAAATAGTAAGTTCTACTCTCAAACAAATCAGCAGCAAATGACTTAGAAAAAGTCATTGCAATATATGGATAACAAAGATAAATGAACCCTATACCACACAATCTTGACTTATTAAGACCCTGAGAAGGAAAGCCTTTGAAAACATTGTCAGAAAAGGAGAAAATGCTGGTAACCAGCATTTTCTCCTTTTCCAACAAGTTTTCCAACCTTTCACAGACAAATCCCATAATTTAAGAACAGAACAGACACGGAAAACATTCACTATGTTGTCCGCAACTGCTTTCAATTTAGACAAGTCTAAAATTTATTGTTTGGTAACGAGTTAAGGGTTTAATGTGGGAAAATCTATGAATACACATGAAATTGTGGTAAAAGGAGGAGTTGCTCATTACATATACTAGTAATTTCTCCTTTCTCCTTTTGCGACAGTATTTAAGAAACATGTATGCTTTGAGACAAAAAAAGTCATATAAAAGAGGTCATAACTTGCCGCTTTGAAAGGTAAACATAACATTAATCCAAAAAGCAAGATATTCAAGTCTTGTCCTTGTACAAGCAATTTGTTGAAAAAATTAAGTATGAAAAAAATCTGCAATACAAGCAGACATGCATGAAAGAAATTGCAAAACAGCCCTTTTTACAGCTTTATCGAAGCATTTAGACATAACTTAAAACTAGCATGTATAAAATGTATTCAACACTAAACCATTCACTCAACATGCATTTTTGAAAAATTACCATTAACTATTACAAGAGATAAGCATAATTGTATTTGACGTACCAGTAAAGAATGTTATGAAAAATATTGTAGAAGAAAGATCAATTGCTTGATACATGTACAGCAATTGATCATAACAAGCATATTCTGCAATACCTAAAGTGTTTTCTACCCTTTTGAAGATAAATACCAAAACCATTCTGTTGTTGGCCGATGCTTTCAATATATGTCTTCACCAAATGATAAAATTTTAGACTTGTGCAAATTGAAAGCATTTGCAGACAAACTGCACATGAACCAATGTACGGAAATTGTCTTCAGAAGGGTAAAAAACATTGAGGGAAAAAGAGAAAATGCTGGTAACCTGAATTTTCTCCTTTTCCTACAATGTTTTCTACCTATCAATCAAGACCCACAATGAAATTGTCAAATGCAAATACATGTACTTTCATTTTGGACAAGTCCAAGATTCTGTCATGTGGTAAAGAGTTAAATAAATCAGAAAAGGAAGTTTCATACTTCACATATTTGTGGTAAAAAGTTTGAATGCCCATGAGGAATCAGATTACAATAATTATTGATGCCTTTATAGTGCAAAATAAACACCGTTATAGTGTAAAATAATCAAAATGCATATTGTAGGTAAAAAGCCAACAAAAATAAAGTACTTTGCTGCATTTCCAAGGCATTTTTTTTGGCCACGATTTTTTGACAAAAAAACAGAGTGACCTATTCTTGTGATGTCTGATCTTGATGTACACTGTCTGCAAAAACAACCGCAGAACTTTAGGCTTGGGACTGGAAGGTTTAACTTTTTACTAGATGACAGACTTTTAGACTCATCCATATTGAAAGTAACTGTAGAAAAATGAAATATGGCTTAAAAATGGATTGAAAGCATTGTGGAAAAAGGTAAAAAATGCTGATAATCACCATTTTTCCTTTTACCATAATCATTTCCTACAGTCTTCTTTCTCAAAGATGTAAAAAAATAAACAAGGGGTTGCCTGGTATATACACAACGACAGGTTCCAGGTCAGGAGTTAAAATCTTGCAGATGAACATTTCTTTTAACCCTTTACGACATAATTCCAACTTTTAACGACCCTAAAACTAGCAAGCCTTTGACAACATTGTAGGAAAAGGAGAAAATGCTTGTGACCACAATGTTTTCCATCCTATAAAAGACAAGTTTCATCATTCTAACTTTCGAAACTCAAATTTCACTTCATATATTTTGTTGTCTGCAATTGCTTTCAATTTGGACTAGTCTAAGTTTTTGTCATTAAATGAACAAAAAACGCATGTTGTCATACATTAATGGTTTACACACCAATTAAACAACAACAAAATATGGAGAGAAAATATCTTGGTCTAAAATATATATTCATAGAACATGTATGATCACCTAAGCTGCTTTTCAAGCAATGATACAGACATAACTAATGTGTTTACTAACTTTCTGCTATTCTATTCTGTTCAACAGAATATTGAGCAAATCTAAAGATGTTAAGTGAGACAATGATTTGAAGGGGGGGGGGATATGTTTAGATCAAAGGACTAATAGTATTGAGTCAGAGATTCTTTTATCAAGCAGCAAAAAACAATATGCCATAGGTGTAGTGAGATATTCCAACCCAAACATCATTAGTTCTTCAATAAAAGCAATATTGCATACACTTGTTGGACTTGTCTGATCCAACAAATTTAATGAGTAACTACAGCAAAAATTTGATAAAGAACAAAGGTGATATTACTTTTTGAACCCCAACATATTCTTCTAACATGTACCTGGAAATCATTCTTTTCATCGGTTCTAAACTGGAGAAAGCGAAAAAACCTACATGAAAATATACAGTGGTACAAACCATTTTATTATACTGCAAAGAAATTTCTCGTGATCTGATTGGATAATATGCCCCGAACATATATATCATGTACCATGGCAAAACCAACGTAAAACCAGTTTCCCTTTCGGCAGCCCTATATACATGACTACACTATCAACACAACATCCAAAATGGCGGCGTCGATCAAGATTAACATCAAGATTATGCGCCAAGCTGCACGTTTTAGCATGTATTACCAAGGATTCAGTGATGTCAGTTCCCAGTGACATCAGTTTTCATTGAATTGGGGCACTCAGAAGGGAAATTCTATTTTGTCAGCGTACTCAATTTTTTAAACCAAAAAACAGGTAAAATTCGCTTAACAAGCGTTGAAATGGTAAAACTTTGCAGTATAATAAATTTGTTGTACGGTCAGGTGGAAGGGGACTTGGAAACTTGTTCACGGCTGTGGTGAATCATGTTGCCACCTCGCCTTCGGCTCGGGCGACATGATTCACCACAGCCCTGAACAAGTTTCCAAGGGGACGGCTCGGGGTGACATGATTCACCACAGCCGTGAACAAGTTTCCAAGTCCCCTGCCACCTGACCGTACAACTAATAGTGTAACCCTTTACCAGACACCAAAATTTTAGACCTGTCCAAATAGAAAACATTTGCAGACAACAAATCGAATGCGTCTCAAATGATGGAAATTTTTTCTGTAAAGTCAGAAAACATTGTCGGAAAAGGTGAACCAGCATTTTTTCCTTTTCCCACAAGGTTTTCAAAAGCCCCTCCCCTAAGGGTCCTTAACTCTTTACCAAACAATCCCTGGTTTTCACGACCCTGAGAAAGATGCCTTCTGAAAACATTGTGGGAAAAGGAGAAAATGCTGGTAACCAGCATTTTCTCCTTTTCCCACAATGTTTTCTGCCCTTCCCAAAACAAATTTCAATTTTTGAGTCACATTAATTTTGTCATCTGCAAATGCTTCCAATTTGGACTAGTCTAAAATTATGTCGTTTGGTAAAGAGTTAAAACTGCAGATAGTGTGGCAAAGAGTTAAAATTCAAATCACTCTCTACCAGATGACAGAGTTTTAGACTTGTCTATATTGATAGCATTTACAGATGATAAATCAAAGTTGGCTCAAATGATGGAATTTCTCATTGAACACTTGAAAAGAAACCAAAGGAAATGAAGGTCACCATCAATTTCTTTTTTTACCCAAACCCCTTTAACTCTTTACCAAACGACAAAATTGTAGACTTGTCCAGATTGAAAGCATTTGCAGACGACAAAATAAACGTGGCTCAAAAATTGAAATTTGTTTTGGGAAGGGTAGAAAACATTGTGGGAAAAGGAGAAAATGCTGGTTACCAGCATTTTCTCCTTTTCCTACAATGTTTTCAAAAGGCTTCTTTCTCAGGGTCGTTAAAAGTCAACATCTACTTAATATGAATTACAGTTGTTAACAAGGTCCAAAGGTGGCTGTAATTGCCAACTTTTGATTGCACCAAGATATAAGTTACTGTAACAATATAAGGCTTAACCCTTTAATACCGACTTTTAACAACTCTGGGAAAGAAGCTTTTTGAAAACATTGTGGGAAAAGGAGAAAATGCTGGTAACCAGCATTTTCTCCTTTTCTCATAATGTTTTCTACCCTATCAAAGATAAATTGCACCATTTGAGCCACACTGAAATTGTCGTCTGCAAATACTTTCAATTTGGACAAGGCCAGATTTTGTCGTCTGGTAAAGGGTTAAGCTGAGATAATAACTCGCTCCAAGATTTATTCAAAATAAAACCTAATGACAATTACTTCCTTACAGTCCTTTTGTGTAAGGAAAATTGAGTAAAAATCTCCAAAGCATGCCTTGCTTACATATTAGAAGTTACAAATACTTAAAGTCCCAGAAGCTGAAAATTAAATAGGAATAAAAAAACTAGAAGCCTTGTATTCAGTCTTGCAGTTTTTTCTGTCTGTTATCTTTTCAGGCTATTTTATGATTGTGACATGCTCTGTGAAAAGGGGCTTTAATGCATCTGCAAAAAGTATAGACCCAGGTCAGCATTTGTAGTCTGTGCTGGCTGACCAAGGTCAAAACATTTTGCTTTTGGTCAATTTTCTACATGTCCAAGGACCATTCTACCTCATAAATCAGTTGGTTGTAAGACAAAATAAATTTTATGGATCCATAATTACCGGTATGTGATGCTTGCTTAATAGTAAAGTGCATCACAGGGTTGCATTAAACCCCCTTTTTCCAGAGCATGGCTCAATTATAGTAAACTGCTAACTAGAGAGTAAAACAAAAGAGAAATATTTGAATGAATGGAAATGATAAAAGAAAAAAAAATACTTCTAACTTCCTACATTACTAAAATCTGAAAAGATAATTGGAAAAAGAGTTATCACGAGTTACAAGCTGATAGTTTTTTACCAACATTATTTTCCACATCATTCAAAATCAGATCTTTTCCTTTCTATCAAAAACAGATTTGAGCCATGCTCTGTGAAAGGGGGGCTTAATGCACTTACCCATGTCCGCGCAGGCTGTCATGGGTCAAAACTTTTGCCATTTGTAAATTTTCCTCATATCAAAGGACTATTCTACCTCATCATTAAGCTGGTAGTTGGGTAAATGGATTTTATGGATCCATAATTAGGTGATGACATGCTTAGTATAATGGATTAATGGAAATGTAACCCCTTTTTGCCAGAGCATGGCCCATTTCCTTTGTAAATGTGAGCCTAAAATGCATTTCACAACTATATTTGTCAACCTAGATCAAGATCAGACTGCACAAAATGCGCAGTCAGATCTTTGATCTACACTGCTTTGCTGAAACATCCTGAATAAAAAGAAACTGTTCAGTTGCAATTACCGGTATATATATATCTAATTTCTAGACTGAACAATACCCAATAGATTATTCTGCAATTTAAGCATTAAAGATCTTGTGACCCTTTACCACACAACAAAAAAATGTAGACTTGTCAAAACTGAAAGATTTGCTCAAATGATGATTTTTGTCTTTGACAGGGCAGAAAACATTGTGGGAAAAGGAGAAAATGCTGGTTACCAGCATTTTCTCCTTTTCCCACAATGCTTTCAAAAGGCTTCTCTCTCAAGTTCTTTAAAAGTCAGGTTGTGTGGTAAAAGGTTAAGGTGTTATATAGTGATGGTGGCCTTATGGATTGTTAGACCTGGATCATTTGAAGTCAACTAATTTCTCTAATTCAAGAGAATATGAAAACTAGATTTGATTGGAAGTTGTTGAGTAGTTCTTGAGAAGTTGGTTGAAAGTCTGGTGAGACAGAATGAAAGATTGGCAAACCACAAAAGCTTGTCCCCAGTACCTTGTATTTAAAGACATTAAGAAGTAATAAGAAAACCATTATTTGAAAAAGAAAATGTGAAAAGTTCAGTTTACTTGACATTCATAAACTGTTGATTGTTAATCCTTTACCAGACAACAAAATTATGGACCTAAATGAATGGCCATACACTCACTAAAAGTTTCCTTACAAAAATAACAAGATGAATGTTGAAGCCTGACTTATACATCGGAGTTAAGATGGTTCAAATCATTTAGATCCTTTGAAGCATTGGACAGAGTGTTTGTTGTCTCTGTATTGATACCAGAGTCCTCATTTGCACTGCTGAACATAGAACCAGTCACAGATTTTTCTGTACCATCATCCTGAAAACCATTTGAAATCACATGAGCCTGTGATGCTGGACATTCACTTTCTTCTGTAAGTGTTTGTGGTTCACAATAAACAGGTGACTGGACCAGTGAATCATATTCAGCCGATTTTTTATCTGAGTCCTTCGTCACAGGGTCCAAGTTCTCATAGGAATGTGCTGATACAGGCTCTAACAATGGCTCTTCATAATCGGTTAAAGATTCATTGTCTGCGTCTTTTTCTCCACCAGTTTTAGGCTTAATTAGGTCATCAAACTTTGAATATTCATTTACAGACTTTTCCTTTTTCACATCATTTAATTTTTTCTCTTCTGTAGTGTCATCACAATCCTTTTTTGTGTCTTTAGATAGTTCATCAGCATGATCTGCATAGTTTTGAACACTTGGACTTTGAACACTGCCATGTTTAAGCTTGTTTACTTGAGGACTACTACAACCTATACCATCAACTGCATTATGACTTTGTTGTATTTTATTTCTCTCCACTAAGTCTTTACCCACTGGGGTAAATCGAGAAGAAGATTCTCCTAAGTCTCCATGCACATCCCTGACACCATTACCATCACCTAAGAAAGCACTGTAGTCATTTGGAACACTTTTACTTTCTGTCTGATGAAGATCTTCTTCATAAGGTGCACTGGGTATCACAGTACCGTTACTTGTGCTGAATGTAACACCTCCTAAAGCTTTCAGCTCATCGTTGGGGTACAAAGGTAAATTTTGGTACCTGTTCCCTTTCTCATCCTCATTTTGTTTTTTCTCTCTAGAGCTGGGATCCATAATTTCTTCATACTCAGATTCCATGAGCTTATGGCCTTCTTCCACATATGCATTGCATGCATGCTGGTTCTCATCTGTTGGGTCTCTCTCTGTGACTGAATATGAAAAAAAAATCAAACTTGGGTTTATCCTTTTCCAAATGATCTTGTATTTTTAAAACCCAATTAAAGAAGGCATTTGAAAAAAAAAACAAAAAAACATTGCTAAAACAAGAGAAAAGAGCTAGAAGCCCAGCATTTTCTCCTTTTTCAACACTGTTTTCCACCCTTTAAAAGGCATATCACTTTTTTTAACCATATTTGTAAAGTGTATATGCCTTCAACCTAGACAGGACTAAACTTGTCTGGTTAACTCTTTACCAAATGACAAAATTTTAGACTTGTCCAAATTGAAAGAATTTGCTGACGACAAAATAAATGCGACTCAAAAATTGAAGTTTGTTTTGGGAAGGGTAGAAAACATTGTGGGAAAAGGAGAAAATGCTAGTTACCAGCATTTTCTCCTTTTCCCACAATGTTTTCAAAAGGTCTCTTCCTCAGGGTTGTGAAAACCAGGGATTGTGTGGTAAAGGGTAAAGAGTTGAACCATTACCCCAAAAACATAGTTGAAAGAGGGTGAATTTGCTTTTTCTGAGCATTTTCTCCACAATCCACAATGTTTTCAAGAGCTGCCCTTTTCAGGGTCACAAAATCAGTCAGTTGCTTGATAAACGCTCAACTACAATAAATGTTTTAAGGACAGCTGAAGTGTGCTAATTTTCATTAAATTTCAAATTTACAAGGGAGACAACCTATGCATGCATAAAAAACAGTAATGTCAGAGTAATTCCAGCCTGTGTAAACACATCCTCCAACAATGATACATGCAGAAAACAGTACTTCAGGTAAGAACAGGGCTAGTAGCTATTCATTGGTCATGAAAGAAATTCTAATTCGTCCAAACTCTTTCCTACACAATCCCGAATTTTCATGACCATTAGAAAGAAAGCTTTTGAAAACAATGTGGGAAAAGGAGAAAATGCTGTTACTAGCATTTTCTCCTTTTCCCCAAAAATTTTCTACTCTTTCTCACACAAATCCATCAATTAAGCCATATTTAACTTGTTGTCTGCAAGTGCTTTCAATTTGGACCAGTCTAAAATTTTGTCATGGGATGAAGAGTTAAGGAATTTTCATTGCAACAGAATTCATTCATTTCACACCTCTGAGGATGATTTGGAAGAACTTTATGTAGGAAAAGAGTCAATGGCAATCTGATTTTCATCTCAATTGTTCACAATAACACCCTTTGTTGGGATTAGCAGTCAATGGATAAAAGTTCTTGTCAAAAAGCATGAAAATTTGATTGTTACCAATAAGGCAGTAGATTTCATGGATAAATGATTCTACTTAGGTAACAGAAAAATAAGACTTTCAGAATAAAGTATTGCTAGTAGTTCACAGTCATCAATGGATACACATTGCTTTAACCCTTTACCAAACAATAATGCTCTTTAACGACCCAGAAATGTAAGCCTTGAAAACATTTGGGGAAGAGGAGAAAATGCTAGAAACCAGCATTTTCTCTCCTTTTTCAACAATGTTTTCTACCCTTCCAATGACAATTTTCATTATATCAGCCAGATTTAATTTGTTACCTGCAAATGCTTTTAACTTAGATAAGTTTTAAAATTTGTTGTGTGGTAACAAGCTTACAAGTGCTTATTTCTTTTGATTTCTAAATAGGAAATGCCTCTCTGATCTTCTCTATTGATTCTTTGCCAAACAATTTTGAACTTAACTCTTTACCAAACAACAAAATTTTAGACTGGTCCAAATTGAAAGGATTTACAGACGACAAATTAAAGGTGGCTCAAATGGTAGAATGTGTTTATGATAGAGTAGAAAACATTGTGGAAAAAGGAGAAAATGCTGGTTACCAGCATTTTCTCCCTTTCCCACAATGTTTTCAAAAGGCTTCTTTCCAAGGGTTGTCAAAACCTGTGATTGTTTGGTAAAAGGTTAAATGACAATGGGGGAAAAGGGTGTTTGAAAACATTGTGGGGAAAAGAAGCAAATGCTGGTAATTAGCAATGGCTTCTTTTCCCACAATGCTTTCAACTTGTTCAAAGACAATTTCCATTCCAAGGGTCGTACTTCATTCATCATCAGTCTGCAAATGCTTTCAGTTTGGATGAGTTTGAAAGTTTGTTAACCCGGGCCAGTTGGGACAGCCAAAGCCCAGGAAATATATTGACATATGAGTTAAGAGCATGAAAAGACATAATTTTAAAAAAATCAAAATTATAATAAAAACACCCATACCATTAGCTGTGGTATAGGCAGGACTGGTACAGCAAGAAACACATCTGTAAATAAAGAAACTTTAATGTTCAACTGTAAAATTATAAAACTCAATCTGAAAAAATGATTTAAAAGAATCTATTCTTATCATCGAATAACATACAAAAACTGTAGAGAAGAAATAGCAAGATTCTTACTACTTTACCACACACTCCCACGTTTTTACGACCCTGACTGAGAAGGTATTTGAAAACATTGTACGAAAAAAAGAAAATGCTGGTTAACTAGCATTTTCTCCTTTTCCCACAATGTTTTCTACCCTATCAAAGACAAATATCATTAAATTAGCAACATTTACTTTGTCTGCTGCCAATGCTTTCAATTTGGTCCAGTCCAAAATTTTGTCATTTGGTAAAGAGTTAATTAGTATAGTTTTTATACTTAACAGATCACCAGACGACAGTATTTTGGACTAGTCCAAACTGATAGCATTTGCAGAAAACAAAAATTAAACATAGCTCAATGACTGGATTCTCCTTTGAAAGGGTATAAAAAATTTAAGAGAAAAGGACAGATGCTAGCTTCGGCATTTTCTGCTTACATGACAATAATTTGCTTGTTACAAGCCATTTCTCCTTTATTCCAAGATGTTTTAAAAAAACTGACGATTTCAGGGCACAATCAAGAGCACTGTATGTGGGTGCCATTGCTTGACTGCAGTTGACTGATTTTCAGTGAAAATATTAAGTTGAAAAAGGGCCATAACTGTGTCAAAATACTTTGATGGTTACTTGCCCTTGTTTTATGAGTCCTTTGTTTGATAGTTAACAATATGTCTGAGTTTGAAGAGAATATCCTTTAATAGTTATAAAAACAGATTTTAAAAAATGTTGATGTATTTGCATGAGAATAGGGCTACTACAATACTTTGACTTTTTCTTTGAAAATAGCCTAGCTATAAATGTATCGATATAGTACAGGGATATGTTTAGATAAAAAAACATAACTTACATTTGACCCCTACGTACAAGGCTAACAACAATTATGAGTATCAAGATGAGCAAAGCCACTGTCGCTGAACCAAATGCGATTGCCAGAAACTTTTCGTCGGATACATTGAAATAGTTCCCACTCTCGGAGGCAGCTGCTTCTTCTGTAAATATTAAAAAACAGATGAATAAACAATAGTTCAATATTAATGACCACTGTAAATATTTATGCCATCATCGTGATTGTTTGCTTGAAATTTAGGAATGTTTAGTCCATCCAACATTCTTCTGAATCGAATACCTATAAGAATACAATTTACCCAATATGCAGTCCCTTACAATGTTCATCATTACCTGTTACTAAATAATTTAGAGTTCTAACAGCGCTGAGGAAAAGGATTGTGAAAACATTGTGGAAAAAGCAAAAATGCTGCTAACCAGCATTTCCTCCTTTTCCCACAATTTTTCATACCCTTCAAACAACAAATTTCAACTTCTGAGTCACACTTATTTTGTCATCTACAAATGGTTTCACTTTGAACAATTCTAAAACTTTGTCCACTTTAAACAAGTCTAAAGTTTTGTTGTTTGGTAACTAGCCCTTTCGGCACCATAGGCGAAAACAGTGACATTTGCGGACGTCATAGATCAAGATCAGACTGATCTTTGATCTATACCGTCTGCTTGTTTAGTCAAGCCTATACAATCAAAGTCTTTGTAAGTTTCAATGGATTGTATTTATAGCCGTCGAAAGTGGCTGGGTTTATTTATTTGGCTCTGAAAGAGTTAGTTAACAAGCAGATAACATAGTTCCAAGATCTATCTGAATTTGCATTTTTTAAGTTAGACTATGCAATCCTAGTCTATACAAACATATGGGCCATGCTCTGAGAAAAGGGGCAGGGGGATTTAATGCATCTGTAAGAAGTAATAACCCATGTCAGCCTGCACAGTCCACGCAGGCTGACATGGTTTGAAACTTTTGCTATCAGTCAATATTCTGAGTGGCAAAAGACCATTCTTTGTCCAGATCTAGTCGGTTATTAGACTAAATGGAATTTATGGACCCACAAATCATTTGATGATTGGCTTGGTATCATGCATCACGGAGATGCATGAAGCCCCCTTTTGTAAGAGTGTGGCTCATATGCAATATTTCATGCTGAGGCAACCTTTGCAAAGCAAACTGGGAATTAGAGCAGTTGCTTTAACACAAAGGAAAAGCTCCTTTTCCCATGCAAAAAGTTTTAAAAGCTGTTGTACTGAAAAAGGCATGCAATTTTGTATTTGTAGGGCAAAGGGTTAAAGATAAAAAAAATTAAAGTAGTGAAAAAAAATTGGGAAGAAATATCATTATGGCTCTGCATTAACCCTTTATTAAACAAGCTTATGTTTTTTATGAACTTATAGAAAATGAAGGTGAAAAGGTAGCTTAATGAGCATTTTTTCCTTTTCCAATGTAGTTTTTCTTGCAATGCAAAAATGAATCCAATCATTTCAGTCACATTTAATTTGTCCTCTGAAAATGCTATAAAAATAGAATGGTCTAAAATTTGATTGCCTGATAGATTCAATACAGTTTTAGGGAGATCTGTACAGTTAGAAAAACAAACTCCAACATGGATACTTCCGCTTGTAATTTTCTAGCGGATGTGCCAATTCCCAGAGTGCCGTTATAAACCATTAGTTCCAATCTTTGGTTACCTGACAGGTCAGAAAGAATGATTCATGAGGGAGCAGAGAATCATTAGCCATTTGATGCATCAGTAATGATACCAGTCTGCATTAATTCTTTCACTACCAAATAAATAAATTACATTAATTCAGTACATAACTGAAGTTCCACTGCAAGATAATAGACAATTTTTGGTCATAATGTAGAATAAAGTAGTGGATGGTGTAGATCAGAGATTAGACTGCATGTTCTGTGTAGTCTGATCTTGATTTGCTCTGTCCACAAAAGCTACTTGGAAAGAGACTTATGTTGTTATGGAAAGAGTGAACCCTTTACCAAGTGATCCTGGGTTTTTAACAACCCTGAGGAAGAAGACCATAGGTTTCATTGCATAAATCTGATTTCATTCCATTTCATGGAGTAAACCCTAAAAATATCACATACAGTCTAAAAACCTGTATTCAGAGACCACCCAAGGGAAGTCAGAAAGGTGGTCTCTCACAGCAGGTTGTCTTTCAGAGGAGCTAAGTAATGTTAATACAAGAGAGGACAAAAACATGTGTCTCTTAACCTTTTACCAAACAATCTCGGGTTTTAATGACCTTTGGAAAGAAGCCTTTTAAAAACATTGTGGAAAAAGGAGAAAAAGGAGCATTTTCTCCTTTTTCCACAATGTTTTCTACTCTATGAAGGACAAATTCCAGCATTTCAACCATCTTTGTCGTCTTTGGTAAAGAGTTAACACGGTTGGTTTATACAGGCTGGCTCTGAGGAAGACAAAACCATAAATGAGTCTGGCTCCTTTTAGGACTAAAACCACTGCAATCTTGTAATGTGAAGACTGTTGGACCTCAGTAAGTTTTATTTCAATAGAAAAATGTTTTGGCCAAAATATCTACAACTAACTTGTCAGTGTGAATTCAAGATCAGGCTATACATTCTGCTCTGATCTTCATCATCATTATCTGCATAAGCAATTGGACCTGAAATCAACAGGCTATGGCTTAACACTTTAAGAACCAATCAACCCCAGGGAGGGAGGCTTTTAGAAACATTGTGGAAAAAGGAGATTGTGCTGGTACCCACTGCTTTCTCCTTTTGTTTCAATGTTTTCCACCCTTTAGCACTTTACCACAAAATTCCAAATTTAAAGGACCCTGGGAAAATAGCCTTTTGAAAACAATTTGTAAACAGAAATTTCTCCTTTTCTCCCAATATTTTCTACCCTATCAAACACAGAAATCATCAATTGTGCAACATGCAATATGTCATTTTTTTAATTTGGTCCAGTCCAACTTTCTTTGATTGGTAAAAAGTTAAAAGGCAAATCCTGCCATTTTAGTCATATTTGTCTTCTGCAACTGTTTTAAATTTGGACAAATCTAAAAATCTAAAATTTTGCTGCTGGTACAGATTTGATGAGATGGACAGTAGACAGGAAATAGCAGGAAGAAATAGCTTCCGGCTGTGGAAAAAGGAGATCGTTGTAATTCTGTATATCTGTTATGAATGCATCAGTAAATTGGATTCTAGAAACTAATTCATCATAATAAAGGGATGTTGAGATATCAGTTTTTGACATAGAGTAATTATAACAGGATATTAAAATCCTTTTTTTCTTCATTGACTCTTTACTAGGTAACTAAATTTCGGACTTGTCAAAATTTGAAGTATTTGCAGACAAAAAATTAAGGTCTACGGCCCCTAAATCATCGGTAAACATCAACGTTTTTGTAAAGACTATACAGCCAATCCCTGCAGCTTTCGTCTTTTATTAGAGTTAGGGGCTGTAGACTCACTAACCCATTGGTAAATATCGTGTAACATCGACTTTTTCATAAAGGTTATTCGGCAGCTTCCTTCTTTTAATATGAGAGTTAGGGGCCGTAGACCTTAAGTCGAGCCTTAAATGATATGATTTTTGTCTTGAAAAAAGTAGAAAACATTGTGGGAAAAGGAGAAAATGCTGGTAATCAACATTTTCTCCTTTTCCCAAATGTTTTTTATCCTATCAAAGACAAATTTCATTATTTGAGTTACACTGCAATCATTGTCTTCAAAAGCTTTCAATTTGGACAAGCTTACATTTTTGTCGTGTGATAAAGCTTTAACCCAGTATTTCCTGCGACAACTTTGAAAAAAATCCTTGTACATGTAAAATATGGATAATCAACGTGATAATGGTAAACTTTTCGGGTGATAATACAACCTGAGCACCATGTGAGGGTGCCAATGCTCAGATGCAAGTGCTTGATTTTCTGTGAACATTATAATTTGAAAAAGGGGCACAACTGTGTCAAAATACTTTGATATTACCTGCCCTTGTTGTTTGGTTTCCCCTTTCAGTAGTTAAAAACTTGTCCAAGTCTGAAGTAAATATCTTCAGTTATAACAGAGATATTACAAAATGTCGGTTTTTGCATGACGACGATGCAGACAATGACAGGGCCATGACAATAATTTGACTTTATCTTTGAGACAGCTGAAAAACGAAACGTGAAATCATCAACCCTTAACCAAACGATAAAATTTTAGACTTGTTCATGATAACTTATTTCTACCCGGATGAATCAGCAGTCTCGTCTCCATCCAATGTCAAATCATTTCAGTTACAGACTGGTCAATTTTCATTGTGTGTGAAGGAGCAATTTCTTACAAACAGCAGCTCTACTTTGAATTATGTATGACATTCTCCTCTGTGAGTTTAGGAAAAAAATGAAAGTTTCAATTCTTCAAGAGATAACAAAATTTTTTATGCATCTTGATGATATTGAAAGCATTCGCAGAATGTGGCTTGGATGAGGGACTTTGTCTGACAGAGACTTGAAAATATTGTTGGAAAAAGAGATATTGCTGGTATTCTGTTTTTTCTCCTTTTCCCACCATGTGTTCAAAAGCTGCCCACCTCCAGCTCACTAAAACATTGGTTTGTTTGGTAAGGGGGAAAGTGACTGAGGAATGAGGACCCAAACAATGATAATTATTGATCAAATGCAAAATGCAAAATTACTGCATTCAACTTCTGAGCAAAGAATAATTATGACAGTTATGCAAGAACCCAATTGTTATGATTATGATGTTGAGGCAGGATATTAAAACTGGTCCCTCAGGAATACAACATGTAACTTTATTATGGGAAATATAATCATTCCCTTGAATACATTTCAGCTGTCTATTACTATGGTCCTTAGCCTTTCATATAACCCTGTTTGTATTTAACCCTTTACCACACAATGACGACTTTTGACACCCCTGATAGAGAAGGCTTTTGAAAACATTGTGGGAAAAGGAGAAAATGCTGGTAACCAGCATTTTCTCCTTTTCCCACAATGTTTTCTACCCTATCAAAGAAAAATCATTTCATATGATCCACATTGAAACTGTCCTCTGCAAATGCTTTCAATTCGGACAGGTCTAAAATTGGTCGTGTGGTAAAGGGTTAATCTAACCCTACGAGAGGCTTTCACAACTTGAAATGCTTTTGCAGCCAGCATAGATCAAGATAAGAAGGCATAAAATGCGCAGCCTTATCTTGGATATACGATGTCAGCTGTGTTAAGATGACTGGGCTAAAAGCAGATTTTTGGGTTGAGAAAGGCACCCTCAATGTATATGGTAACCCTTTACTGAACACTGCTGTGTCTTCATGTCTCAAAGGAAGACAGCTTTTGAGAACATCGTACACAAAGGAAAAAAAATAACAGTAACCACAATATTTTCCACCCTTTCAAAGACAAATCCTATCACTTCTGCTATATTTAATTTGTCCTCTGCATACGCTTTCAATATAGACAATTCTACAATTTTGTGTTCTGGTAGAGTTAACAAGTGTTCTTATGAGCATTCCTTGCAAAGCTAGTACATGTAGTACCTTGAGCATTGATTCAACTTCAAAACCTGACAATGCATTTACAGCTTTTTTTGTCGATGCTGATTACATGTAACACAGAAATGCAATTTGTGCAGTGAATAAAACACTTGTGAAACATTTCAATAATCTCTCAATTAGATATCTGTGTAAATATTTGAGAGCTGTAATGTGGGCATGTTATCACAAAAATCTATAATGTAATTACAAAGGGCTCTGTTTACTCAATGCTGTAATTCCTTGCCTGAAATCCTCAATATAATATATTTCATGTGTCCCTCAGCACACATGAAATAGACTTTTTCTTGTTGTGTGTAACATCTAAATACTGTAGTATTAAGGCTGTTTTGACCATTACATCCTGGAAAATAATCACCCCAGGTACATCAAAGATCAGATGGCACAGTTGATGAACTATGTCCTCTAAACCTCTTAGTTTTTCCCCTGGCATTAAGGGAAAGCTTACCAAATATGCACTTAAGTTTTACTCCCCTTCAGTTGCTAGAGCTTTGATGTATGCTCGTATTATTTCTATGCATAGATCAACCTGGGACCTATTTAGGACCATGACCATGGAAAGGATTGCTAAGGTAAGACTGACAAAGTCAATAGCCAAGGCAATGACAAAATTGTTGAATAATCTCATTTTTTTCCCCCAGAATACAAAATGGTGCTGTGGCTATAACATACCTGAAGCATACAACAGAATCACAACCACTACACCTACAACTTTGCATACTGACCTTCATTTGGTTCACAGTCCTTGTCCTCCACTTTTTGTACAGCTCTTGGTAACTCTACATAGTCTATCCTGAAAGGAAAAAGTATCAATCAATCTTTCAATGGATTTCTGTTAGCACTACATGTACTATAAATTCTTCACCAGGCAACCAAATTTGAGACTCGTCTTTATTAAAAGAGTTTACAGACAACAAATTAAATGTGTCTCAAATGATCTTTGAAACAGTGGAATACATTATGGGAAAAAAGAGACTATGCTGGTTACCAGCATTTTATCCTTTTTCCACAATGTTTTCAAAAGCCTTTTTCATGAGAATAGTTAAAATGTGAAATTGTACGGTAAAGGGTAAACTCCTTCCAGAAAATAAAATATCAGACCATTTCATATTGAAAGCTTTTGGAAACTTGTATATATGGATCTTTTTCATGACTATCTCTCTAGATTGGTTCGACTTAAGGCATTTGCTGATGATATCAATTCTAAATCAAACAGAGGATTTGCCTTTGATTGAGTAGAAAACATGGTAGAAAAAGGAGAAAATACTGGCAACCAGCACTTTCTCCCTTTCCTATGTTTTCAAAAGCCATTTTTCTTCGAGGTTCTCAAAACATAGGATTGTTTAGTAAACCGATAAGGTGACTGTTATATTTGGAATATCTGCAAGTTGCACCATTCTGTGACTATTGATGCCTGTCAGAGTAATTTCCATAATAATATGTGCTTCCTTTGAACAAACTGCACATGTATTGATCAGGGCTCTCCATTCTCTACCAGGGTATTAATTATATTAGACTTGTTTTTAATAACATTCAATACAGATCCAGAGTAACCCTGATTCCCCAAATATAAATGAAATGGACATTTTCAGCATGGGGAAAATGACCTATATATTTCAATTCCATGAATACCTATCCTGAAAATATCTAACAAAATAGTAGACACTTTAGATCAAAGATCAGAGTGTATGTTCTGTGCAGTCAACTCTTGATCTAAACTGTCTGCAAAGGCAACTGAGGTTGTGTTAAGAGCTACAAGGGTTAATACCCATTTGATCCTCTTACTTTGATCTCAGTTTGCTATCCAGGTAACTCTGACAATCAATTCCATGAGTACTTTGTGTGTGCTGTCATGTAGTGTTGAAGAGATTTGACTGTACATTCAACAGTATTTCTATCATACAACAGCAAAAGCCAACTTATGCATGTCTTTCCCAGGTTTTACTAGTTCTAGATGTACGATCTGCGATTCCATGCCCAAGGTCATTTTCATGTGATCAGAACTGCCAGCAAGGATCCAACCTGTGCCTTTTTGATAAAAAATGCAAAGCTTTTGCCACCCGGCCACATAGGTTTCATCTTGCACATCTACAGTTTGTTGTAGAAAAAGTAAGTGCAAAGGTTCAGTGTACTGTGACAAAATTGAGGAAGAAGTTTGTGACACAACATGCATAATTCCTTGCAGTGACACAAAAATGCCTATGTGCTTAAAGTTACACATGCAGATGGGCTGTGAGACTGATTCAAGTATTTGTTTTTTTTGAAGAGTGGGCAGGGTTATATTGATTAGTTTGTATTGGAGTTTAACGCCATCTTAAAAGCTTAAGTCATATCATGGTGTTCAGTGTACCTACACGTGTTTCCTGACTTTCTCACACCAGTACTGACACAACTTTCTTTCCAAGCCACTGACTGCTTTTCTAACATACATCAGTCATGAGAGGTGAAAAATCGACAAAAAGAAAGGGGTTATTTTGAAGGACCCCCTTCTATTTAACTATTTACCGGACAATCCCATGTTTTAACGACCCTAGGAAACAAGGTTTTAGAAAATATTCTGGGAAAAAGAGAAAATGCTTCAACCAGCATTTTTTCATTTTTGCCATAATGGTTTCTACCCTATCAAAGACAAAAATATGCCTTTGAGCTACAAATAATTTGTTGTCTGCAGATTTTCAATTTGGTCAAGTCCAAAGTTTTGTCCTTTGGTAAAGGACAAAACTCCTTACAACACAATCATGAGTTTTAATGACACCGAAGGAAAAGCCTATTGAAAAAGCATTGTGGGAAAAGGAGAACATGCTGGTAACCAGCATTTTTTCCTTTTCCCATTATATTTTCTATTCTATCAAAGACAAATTCCATCATTTCAACAACATTTAAATTTTCGTCTGCATAATTATGCTTTCAGTTTGGACAAGTCTAAATTTTTGTCATTTAGTAAAGACTTAAAGAGCACCTCAATTTGACTAAGTCTGTCTTTCATAAATTTTAGAAAACTCACTGTCTTCAAGAGGAAAACATAACACAGTAATACATGTAAATAGAGCTGGGAAATTTCAATACTATATGCCATTCTTTCTTGAGATTTCAATGCTTCTCCAAGACAACTCATTAATCTTTCTCAAACATTCCTGCTGGTTTGAGAAATTCTTTTTTAAATTTTCTGAGAAAAAGACAAGTTGTCAATAGAAGTGAAATATTAGAGCCTTTCTGAGGCCATACAGCATTTCTCAGGGTACATCTTACAGGCATGCCAATAAATCTTTTAGTAAATTTCAGAATCTAAATATTTCCAAAATTTTTTATAAAGAAGTGTTGCATTATTGAAAATGGAAACTCTGATTCCTTGATTCTTTAGATTAGATTGATTGAATGGTGTTTTACACCGATTCAGTCATATCGCTGTGATACTTCACTTATTTATGTATGTTCTGGGTACTACCAGTACATGAACTAGGCTGAGCTCTGACGTGCCTTGTCTAAGGATACTCTGAAAAGAA
Source organism: Hippopus hippopus (assembly GCA_946811185.2). NCBI lineage: Eukaryota > Metazoa > Mollusca > Bivalvia > Cardiida > Cardiidae > Hippopus > Hippopus hippopus. The sequence continues at coordinate 40,343,646 of OX328103.1, forward strand.
GAAAACCCAGAGCCTTAAAGGCAAAGTAGCAGCTAAATGTAAACTATGCAACTGTGCCAATGTTACAATGCATTTAGATTTAAATCATACTAAATAAAAGTATGAAAATTAAATTGTGAAGACAACAATCAGTTATTGTGGTTGGTCTAAGTGTTAGTTGCTGGCAGGGAAATGAATTTCAAATTAGGTTAAAAGCTGCCAGGTTCCTATATCTTTTGTTTATTTCTTACCTGATTTTAGAATTCACTTTTCTGGCAGCCACTGACACTTGGATCGACCACATAATAACAGACTGTTTAAAAGACATTGTTTGAATCTAAATGCATTTTAGCACCTACAAACTTTTTTTGCCGCTATTGGGCTGTTAAATGAGGATAAAACCAGGGACTGCCTGGTTTTTAAAGTTCTACATCCTCATCACTGCGAACCCCATAAAAGTTGGAAGTGTATTGATTACCAGGGTCCTTATTCACCAACCATACTAAAGAATATTCTATGTCTACTTTGCTTGCATTTTCTAGATTTAAAGTATCATAAGTTCTGATTGGCTGAATCAAATGGTTTAGCCAATCAGAAGTAGTGTTACTATCAAATTCAGAAATTTCTACAGCATAAGACTAAGAATATTCATAAGAATGGTTGGTGAATACGGACCCAGGGCTCATGTAAAGTATATCGGAAGAAACTAAAAGTGTCTTCTCTTCTACTTCTTCTCCACATTGTTTTGTATCCTTTCAAAGACATTTTTTTGTTAATTGAGTCACATTTGAACTGCAGTCTATAAACGCTTTCAGTATCTCAAAATAAGATTCAAATATACAGGCATCCTTCATTTTACTTTTCAGAAGGATCAAAAGGAGCAATCAAGGCTATCAAACACTAGAATTATGAATCTGATTGTACTGGAATACTTGACGAAGATAATAACCATTAAAACTAAATCTGATATCACCTCCTTTATCAAAGATTTTGAAGGAGAATAATCATAACACTAGAAAAACCCCGAGTAAAGTGCTGTTTCAAGCACTACTTATCCTTGTATCAAATTTTGGGAAAAGTATTGCTTCAGAACCTGACTTGTCTCAGTCTCCCATCAGGATTGATACAGAACCACAAGCTGACAGCAGATTCATCAATGTACAGGTTTATTGTCTTTCAATTGGATTATAGGATTTCATATGGTACAAAACCCTCTAAATAATTTGATACATTCCCTTAAAAAGGTAATGGATGGCTTCATAAAGACTGATTGGGTATTACAAAGACAGATTGAAACCAAGAAGACTGATGTAATAAACCAGATAGTACACTGAAACAAGTTTCTTCGCCGTGGCTGCAGACATGCTCTGACAGCATGGTGGAACATGAGGTTCAAGTACTTGCTAAAAAATTACTTTTCCTACAGTCTTTACTATAACTATCAAAACAGACTTTTTCTGTCCTTCAAATCTGTCTCATTTTAATCTCACATACAGAAGTAGTTACCGGTATGACTAAAAACACCTGGTGTAGCAATGAATTCATTTTTAATTAAAATTTCAAACACACTTTGAAATTAAACAGTTTTTTTCAGCACATTTTAAAATCTTTCACCGTTTCTCATGTAGAAGAAACAGGTCCAAATGATTGCATTCTGATTTTCATTAGAAAACAAAAATTTATGATTAATAGGGAAAATCTACAGTCACATCCAAGTCCATTTCCAAAAGGCCTAAGGTTTAATCCCTGACCAAAAATTCCTGCATTCTAACAAAAGTCTATCAAATAGGCTTTTGAAAACGTTGCGGGGAAATAAGAAAATACTGCTTGACAGCATTTCCTCCTTTTTCCACAAGGTTTCCCGCCCGTACAAGGACAAATTCCATCATTTGAGCCACATTTAATTTGATCTGCAAATGAATTCAATTTTGAAGGTTCTAAAGTTTTGTCCTTTGGCATGGGTTAACTCTTCACTCAACGAAAAAATTTGAAGCTCTGTCCAAATTGAAAGCAGCTGTAGACAACAACATAAATTTTGCTCCAATGATGATTTCTGTCTTTGATAGGGTATAAAAAAAACATTGTGGGGTAAAGAAGAAAATGCTAAGTGTTACAGAGTTACTGTGTAAAAAAACTGAAGAAGACCTTTCGGAGACAATTTGTTACACAGAGAGAATACTGGGTTAATTATTTTTGGTATTTATGGGTATTTGTCTTTTCTGTGCATCTGAGTTTACTTTGAACAGCTTTTTTTTTCTTTTAAAAGCATTGATAACAGTTCCATTATTGTTTAAATCAGGAAAGTTAGATAACAGTATAATATATTCCAGATAGAACTAAAACAATTTCACATTAAAATATCATTCTCCCCAGTTATAAAGTAACAGTAAAATGTTTGCAGTAATAATGCTGTCAGGATTTTGGCATTAATTTTTAATTTCAACAGTTCCCATTAAATGTTCTTACTTGAAAATGATGTATGATTTAATATCTCAAGCAACTTTCTCCTACAAAATCCTTCTATCTTATACAACCCTTTCTATCGCAAGAAAAATATCATGCTATTATACCATACTTGAATTTTGAGCTATGCTCTGTGAAAAGAGGGTTTAATCTGCAGTCCACCCAGGTTGACCTGAATCCGAAAATTTTGCAATCGGTCAATTTCTGCATGTCAAAGGACCAGTCTATGTCATAGTTTTGTGGGGTGTTAGACAAAATGGATTTTACAGATCCATAATTATGTGATGACTTGCTTGGTATCACTGAGATGCATTAAACCCCCTTTTGACAGAGCATGGCTCATTTGTTTCTACATATTAATATAATAATTATGTATAGGAACATGATATACTTTTTACCTTAGTGCAAATAGCAAGAGAAAGTAAGTTTTGTTCTATTTCTGCTCTTCTTGAAAACTTAACCTTTACTGTTCTAAGAAACTGAAAAGGCAGTAACCTTTCTTATGTGTTAGAAAGTCCCTAATTTCAATCAATTTTGGGTAATCTCACAAAATATTTGTGGAGATACCAGTTCTACATTATCTTGATTTACTATGTTCATGAAATCAATCATCTATGGGCTGACTGATGTATTTTTTCCAAGTTATCTGTTTGATATAAGTAGAATAGAAAAACCTCAACTTAGGAAAAAGATAACTGAGGAAATTTTCATCTGTTTCAAATAATAGGCTGGTGATAAATCACTTGTGAAGAAAGTTTATGTTGATATTTAACTCTTTATCAAATGACAAAACTTTAGACTCATCTGAAATGAAAGCATTTGCAGACAACATCTTGGACATGACTCAAATAATGAGATTTGTCTTTGATAGGGTAGAAAACATTGTGGGAAAAGGAGAAAATGATGGTTACCAGCATTTTCTCCTTTTGCCACAATGTTTTCAAAAGTCAACTTGCTCCAGGTTGTCAAAACACAAGATTGTTTCATGAGGATTTAATAATAACCAGTTTGTGGAATACAGTTCATATCTTATGATAAATGGCATTTTTACTTTAAACTTTTCCATCTTTTATCTTTGTATTTAGATCTATAAATATCTCATAGCTGTATTTATAGGCAAAGTTTAAGGTCTACGACCCCTAATGCTTCTACTGCAACATGGAATAAAATTCCTAGTTAGTTGATAAATAAAGATTTATACTGATATAATACTTTTGCACATTTTTAACCGACCAGAAATTTCTTTGATGTCTATCTTGAAATTATTTGTAGATACTTTTGTTAGTTTCCTGAAATGGGAGATAATTATTATCTCCCTTCGTAATGAGAATATAGTGATTTTAGATTTATGAATGATAATTCTAAGAAGGAATCAAAGCGTTGAAAATGCTGGTGTGGCATTTGTCAATGAAGCCATTGCATGGAATTAATAATTAAAAAAAAAGAGAAATATTATTCAAATATTGGCTTGAAAGTCAACCTACTAAGCAAATTGATACATTTTTGGTTGAAGGGAGAGTACTCATTTCAAAGTTTGGATTATTTATGTATTTGTGGTCTCCCTTTGATAATTCAGGAGGAATCAGGAGTAATGTCCCTTGACGGTAGAATGCACAATGGGTAGAGAGAGAAACCATGTAAATATATTGAATAAAATTAAGTTTGTACCTATAAACTATGATTTTGAGATATCTTTGGCTAACAAGATCTAATTCCCAAAGTTACAATCAATTATTTCGATCTGTAAATATTCATGCACAATCGAATGGAGTAGCGTGCAATCACGTGACGATTTGCCCAGGGACGAACTGGTTTTGGAACGAACATGCCCAGAACGAAACAGTCAGTAGACAAATTTTGTGTGTATCATTGCGCCAATAGAAGGCTATGAATGTGTGAAGCTATTTTCAATCAAAAAGAAGTATTTCCACGATCGATGGCTTAATCCAGTTTATTTTAATACGCCATTTCCAATTACATATCTGAGTACTATCGAAAAACTCATTTGTCTGAGAAAAATTGAGTTTAATTGGGTTTATTTCCTTTGGCTTTGCACAAAATATGATACATGGTCTTCAGAATTCAGTATTGAACTCATAGTGACATTGTCTTTGACAAATGCAACAAGAAATGGAAAAAGTGGCTTTGGTTAAAGTAGTACAATAATACTCATTTTTAATCAAAGCAAATTTTGTAGGATAATATTACAGTGGAAATAGCTGCTTTCCTTTAGGGGTCATAGACCTAAGTGAGACTTTTCTAATTAGCTTTTTAACAGCAGATGACAAAATTTTAGAATTGCCAGCTTTGAAAGGATTTGCAGACAACAGATCAAATGAGGCTCCATTGATTTTATTTGTCTTTGAAAGGGTACAAAACATGAGGTAGATAGACAGGTTAGATTAAAAAAGAAGTGTGTATTTTCACTGATCATTAAAAAGGCTATGCATGAAAACAACAAAAGTATGAGAGTTACACAATGAGCCTGCTGATCAATGTTTAAAGTAATATCTTTGCTTCAGATACTTTGAAATTCCAGATCCTTTCATTGGCTGTTTTATATCAACCCCTAGAGTGCCTTTCATAACTAAAGTTGCCTCTGCAGCTTGTGTAGATCAGAATCAGGCTGTCCAAAACATGCTGTCTGACCTTTGATCTTCACTGTCCCCTTTGCTGTAACACAATGGACAAGAGTGACCATGAAATTGCAAATATTGCACTAGGTTCTTATTCTAGACTAAAATTGTTTATTGGGTTTTTTTTGGCACTTGGAAGATCAACCCATGACAAAGACGGGCATACTTTTTTAACTATTTACCAAATGACAGAATTTTTACACGACCAAATTCAAAGCAGATGCAGACAACAAAGTAAATGTGGTTTAAATGAGAGGATTCTTCTTTACAAAGGGGACAAAATGTTATGGGAAATGGAGTTTTCTTCTTTTCCCACAACATTTTCTAAAGCCTTCAGATTTTCCCCTGAAACAGTTGCCTTTAATACATGTATAAACATTATGACAAAAGACAAAACTGATTGCTGCAATTCCACAATACAACTACACCACAATTTTTTTTCAAAAAGATTGTGGCAAGATGGCAAAAAATATCTATAGGCACCATGTTAACTATGATTACATTAATAACCTCCCAGCATGCAACTAAGATACAGGCAAAGCATTTTTCTCATATAAGTGAACTCCTCAAACATCTTGCTGTTCAATAATAACCTGTAATGCCTCTATCTCATTCTAGCTCACATTAATTACATTGCACTTCATCCCCCCTTTGTCACTGTACCAAACAAACTCATGATTTTACTACCAAACAACATCATGATTTCACTATCTGAAGGAAGATAGTCTCTGAAAACCATTGTGGGAAAAGGAGAAAATGCTGATAAACAGCATTTTCTCCTTTTTCCACAATGCTTTCATCAGGTAAGGAGTAGAAACTTGGGTCATAGTATAAATTACGGACGGGCGCCACCTACACTTGACTGCAGTGACTTTTTCAGAATAATTCTAATTCTAAAAGGGATGTAACATTGTCAAAATATTTTGAGTTACTGGCCCTACTGGTACGGGTTCCCCTTTTGGTTCATTGATTGTATGATTGTAAGGTGTTAACACTATTTTCACCATTATTTCAGTTATATTGCAGCAGCCAGGTCACCTATCAATGCTTTCCTGGAGTTCCTTTCACCATTACTTTGCACAATATTCTTCCAAAGCCACTGACTGCTTTCCCACATAACCATTGTAGACACAATGATCAGCGGTGAGAGAGGGATAAATCCTGTTCTGGTGCAATGACTATCATCAATGTTTTGACAGGAATTGGCCATGCTGGGAAGTTGAACAACTAGCCCGAGTTTGAGGTAAATATCTTCCCTAATGAAAGAGATATTGGAAAATGTTGAAGCCTTTGCAAGATTATGACCGTGGCTGAGGGTTATGACAGTACCTGAGTGTTTTCTTTGAAAACAGCCAGGCTATTTATGGAAGATGTAGACCCAAGATGAGAGAGATACAGTTCTGAGCAGTCAGATTTTGACCTATATCATCCTCAAAAGCTGATTGCTTTGTCCATGGGAGTAAAATGGGTTAATTTGTAAGGCTACAAGCAACAAGCCAAACCCTCTGTGTATTCTATTCTATTATCCTTCCGTCCATAATGATTGAAGACTGGTGTAGTTTGGTTCTAATTTACCAAGTTTTCTGAAATAAATTCTGACAACCTATAGGCTAGTGGAATACCCTGGTGGCTAATTTTACTAATGCTATTACTCTTTGTTTTTGCTCAGGAAGATTGCCCATTAACTTTTTTCCCCTTCTTCTAATGAGTCTGCCTTTTCCCTGCCTTATCTGGAAAAGACCATTAGAGAACCAAACACATGAAATCAGAAATGGAAATTTCTGCCCATTTAATAAAAAGGTTTTCAAGATATTGTAGTTTCATTTCTTTTTAGAACATGATGTATTCTGCACATAAAAATTATTTTCTGTGAATATCTTTACCCTTTACCAAACAATTATAAATGTGTTTTGATGACATGAAAAGGACAATTTTTCAACACATTGTGGGACAACGTTTTCTACCCTGTCAAAGACGAATCCCATTATTTGAGGTACTTTATATGTAAATGCTATGAAATTTAAAAAAAAATTGTGGTTGGGAAAGGAGTTAAAGAGCATCTTTCAGGCTTAAAATCATAGATTAATTTTTTTTTTAAATCATGGCTGTGAAGTCCCTTTTTTTCCCCCTTAAACCTTTACCACACAATCTCGACTTTTAAGCCTTAGAAAATATTGTGTAAAAATGAGAAAAATGCTGTTTTCTACTGTTCCCAAAACAAATTTCAAGTCTTTGGTCACATTTATGTTGTTGTCTGGAAATGCTTTCAATTAGGATCAGTCTAAAATTTTGTAGTTTGGTAAAGAGTTAAGCTTTACAGAAAAACCTGTTTTGTGTTACATTGAAATATAGAGTAGATGTCAGAGTTATTCACATTACATCACAATTTAAACTGCGTATTGTTTTTCCACTCTATTGATCAGTTTTCTCTGGCTAGTTTTTGCTATATCTCATTAGAAACTGAATCTCTGTTCTTGTCTGGTGTATCCTAGTGACAGTTTTCTATCAATCCATCAATGTTACAGGTAGAAACAATGTTCTCAGCCATTCACTGAAGAACCAAGAGTGTGCCTCTCACAACTATACGTGTAAATTTGCTTTTGTGGCCAGAACATGCAGTCTGATCTTTGATGACCACTGTCAAATATGTAATGATATTCTGGCAAAAAGCAGCCTTGAATTTAATGCAGTTTATTTTGGTAAGTATACCTCAATGGACAATGTTTCCACGATGTTTATGTGCGAAAGCAGCCAGTAGCTTTGAAAGAATGTTGTGCAAAGAACAGGTAAAAGGAATAGGTGTACTTGCTGCTGATCTAAAACAGCAGCAAAAGTCTTTCAGTGAAAAAAGAAAAGATTTTGTAACTTCAAGATTTTTTTTCCCCAAAATACACAAAATATTGTCAGTCAAAGATCAGACCACATTTTAAAGGTTTCTTTTACAAAACTGTGACAACTTGAAGGAATGTACCATGAACAAACTGCAAAAGTCTTATGTGCACAAACAATGGTAAACTGAAAATGAATTTGACATGACATCACAAGGAGTTCATAACATTTAAACCAACCATACTGAATGCAAAACAACTACATGTATTGTCCATGTATATCTATCAAAGACTGTCAGCCATTCCCAATGAATGTCTAACATGTTGTATGTGCTCTGCATCAATTTGTACAAGGTACATTGGAAAAACAATTTTATTTCATTAGTACAACACTGGATATCATTATTAAAGAATTTGGTTGGGTGAATGCCACCATAGTGGTAACAATCTTTTGTTGTACTGTGGAGGGACAAATTGTTGGAATCGCTTTTACCAAACAAACCTGCTGTGATTCAGTAATTTGTTGGCACATATTGAAACATTTAATGCATACACAAAGATTTTCACCAAACTGAGTGAACAAGGACATAGTTTTTACATACTTCAACAAACTTTGAACCATGAGCTAATCAACTTCAGTGTATGCCTGCATTATGCAAAAATATCTCTGTATGCTGCAATACACAGGGTCGTTTTGTTATAGTGTAAATTAATATATATATATAGTGCGACTTAATGCCTGTATACAACCAAAAAGTATTCCTCAGTATCAATTTTGTAATTCATATTTCCTCACAGAGCACATACTTATGGATATATCCTTATTTAGATTCTAGAAACCAACAATAATTAGTGGTTGACCTCATTTGCTATCCTCACTGCCTTTTTGGTACCTGTGGAAACTGTTGTTTTGGCAGTTTGATAACCACTGACATTGCATTTAATCATAGAAAGAGAGTGCACAGAAATTTATAAAATTTGAAGAAATTTGAGGTAAAAAGTTCAAACTCAACCCAAAAAAAGCTAATTAAATGAAATGGACATGTTGAATCTGTAGAAAAAATATCTAGGCTCTTTTTAACTTGAATATTGTCCAATATTTAGAGTGTTCTTAAACAATACTGCAAGCAAAAGCATCTTACATTTATGCACTTTGAACGAATATACCATACCAGCTACTTTTGAACCTACACATTTTTTATTACATACTAAGAAATTTAGGTTAAACATTCAATTATGAAAAAGATTGAGGGAAAAGGTCAATAATTGCTTTTTATAAGCAATTGCTTCTTTTCTGCTAGTTGTTTCCGCAGCTGGGGCATATAAAATTTTACTTGTACAAAGCTGTATTATAGGCTGAAATTTATATATAAAAATGTTATTAAAAGCATTTGTGTGATTTAGTGATCTTTTGGCTGAATAATAAACACCTTTATCCAAATACACAAGGGACTCATAAAGTCACATTTTTCTAATGAATTTCACAACTGCTTCTCCATTTCTATTATCGATTCAAACACAAAGCCGCCATGTTCTGACAGTTGAATAATTCTGATATTATCAAACTATTCATCTCCAACAAGACAAAGCAATTGAATTGTGGAAGATTCCCTCGGAATCAATATGGTAATGTTTGTCCTAAATAAAATCAAAAACATGGAATGGTAATTTATTTAAAAAGAAAATGTGTTTGTCCAATTTTTTATACCATAAAGCTCCCAGAGAGTATTCACCAAACAATACCATAGCAATTATAAAGCTCCTACAAGCATACACTAAACAATATCATAGAATGCTCAGAGCTACCTTAACTTGTATAAAAAGAAGTGTAGATCAAGATCAGATTGCACAAAAAATGCAGTCTGAGTAGATCTACACTGATAATTTTCTATGCAGTCTGATGTTGACTGACACTATCTGCAGATGCTTATTATTTAAGTAATCAAAGCCAGTAAAAGACATAAAAGCCCCTATTCATCTTTACTTCATTCTGAGAAGTACCTGTTAACTCTTTACCAAACAATAATATTTTGGACTCGACCAGATTGAAAGCATTTGCAGACGACAAATTATTTGTAGCTCAAATCATGATTTCTCTCTTTGATAGGGTAGAAAACATTGTGGGAAAAGGAGAAAATGCTGATAACCAGCATTTTCTCCTTTTCCCACAATGTGTTCAAAAGCCTTCTTTCTTAGGGTCATAAAAGTCCGGATTGTGCGGTAAAGGGTTAATGGTCTTTAAGTTGGAGCAAATTTGAGATTTAACCCTTTACCACATAAACCCCATTTTAACAACCCAGAAGTGAAAGTCTTTCGAAAACACTGTGGAAAAGGGAGAAAATGCTGGTAAGCAGCATTTTCTCCTTTTTCCACAGTGTTTTATACCCCATCAAAAACAATTCCCATCATTTGTGCAGCAATGAATTTGTTGTCTGTAATTGGTTTCAATTTGAAACATCTAAAAATTTGTTTTTTGGTAAGGACTTAAATCAATGCAGACTTTCTTTTCAGCAAACACGGAGTATTTAGCCAGTTCTAAATTTCACTAAATTTCAGGACTTTGAATGAGACAATATGCCTGCGTTTCTGTAAGATCTATATTGATTCCCACAGAACAAAGCCCCATAAAATGCACATTTGGGAGACAAACATTGTTGATTCATTATAGACTCAAACTATTCTACATCATTTATGTCTATCAAACATTGCCAGCTTGCCAGTCTCCAGGGATTTTGGTATAGAATTAAAATTCCCAAATTTTGTGCCAAGTAATGCAAACAGGCACGTAAATTCAGACTATATACAAATATAAAGATTCCCCATAGAGACTACACTCCTAGCTTAGTTAACTCTTTACCAAACAACAAAATCTTTCACATGTCTAAATTGAAATCACTTGCAGACAACAAAAGAAATGTGACTCAAAAATTGAAATTTGTTTTGGGTAGGGTAGAAAACGTAAGAATAAAAGAAAATACTGGTTAGCAGCATTTTCTCCTTTTCCCTCAATGTTTTCAAAAGCTTTCTTCCTCAGGGTTCTTAACTCTTTACCAAACGACAAAATTTCAGACTCTTCCAAATTGAAAGCATTTGCAGACAACAAAATAAATGTTAATCAAAAACTGAAGTTTGTTTTGGGAAGGGTAGAAAACATTGTGGGAAAAGGAGAAAATGCTGGTTACCAGCATTTTCTCCTTTTTCCACAAAGTTTTTAAAAGGTTTCTTTCTCAGGGTTGTGAAAACCCGGGATTGTCTGGGAAAGGGTTAAAAGTTGGGATGAATATAATAATGTAAAGGACAATACATTGTGTATACATGTATAAGGTGCTTTTGCAGATATTGTAGAATAAAATTAGATAGCAGAGAATGTGCAGTCTGATCAATGATATAAGCAGACTGATACATGTAATATGAGAAATATCCAAACTCAAAAAAGCCCTTGAAAAATTGCTACTAGTGAATTTTAGGGTACGTATTGTAAGTATGCCTTTCCTTTACTTACAGGTCTAAGTGTGAGATAGGGTTGAGGCAAGAAATAGTTCTGGCATTTTCTCTTGATTCTTTTTAACCCTTTACCAGACAATCCCATGCTTTAACCATCCTTTGGAAGTAAACTTTTGAAAATATTCTGGGAAATGGAGAAAATGCTGGCAACCAGCATTTTCCCCTTTTCCCATAATGTTTTCCACACTTTCAGAGACCAATACTGTTATTTAAGTCACATTCAGTATGTTGTCTGCAGATGCTTTCAATTTGGACAAGTCTAAAAATTTGCAGTTAGATGCTTGGAAAGTTTTCGTGCCTGTGTCACTCATACTATTATTGTTGTCCTGAGCTGATAATCAGTTATCAGCACCTTGAAGGTCATTCAAAGTGAAATTATGGATAAAGTTGATCAACATCAGACTGAAATCCTATTTATTCATCTTTTCTATCTTACAGTAGAGTATATCAAAGCCATCCAGCAATCACTAGCTCTCTGTGAGACATTTAACAATAGATGTGTACCAACAAGCTTTGGATAAAGACATAGACTTGAAAGCAGTGTTAGAACTGACATTTTTTGCTAAATGGATAAATTACTGTTAAAGCTCTCTAAGTTAATGATATGACCTCTTCAGTAAGGAAAAACATTGAAATTATTGTTATTTCAAGGTTGTTTTTCAGAATATTTAACAAAGAGGTGGACAGTGTAGATCATAGATCAGGCTGCACATTCTGTGCAGTCTGATCTTGATCTACACTGTCCGCAAAACAATGTAAGTAGGTTCCAGCACTTTATAAGGTAACATTCTAAAAACCCTTAAAATTTTACAGCGACGTAACCTTTGAGTGTCCCTTGTGCCACTCTTACAGAGGTCAGTTCACCACTAGAAGCAGAAAGGATGCCAAATGGTTGCCTTGGTCCCCAAAAAATTTTTCACAGACAAAACAAAAAACATTTCTGCTGTTCATTTTCGATCTGGCAATTCTGGCTTACCCTCCGATGTTCACAGCTTCAGGGAATCTGTAAATGCCTCGGAAACAGCATAGAATTAAGATCAGACTGCACAGAATGTGCTGTCCCGAATTTAGAACTACATCATGTAATACTCTTAACTTCTGTATGACAAAAGTGTATCCTTATATGGAATCGATTTGTTTGTATGGTGTTTAACCCTGCATGCAACCTTATTTCAGTGATATTACTGTGGCCAGAGCACCTGCGGTATTCAAACTTTCCGAGAGTTTCTTTTACCAGTACTTCGCATGATATTAAGATAATTCCAAAGCCAATGGCTGCTTTCCCACATAACCATCATTGAAACAATGATAAACTAATTTGCAAAAGAAAGATAGATTTAGAAAAGGTTTGTTTTACTTATTTTGTGGGAAAGAGGTACACTAACTTTGATAGATTGTTGGTGAGGAAGTTGAAATTAGATCGAATCTCTTGGAAGAGCTAACACACTAAAAACCCATCAATTTTCCCAAGGCTTCAAACTGGGATTCAACCAAAACGAAATCACATATTTCACTCAAACTTTTCTGAAGCTATGCTGGAAACCGTATTTACCAACTATTCCTAAAAGTTTTCTTTGAGTTATGAATACGAACCCAGGACTTACTGACTGCAAATCCTAGGCTGTGACTCTATACCAAACAACCCCGTGCTTAACTCTTTACCACACAACAAAGATGTAGACTTGTCCAAATTCAAAGCTTTTACAGACGACAATTTCAATGGACATAATTGATGGAATTTCTCTTTGATAGTGTGGAAAACATGGTGGGAAAAGGAGAAAATGCTGGTTACCAGCATTTGCTCCTTTTCCCACAATGTTTTCTGCCCTTTCTAAGGCAAAATTCATTTGATTCACATTTAATTTGTCATCTGCAAATGCTTTCAACTTCATGCCTAGTCTAAAATTTAGTCATCTGGTAAAAAGTTAATGGTATGGAAAACAAGAGCACTTCATGTGGGTGCCAACGCTTGGCTGCAAGTGCTTGTGTTTTAGTGAAAATTATAAGTCTAAAGAAGGGCATAACTGTGCCAAAGTATTTTGATGGTTACCTGCCCCTGTTGTATGAGTTCCCCTATTGATAGTTAACAACTTGTCTTAGTTTGAAGTAATTATCTTCATAAATTACAGATATATTGCAAAATGTCAAAGTTTTTGCATGACAATAATGTAGACAAGTACGCCAGGGCTATGACAATAACTTGTTTTCTTCAAAAACAGCCGAGCTAACATCGTTGGAAAGGAGCAGTGATTAAAAAAAGTATTGGTACATGCAATTTCTGCTTTAGACCTTTCATATTCTTGTTTGAATTATCAAAATGTTACTCTATGAGTAATGATTATGCAACTGCAAAAAGAACAGTAAATATCTTTTTGGAGGAAATGAAATTCAGGCAGAAGTCTTAGAAAATTTAAAGTTTCCAACAATAAGTATTATCATGTCACCAAAATCCATTTTATCAGATTGATTAAAGCTGAAATCCAGACCAATCTAGGATTCTGTAATCTTATGTCTTTCTTTCCTGCTAATTACATGGCTTCTTGCTCCATCTTCATAGGAGAAATCTGCAGATTTCTTGCGAGCAAAGAACAACATAGTTTCATAGGTTTATTTGGGTGCTTAAAGGTGAACAGTCATAGAAATTTAATGTACAATTTTTGTAAAGTTTGACTGAAATCCGTCCAGTAACAGAGGGGATGATTAACAATTTTGTTGACATCAAAAACAGGACAACACATGCCAGGCACCTGACCATAGACTCTCCTTAACTCTTTACCAAACAACAAAATTCTAGACTAGTTCAAACTGAAAGCATTTGCAGACGACAAAAATAACCGGGAATCAAAAACAGAAATTTGATTTGGTAAATGGAGAAAACATTGTGGGAAAAGGACAAAATGCTTGTTACCAGCATTTTCTCCTTATCCCACAATGTATTCAAACGCTTTCTTTCTCAGGGTCGTTAAAAGTCGGGATTGTGTGGTAAAGGGTTAACGCTTTACCAGAAAACAAAATATTGGACTCTTCCATTCTGAAAGCATTAACTTTGCAGACAACAAATTAATTGTGGCTAAATTAATGGATTTGTCTTCGAAAGGATAGAAAATAATGTGAGAAAATGAGAAAATTCTGGTTACAAGCATTATCTCCTTTTTTCCACCATGTTTTCAAAAGTCTTCTTTTCCCAGGTTGTTAAAACAAGGGATTCTTGGGTAGAGTTAACTCTTTACCAAATGACAAAATTTTGGACTGGTCCAAATTGAAAGCATTTGCAGACGACAAAATAAATGTGACTGAAAAATTAAAATTTGGTTTGGGAAGAGTAGAAAACATTGTGGGAAAAGGAGAAAATGCTGGTTACCAGCATTTTCTCCTTTTCCTGCAATGTTTTCAAAAGGCTTCTTTCTCAGGGTCGGGATCGTGTGGTAAAGAGTTAATCAACCTGGTGTGCCAAAAACAACCTGTACAATAATAGGTTAACCCTTGTGCTGCTTAGCACAGAATGTGCAGCCTGGTCTTGGATCAAGACTGTCCGTTAAGGAGATATTTTTACCCCCAAAAAACCCTAAAACTCCTTTGAAATCACAAAACTTGGATTTATACTATTGGCTTTAAAGTTTCATTTAACTTATCCCTTCACCACACTATCCCTAGTTTTAATGACCTTGAAAGAAAAGGCTTTTGAAAACATTGTGGGAAAAGGAGAAAATGCTGGTAACCAGCATTTTCTCCTTTTTCCAAAACATTTTCTATCCCATTAAAGACAGAAATCATCGTTTGAACTGCCTTAAATTTATCATCTGCAAATGTCAAGTCAAAAATTTTGTTGTTTGGTAAAGAGTTATTTAGCAGGTTGAGGGTTCATATATCCACCACAATACAGGGAGAAGTAAGGCTGAAACTAAATCTGCGTGCTGACATGCTGATGAAAATACCAACAAGGAAGAACACATGAACTGCCCAGTGTTAATTACCCAGGCAATCATGACTGTCTGACAGGTAGTAACAGATTTTTTTTTTTATGGCAGCTTCCCTTCTTCTGTCTGAAAATTTTCCTAGTATCTCTTTTTTTTTGGAGGGGGAGGGGTCATCTTTGGGTAACATGAGTATTCTCTTGTCTTATGAGATGATCTAGATACATGTAGCATTGAAAGTGCCCTTTTGCCAGAATATGAATAACTGAATTGTTGAAAACGACAGTAAGCACCCTGAAAATCATTTTATTCTTTGTCTGGTTGCAATGATGTGTGTGTATTATTCATTGATATTATGATGGGGGAAGGTCTTACTTAACTCTTTACCACATGATCCCGACTTTTAACGACCCTGAGAAAGAAGCCTTATGAAAACATTGTAGGAAAAGGAGAAAATGCTGGTAACCAGCATTTTCTCCTTTTTCCACAATGTTTTCCACCCTTCCCAGAACAAATTTCAATTTTTGAGTCACATTAATTTTGTCATCTGCAAATGCTTTCAATTTGGACAAGTCTACAATTTTGTCGTTTGGTAAAGAGTTAACTGTCCTTTCATATCCAATTTTCATTAATTTCGTTCCTATACTTATACGTGTAGTTCTGGCATTGATTTGAACTGGTACTTTACTGTTTACAAGAAAAGAAACTTCTACTTCTTTTTACTTAACCATATTAACTCTTTACCATATGACAAAGTTATAGATGGGTCCAAATTACAAGCATTTGCAGAAGACATATTAAATGTGACTTGAAAATTGAAGTTTGTTTTCAGAAGGGCAGAAAACATTGTGGGAAAAGGAGAAAATGCTGGTTACCAGCATTTTCTCCTTTTCCCACAATGTTTTCAAAAGGCTTCTTTCTCAGGGTCGTTAAAAGTCGGGATTGTGTGGTAAAAGGTTAAAGCTTTTGCAGAGATTAAGTTAAACATGGCTACAATGATCTAATTTGTCTAAGAGGATACAGAACATCATGGATTGAAGTGAAAATGTTGGTAAAGAACACCATTTTCTTGTCCCATGGTGTTTTTAAAAGTCCTCAAAACATCATTAAAACACCAGATTAATTAGAAAAAGGTTAATTAACCTCTTACCATACAGACATAAAATTTGTCATCATGCTGTCAATGTGGATAATTATAATTTGAAAGGTGTTTATATGTCTAGCAAAGAGTTTTATTCTTTACCAAATGATAAAATTTTGGACTTTTCGAAATTAAAAACATTTGCCAACTTCAAATTAAATGTTGCTGAAATGATAGTAATTGTCTGTATAAGAGTACAAAACCTTGTGGAAAAAGAAGAAAATGCTTGGTATCAGCATTTTCTCCTTTTCCCACAAGGTTTGTGAAAGGCTGTTTCGTCAAAGTTGTTAAAACTCACAACTGTGTGGTAAAGAGTTAAATTCTGAAAAGCTCCCTTCTTTTGCAGCCCTGTAACTTAAGCCTTCATAAAGGCAGAGATTTTTCCAGAAAAGGCAAGGGGCCCACCATCAGAATCAATATGGACAGCAAGAACAAGACTTTGTTGAGGTAGATAAATATCAATCCATACAAGGAAAAAAACAAACCACACAATCGAAAGAAAACACGCAAAAAAAACCTTCCCCTGGTGAATTTACTTTTCATATGCAATTTTCCGAGAAACAGTTGTAAGGAACAGCTTCCACCAAAAATCAATAAAGAAATTTGTCACCAGGGAATTTTGCCTTATATCAATGTCGGAGAATATCCCCTCCAGTTTACATCAATGGTGCTCAAAATATCCCGGAGTTCAGATCAATATTGTCAGTACTTATTCTAATAATTACTAACATGATCATTCCATGCAAATTATCCCCGTCCGGGATTATTCAGTAATGCTTCCCCATTACAGGGATCAGGCATCGTTGATTTTTACGATTTCTTTCCCACTAAAGAATGGTCAGTCCAAGTCAGGCTGAATTGATCTTGAAACACCACAAGAAGCAATTGATGCACTACCTTTCTTATTCCTTTACCACACAATCCCGACTTTTAATGACCCTTAGAACAAATCCTTTTGAAAACAATGTGGGAATAGGAGTACATACTGGTAACCAGTATTTTCTCCTTTTCCCACAACTTTTTCTTTCCGGCTCACCAAAAATTTCATTTTTTTCAGCCACATTTATTTTATGGTCTGCAATTTATGCTTTCAATTTGGACGCCTAAAATTTTGTCGTTCTGTAGATACTTAATCTAACCCATTACTGTACAGGCTAATTTTCAAACCTATAAACCAAATATTATTACAAATCACATGACGAAGGAAAAACACTTGAGGTACGGTAACCATTAAAGCCCCTGGAATCGACTTACGTTTTTTTTTGCTACTGTCCTACATACTCTAACAGAAACAATCTTGAAATAATACTATTTTGGGCTATTTTTTGGGCTAATTTTAAAGGTCCAAATCATTAATTCAGTGCTTTAAGAGGTATAAATAAGGTAAAATAGGCTTTTGGTAAACTTAACAAACCCAAAAATGATTCACTATTGATTAAAGAAAGGCAGAAGATGGAAAATCATCGGAAAAGTAGAAAAGTCGAAAGTAAGAAAAAAAAAATGGTTTTCCCTTATTGGGCTACATAGCCTCTTAGGTAGTTTTAGATTTTGCATCAGAGATTTGTAAAGATTTGTGGAAATGTCAGATGGTTGATAACAAGAGTTGATTCCTTGGACTCATATTCAAGTCAGTGCGATGATGTCATGTCTGATCTCATTGAAATAGACCGGTTACCAACCGCAAAACCAACATCCCATTATTGAAATGCCTAAATTGTGCCCTTTTACAAAATGTATCGAACCTGTTTCTTTACGATTGCAAAGAACAATATATTTAGTTGTACTTATCAGTGTTTAACATGAAATTTTGCCTTATGTGAAGAACATCTTAATTAATAGCCCCTGTTAAAATTGCACTCAAGAGATAAAATGAAAATTGCTAATCTTGTGAAAAAAAACTTACTTTTGCAAGTTCAAGACTGTTTCAGGCAAAATAACTTATCACTGTCTGATATGCAAAAGAAAGTTATGCTAAGTGCTTCCAAGGTTGAAAGGGAAAGGGTCAGATGATCAGTGATGGCCTTTCTTTTGCCGGCCAAATTGCTGCCTTTTATTGAGGCCCATTATTATTCCAGAGAAAGGAATTTATGTCCTATAATGTTTGTATAAGCAATTACCTCTCCATACACTCACCCTGTCATGGGCAAACAGCCCCTGAGAATATTCTATCTGTGGTTTTAACCTATTGCTGTCCGGAAATGGTCTTAAGGCACCTCATCAAATGATTCTAAGCTTAACCTAGCCTTGGTTCCAGGCTGATTTTTTTTTTCTTATTATATATTTAGACTTCACTTTGTCAAAAATGCAATTGTTTGTAACATGTTATTGCATCTTTTCCAATACTGCTTTCCTTACTATTGAAAATCATGAATTACCTGTCCTAAAAATTTTTCTATGGTGTAATTTTGTGTAATTTTTGTCTACCAAAAAAAAGCTGATACTGCAATATGTTAAAAAGACCTTTCTTGCTATGAAGAGAGGATATCTGCATGCAACAGCCAGAAGAAGTTCCACCTCTATATACACTTTCACATGGGTCCCTGAAAACAGCCACATGATAACAATTTCCCTACTCATGGAGGTTATTTGTATCCAACAGTCTACATCCCCTCCCTCCTAATTTTCCTGCTCTAAAAGGGTACCTGTATCCAAAAGCCACATGAAAATAATTTCCCATCTCATAGAGGTTACCTGTATCCAACAGCTGCAAGTTCTACATCATCATTACAATCCCCTTCCTGATCTCCCTGCTCATAAAAGATTATTGCATTCAACAGCCGCATAACAATAAGTTCTCTGCTCATACAGGATACCTGTATCCAACAGCCACAGGTTCTACATCTATAATCCTTTCTACAACCCGTCCCTTCATGCCTTATTCGACTCCCACCAAACTCAGCCATTCATTGTTGAAGCCTTCTTGAACCCGTTACCACACAATCCTATGTTTAACTGACCTTGAGGAAAAGCCTTTGGAAAACATTGTGGTAAAAGTAGAAAATACGGGTTACATTTCCCAAAATGTTTTATACCTTATCACAGACAAGTTACATCATTGGAGTCACACTTAAATTGTTGTCTGCAAATGCTTTGAATTTGGACAAGTCTACAATTTTGTTGTTTGGTAAAGATTTAATGATTCACATTACCTCCAGCAGACAACCTTTTTTGCCCCCGCCTTGCAGAAGACGTTTTCAAAGCACTGTGTAAAATGGACTCATTGCTCATAACCAGCTACTGCTCCTTTTGCTGTTATTTTTTCCACTTATTTAATTACTTAAATCTCATTTCATGTTGATAAGCCCTGTTTAACAAGGATTTTTTTTAACCCTTCACCAAAAAATCCTGAGTTTTAACAACCCCAGGAAAGAAGGATTTTGAAAACATTGCAGGAAAAGGAGCCAGCATTTTTCCTTTTTCCAAAATGTTTTCTATCCTATCAAAGACAGAAATCATCATTTGAGCCACATTGGAATTGTCGTCTGCAAATGCTTTCAATTTGAATTTAGTCCAAAATTTTGTCGTTTGGTTAAGAGTTAGGTTGTCTGAAGCAAATATGATTCCCGAAGTAGGTAACCAGATCAAGATCAGATTACTCAGAATGTGCAGTCTGATCTTGGATCTACCCTGTCCAATATGATTAGTTCTTTTTTTCCAACAAGCACTTTGTAATCGCAATGTTTCAGTAATGCTATTGGCTGGAAATCTTCATTCTATTTATTTAGCAGTTTACGGGCTAAATAATAGAAGCACCATGTCTCTATACTGTTTAGATTTGTGATGTTTGATGCATAATGATGTCTACTGCTAAACAGAATACAGAAATAAATAATCACACATACTTGTATTTGGTTCGACAGTCTTTCTGTGAGAGCCATGACCAAGCTTCATCCCATCCAGAACATCGTGCAGGTATACGTTTGATCAGCTGGACCTTCCTTACCTCACCACTGTCACTGAAAAGAGAATAACATTTTTAATTTATTGTTTGCTTTCTGTTCCAACCCTTGCAGTATTCAACAAATGAAATGGAAATTAGCCTACAAAAAAGCACTAAACATTTTTATGTTCTGTGAAGTCTAACTTCGATCTACACTGTCTTAACCCTTTACCAAACAATCCCGGGTTTTCACGGCTCTGAGAAAGAAGCCTTCTGAAAACATTGTGAGAAAAGGAGAAAATGTTGGTTACCAGCATTTTCTCCTTTTCCCACAATGTTTTCTACCCTTCCCAAAACAAATTTCAATTTTTGAGTCACATTAATTTTGTCGCCTGCAAATGCTTCCAATTTGGACTAGTCTGAAATTATGTAATTTGGTAAAAATTAAACAGCGCACCGAGTCGCTTTACATCCAAAGGGTAGTTTAACTCTTTACCACACAATGACAACTTTTAATACCCTTGATAGAGAAGGCTTTTGAAAACATTGTGGGAAAAGGAGAAAATGCTGGTTACCAGCATTTTCTCCTTTTCCCATAATGTTTTCAACCCTATCAAAGAAAAATCATTATATATGAGCCACATTGAAACTGTCATCTGCAAATGCTTTCAATTCAGACAGGTCTAAAATTTGTCGTGTGGTAAAGGGTTAAGATTATCAATCAACTGGCAAAGGCTGATTAACCCTTTACCACCCAATCACAAGTTTTAACGACCATGACAGAGATAGTTTTTAGAAACATTTTAGGAAAAGGTAAATAGTATTTTCTCCATTTCCAATAATGTTTTCTACCCTTCACCACATAATTTTAAGTTTATTAATATTATTCATTTTGTCTTCTGTAAATGCTTTCTCTTTGGACCAGTCTACAATTCTTGCATTCGGTAAAGATTTAAACAAAATCATATCACAAAGTATCAGCCAGTGTTGATTCAGTTCATTCAATTCCTGATCTGCAATAGCTGATAATGTGCCCAAAGACTTTTCCTCAACGATTCTGAGGGTCATAAAATACTGTTTTTATTCTAAATATACACAAATGTTTGATTGTCTGGTGAAGATGCATCAAAACTAGAAAACTAGTTAACTCTTTACCAGACAGCAATAAAAATGACTAGTTTATTCATAATTAAATGTATTTGCAGACAGCAAATTGAATTTGGCTCAAATACTGGAATTTTTCTTAGAAAGGGTAGAAAACGGTAGAATGAGAGAAAATGCTGAATACAAGCATCTTCTTTCTCCACATAGCAGGATCTGATAGCTCACTTGGTAAGATACATGGCTTGAAATCCAGGGTTGAGGGATTGATTCCCAAAGTCTTTCTGAGGACTAATATCCTCAGAAGATACAGGCCGGATACAAACGTACCCCCTCCTCCATTTCCGTTCTTTAAATACATTTGACCTTGGCATGAAATTGACCTTTGAACTAGAGACATGACTCTTATATGCAACACTTTGTCCTTATGTGGTTAACAGTTCTGCAAAGTCATACTGAAATTCACTCATAATTAATAATGTTACAGACTGGACACAAACCCTACTCCCACCCCACAGAAACAAATGACCTTGCTATGACCTTGACCTCTGTCCTATGGACATGTCTCTTGTTAATGACACATTGCTTCCATGCAGTTGTACACCCATTTTGAAATTAAGTAAAAAGGACACAAAAATGTCACTGACGGACAGATGGAAGGACGGACCAAACCTATATACCACTAAAATTTTTTTCAGGGGCATGAAAACTATGGAAATCAACCTTAAAAAGCAAACAAATCCTTTCACATCAAATTTTCAAGTTTTTTTCTCCCATAGCTGTGAGAACCCAGAATTGTCTGGTAAAAAGTTAATTTACAGGAATTTGTAGAGTCTAATCTTGATCTATGCTGTCTGCAACACCGACAAAATTAGTTCTACCACTGACATGTGAAAAGTTAAATCTGTTTTCTAAAACAATATGAAAAATTCATTTGACTGATGAAAGTTAGATCTTATTTTGAAAAATCTGCAGTTTAACACAATTATGATCATTTATGGGAATTGTATAGCTGATTAACCCTTTACCAAAAGATCCCTGGAGATGTTGAAACTTATGTTCCTGGAGGGAGATGAAGGCTTTTAAAAACATTGTAGGAAAAGGAGAAAATGCTGGCAACCAGCATTTTCTCCTTTTCCAACAATGTTTTCTACCATTTCAAAGATAAATAAAATCATTTGAGTCACCTACAATAAAGACATGGAAACAATTTTGTTGTCTCTCAGGTATTGAGTTATTGGAAAGGCCTGTCAATGTTTATCAATAATCATATCTCTGAATAGAGATGAATTGATTGAGTCAAATCTACACAGGAATACTAAGTTTTACCTTCATCCTGCATTTTTAGGCTGCTACTACTAACTGCTTTGAAAACATTGTGGTAGATAGACAGAAACTCTTTTTACCTCAAATCTTTGGTGAAAACAATTATTTTTTTTCAAACTCAAGTCTGTTGCAAGACTGAAAAAAAAATGTCTACTGGTGGCAACAAGTGAAATATAAAGCCTAATGAAGAGTTGAGGTAGAATCTTACTGGGAACATTTCAAATCAAGTTATCAGTGTTTTTGTTCTGCTTTGAAATTGAGAGCTATATTCTTTAACCTGTATAATTGTGACAAAGTGCATGAATGGGAAGTACAGGGCTTAAAACACTTAATATCTGTCCGGAGTCAATTTCATATACAACATTGTCATAATGAAAACACTCCTACACTTATTTCAATGACTGCATAAATCCTAAATAGGCCCACATGTGCAGATCTGTCCATAAAAATTAATTGGACATGATCACTGCTATAATACTAAAAATTTCAAAAAAGTTAACAAAACAACAATTACACAAAGTGTTAAAAAGTTTTGTCAGCAAAAACTATCCAGAAATTATGCTCATGATGAAATGTAGAGCCATTGTTTATGTATTCTAGGTTAACCCCAACATTTTTTCACAGGTCGTCTTGCTTCACCAGCACACTCAAGTCCTCCAGGTACAGACTAAGGAACAATGTTGCCTTGGTTCTTTTCTAAAGCCAGTGGTGTGGGTATTCATTCATCCTCTCCAAAAGAGAATTTTAGTGAGAACCCGGTTAGTTCAGCAGAACTTTTAGTATAGAATAGAATGGAATATTTAGAATAGGATATTTTTATTTGCCAATTAAGGACCCTCTCAGGCACATATGAAAAAAAATATGATATGATATAAAATTATTATCAACTTTTTATCATACCACTTTCAGACTAGTCCATATTGAAAACATTTGAAGATCACAAATTAAACATGGGTAACATACAGTGATTTATTTGTCTGTACCCCATTACCACACAATATAAGACTTGTGAAAACACTGTGGGAAGAGGAGCAAATATTTCCAGCCTTTTTGAAACCAATACAATAATTCCAGCCACATGTAAATTTAATTTGTCATCTGCAATATTTTGAGTTTGGATCAGTCCAAAATGTTTTCATTTGGTTAAGTGTTAAAAGGATAGAATACAAAGGAAAATTTTTCCATATTCTTTTCAAAAGCCTTATTCATTCATGAAATAACAATCCTGTGTATGACCCTGAAAAAGAATGCTTTTGAAAACATCATGGACAAAGGAGAAAATGCTGAAAATCAGCAATATTCCATATCCTACTTCCATGTTCTCTACTTTATATTAAAACTTCAGCTTTAAATTTGCATCTATTCTGAATTTGTGGTCTGGAGCTAATTCCAATATGGAAGGTTCTAAAATATGTTGTTTAGAAAAATGATGTAGTCTTTCAAATGACCCAGCCAGTGTTCCAGCCACCAACTTGTTACCTGCTGACCTGCTGTCATGGGGAACATCAATACTCAGTTACTTCATACAAGAACATACATCAAGAAACTTATTGCTGAAAGGAAAAGGTGTTTTAAAGACCCCATTCTTCAATATGTTGACACTTACACATATTGCCAAGCAGTTCTGGCAAGATTTTCACTATTTCAAACTAACCATTAAATTGCCGACATGCTTCCACAGTTTCACCCTGTGACTTTAACCCTCTAAACATTGAAACTGGCTTGAGTTGCTTTTGTGGATCAACATGAGACTGCACAGAACAAGTATTCTGATCTTGGGTAAAATATTGAGTGTTACGGAGTGCATTAAGATCAGACTGCACAGAACATGCAGTCTGATCTTGCATCCCCATTGTTTGAGTTTATTCTTAACCAAACGACAAAATTTTACACTTGTTCAGTCTGAAAGCAGTTGACAAGTAAACTCTGGCTCAAGTGATAAAAGTTTGTCTGTGAAAGGGAAAAAAGCATAGTGGGAAAAGGAGAAAAATGTTGTTTTCTCCTTTTTCCCACACTGTTTTCAAAAGCCTTCTTGATGAGATTCATTTATAGACAAGATTATGTGGTAAAGGGCTGTGAAATTTTTTGCTACACTACCACAACAAAAAAAATCTTTATTTGAATGAACTAAAATCACCCATTTCCATTGACTAAGAATTTGGGTGATTTACCAGTTTCAGTTTTCAATTTCATCTGTTTGGAATACCAAGCTATTTTCTCATTTTTGTCAACATATGAAGATCAAAATAGCTGCAGGCAGAGCTTTCCAAATTAGACATGTAACATAATAAACCAACTGAAACAAACTTGCAGTGGAAAAGGCAGCCACTCCTTGTATACAAGCAACAGCTACTTTCCCCGACTCTTTTCAATGTTCATTTTATTTATGTACCACTCCATGGATTACAGCTTAATGTAGGAATGATATGCCAAGCATTATCTAATTTTCCCTCAATGTTTTTTAACCTTTCAAAGACCAAAATTTCACCATGTGAGCTACATTTAATTTATTATCTGCAAAAAACTCTGTTAATTTACCCTTTACCATACAAGCCTGAGTTTTAACAACCTTGAGAAAGAAGACTTTTGAAAACATTGTGAGAAAAGGAGAAAAAGCTGGTAACCAGCATTTTCTTCTCTTTCCATAATGTTTTCTACCCTTTGAGAGAGAAATTTCAGGTTTTGAGTAACTGTTAACTACAAGTCTGCATAATTATGCTTTCAATTTGGACAAGTCTCAAATTTTGTTGAGAGGTAAAGAGTTATGAGAATTTTTAATCCTCTACCAAACAATCCCTGGTTTTCACGACCAAAGGAAAGAAGGCTTTTGAAAACATTACGGGAAAAGGAGAAAATGCTGATAACCAGCATTTTCTCCTTTTCCCACAATGTTTTCTACCCTATCAGAGAGCAAAAGCTCAGTTCTATCAATTCTGAATTTATCGTCTGCAGATGTTTTGAATTTGAAAGAGTCTGAAATTTATTATTTGGGAAATGGTTAAACTTTTGTAAGGTACTTCACTGAGACATGCACATCATTTTTTAATTCTCATGTGTGCATGTTAAGGGAGATGGGAATAGAAAATTATTTTCTACTTTTCTCTCTATGTCAAGATCATAATCGTTAATAGCTGTACATCCTCAGACTGCAGTATTAACCTTTAGGGTGCCAATTAAGCCCCAAAGACATTTTCAATCTAGAAATAAGTACTAAATAATTGAAACTTAACTTTGTACCAAACAACAAAATTTTAGACTGGTCCAAATTCAAAGCATTTGCAGACAACAAATTAAATGTGGCTTAAGTAATTGAAATTGTATTTGAAAGGTAAGAAAACATTGTGAAAATATGAAAAAATGCTGGTTACCAGCATTTTCTCCTTTTCTCACAATGTTTTCAAAAGTATTTTCTGTTAGGGTCATTAAAACTCGGGATTGTGTGGTAAAGGGTTAAAGTTTGCTTTTGTCAAGAATCATGAGTGTCTCAGCAAAGTGGGCAGTATAGATAATTTTGTGCAGTCTGATCTTGATTGACATTGGCCCAAAGACAAGTTATGTAAAGACCTTTTGAGGGTTAACATTAAGTTTTTAAGTCTAAAGGAAAGATCCCTATACTGTAATTTCAAGACTGTATATTTACAAGAAAACTAGAACATGGAACACAAAGTGATAAGTGGAAAAATTATTCATTAAAAGATAAGCTTTTCATTGCTAATGAGAGAATTGAAAAAGTTAGGAATATATAACATAATTCACCTTAAAAAAAGTTAACTCTTTACCACACAATCCCGAGTTTTAACAACCCTAAGAATAGAGTCATTGTAGGAAAAGGAGAAAATGCTGGTAACCAGCAGTCTGCAAATGCTTTCGATTTGGACCAGTCTAAAATTTTGTCGTTTGGTAAAGAGTTAATCCTTTACTGCACACATCCCAAGTTTTAATGTCTTTAACTGGAAGAAGGCTTTTGGAAAAAAGAGAGAATAACGGTAATCAGCACTTTCTCCTCTTCCCATAATATTTTCTACTCTTTCATTGGCAATTTTCACCATCTGAGCCACTTTTAACCCTTTACCAAACAATCCCTGGTTTTTACGACCCTGAGATAGAAGCCTTTTGAAAACATTGTGGGAAAAGGAGAAAATGCTGGTAACCAGCATTTTCTCTTTTTCGCACAATGTTTTCTATCCTTCCCAACACAGATTTCAATTTTTTGAGTCACATTTAATTTGTCGTCTGCAAATGCTTTCAATTTCGACAAGTCTGAAATTTTGTCGTTTGGTAAAGAGTTAATTTGGACAAGTCTAAAATTTTGTTGTTTGGTAGAGTTAATTTGTTACCTGCAAAAGTTATTATTTTGGATTTGGATGATTCCAAAATTTTGTCATATGGTACAGAGTAAGGGTAGCCTTACCTTATCTTATGGGTACATTTTCTTGCACTGGTTTGTGGTACAGACGCTAAAATTCCCCACAATGACTGCTGTAAGCTACATGACAACAACAACCAAACACTTCCTAGCTTTAGCTCCATTGTCTAATCTGTTCGGGCTTTGGTGTATCATAAAGTGTCACAGAATCAGAGTTTGTCTATTCATAAATCCTGTCTGAAATGAATTTTCATCATTCACCCATTTTGCATTTTGACTGACTTTAAAGACCTTGAAAAACTTAGTTTTTGTGCACAGTTAATAATATATAATGCTTGACGAAACCTGCGAATCTATAAAAAATAAAAATTACTCTTGTGCAAAACTATGTTTCTTTTTGCAGTTATGGTAATTCTTAAGCAAAGTTATGTTGTAATTCACATTTAAGATTCTAAAAGAAAATTGTTTCTCTTATCACAATAAACATTCCTAAAACAAAATTATGAGAAGAAAAGATATCAATTGAAATAATTACAGACGTAGTTAATTAGTTTACCCAGCACACAGCACCAAACCAAATGTTAAACCAATTTCTCTGTGAACTCCAAGCAACTCCAATGTTTTATAGATAATATTTGAAATATTGGATCCCCTCACTGGCTATCACAGCAGTGCCTTTAAACACTTTTTATCTGCCCTTCAGAAATGATGGAGTAGGTTCCAATACACACTGTGCACCAACAGAAGTATTCCAATAAATGAAACCTGCCTTTCAAGAACTGAAATTATTTTCATACACAGTCTTTGCTGTTTTTTCTATATTTTTAATAACCAGTCTGCAAAATCAGGAAGCAGGTTTCTTTAGCATCAAGTAATTCTTTGATATTTGACTAAAGGTTTCCACAGGTAGTAATCAGCAGAGAGAGCTGAAGTTGGTACACCAATAAAATTTCAAATGTTTTCTCAGATTTTCCTGATGACTTTGCCAGAGGTTGGTTCTTCGTGGGTAATTCTCAGGGTTGAAATTCAGCTGTAGATATTGACCTGCCAAGACTCTGTCTGTGTGAGACAATCTGTTCCAAGCTCTGAAAAAATATGAACAAAATTCTTTAGGCTGTAATCCTTTACTCAACAGTCACATGTTTTTTACAGCATCCTAGGAAGATGGCTTTTGAAAACATGGTGGGAAAAAACGAAAATGCTTGTAACAGCATTTTCTCCTTTTCCCACCATGTTTTCAATCCATTCAAAAATAAATTCATCATGTGAGCCGCATCTTATTATTATGTTAACTGTAAAAGCTTTATATTATGGATATGTTTAAAAATCTGTCATCTTGTAAAGAGTAAATGCACGAAGCACTAATCTAAAATGAACTGGTCGAGGTAATTGGATATCAAGACCGCACAGAACATGCAGTTTGATTTTGGATCTATGATGTTTGATATTTTGTGGCACAATTCAGCAAGAACAGCCTTGAAATAGTAGTTTCAAACTTGTTTTACAGACTTGTCAAAAACGGACACTCATTTATGACCAAGATACTGTAAATTTAATGCTCCTTTGGCATGAACATACAACAAAATGGATGATGAAAAGTGGATGGTGTAGAATGAAGATGAGACAGCATTTTCCCAGGAGTTTACCCTGTGAAAAAACCCAGTAAGTTGCACAAAATGCAGACTTATCCATATCAAAAGCTTTTGCAGATGACTTATTAAATGTGGCTGATGTGCTATACATTATCTGTGGAAAGGCTAGGAATCACCGTAGAAAAAAGGAGAAAATGCTGGTCACTCACATTTTCTCCTTTTTCCAAAATATTTTCCTAAGCCTTCAAGGTCATTAAAATTGTTTGGCTAAGGGTTGAATGAGCCAAAAGTTTTAACTTGCCTCTTTACCAAAGAACAAAATTTTACACTGGTCCAAAATACACCAATTTGCAAACAACAAATCAAATGTGGCTCAAATGGGATTTGTATCTCAAAGTTAAGAAAGTCTAGTAAAAAAGAAAATTCAGATTACCAGCATTTTATCCTTTTCCCACAATGTTTTCAAAAGGCTTCTTCCTCAGGGTCGTTAGAACATGGTTTTGTTTGGCAACAGTTAAAAGAAAACAGAACTTGGTTCATGTTCATATTTACTGAAGGATAAAAAATTTGAAATTTGGCTCAATGTAGTGATGAGAGTGTAAGTTCTCAGTCTGGAAGCGCTTGCATTTCTCAATCATTCAAACTTTAAAGCTTGTTTCTTACAACACAAGAAACTGTAAAAGCAATGTAAATTCCATTAAATGTGGTTTTTGTAACTGATATTGAATTCAATCATAAGACTCATGTTGAGCTTTTTTAAAGAAGCATTAAATGTTCAAAAGATACAAAAATTCTGACTGTCTATACTTTCAGATGGTTTAATCTGTTAGATTACTTTATTTTATTTATTATCTTGTGATCCAAAAATCATATAACCCTTAGGCTGCTAAGCGCAATGCACTGACCTTTTGTGGACAGTGTAGATCAAGATCAGACTGCACAAAATGTGCAGTCTGATCTTTGATCTACACTTTCCAGTAAGGGCATATTTTCTCCAGAAAGATACTTTTTTTATTAACAAAATTTGGGTTTTTACTATCAGCTCACAAGTTTCAATTCACTTACTTAGCAGAATAAGGGTTAACTTCATTTCTAAAGTTTTACTTTTTATGCTAAGGAGGGTTTTTTTTTCACTCAGAGTTTACAAGTATGTTGTATCTGTAATCTACAGAATCTGAGTTCAATCCCTACCGAGTCTGAAAATCATGTACAAGTTTCCTTCGGCAACCTTTGGGTACAGCTTAGAACAGGAAAACTCAGATGGGGTGTTACTGTAATACATAGAGATACTGTTGCTTGCTTAGTGTTTGATAGAGTTTTCAACAGTGTTTTAGGTATCAGGGCAGCCTGACTATACTTCTTGGTGGATGCCTTGTATTTTATAAATAAAAAGGAAGTTATAAAAAGAAGGCTTATAATTGCCTCTCTGGTCTAACTAATTCAATTATAAAAATTTTGCAAAAAATATCAGGGGGTGTCCTAACCTCTGGTTGACTTAATGGAATCTGATTTCTTTTATCAACATATTCATAGTTACCAGTTTTTCTTTCCTTTTCCCACAATGTTTTCTACCCTTACTAAGCCAAATCATCACTTGAGCCAAATTTTGTTTCTGAAAAGGCTTTCAATTTGGACAAGTCTAGAAATCTGTTGTCTTGTAAAAAGGCTAACAGACAACACTGTAGGAAATTTTATACTCCCTACTTTATAATACAGGAAATTCTTTGTTTATGACACCAAGCTCTCAAATAATCATAGTTCACTAGATAGCTAAGATGTTTTGGTAATTAGGGCTATAGATAATGTTGCAACCAGAGTGGTTTATGATACACAAGGAGAATTACTGTTTATATCTCTGTAATAATTGCTGTTTGCCCTTGATCCATTCCTTGAGGTTAAAATATACCGGTAGATTTCAAAATTTTTGGGAAACCCAAAATCTAACTCTTTACCTGATGACAAAGTTTGAGACTGGTCTATGTTGACCCTTGAAGAGTCATCAAAATTTTAGCCTTGTCCAAATTAAATGTTAATTAAAAGTAAAAACTTGCCTTTGAAATTATAGTAAACATTGTGGGAAAAAGAGAAAATGCTGGTTGCATTCTACTACGGCCTGAATGGACGGACATGCACGGTCTCTGAGCTCATAATAAAAGCTGCATTAGGGAAATGCGTTCAAGAAGTAATAGTTGGTATGTTGCGAATATTGGAGGACCAGGTTCAATCTGATGATCCTTAAAGGCCTGATGTTTCTTAAACTCCTGAGTGCCAGGGGCCTCTCCATTCTTCAGGCACCGCAGGAACAACAACACTTCATCAATGTATGCTTCTACTATTCATTGCACACTTCTTCCACTATATTGTAGATCTAGCTGCTTAAGTACACTGAGTTGCAGGGGAACATGATAAGTAAACTTCTGGTCAGATGTTTCAGAGTCAGGAATAACTTCTGACAAGGTAGGAAGGCAAAGCGGTGCCTTGTGTCCTGTCTCTTAATGACTGGTGCTACCCTTTTGAGGATTTCGCCAAAGGAGCTCTGGAGGAATCCTAAAACAGTTCTGTAAAGTTTTGATATCTTCAGTGCAAAACTCTCTAGAGGAACTGTTGAACAGTTGCCAAAGTGTTACTCCATGCATCCACAGGGATCTTGGAGTTCTCGTCCTTCTTCTTCTCTTTCATCTTGCCTACTGCAATATAGCATTCTGCCCCTGCTGTATTCTGTATATTTCTAAGAGAAAGGTTTTATGTATGCACCAAGCAAATGAACAAAAACAAAATCACCTTCCTCTTTGCATATCATGTCGACAAGGCAAAGTCTTAGAATTACTGCTTGGGAGGTCTTCCTTTTAAAGCGTGGACACAAACATGATCCGAAAATACCCGCCCACCACATTTCATCCCTCAAAAACTGTTGAAAATATATAGGCCTTGACAGGAATGTAAGAAATATGAGAGGGCTGATCAGAACTTGACCGGCCAGCATGGAACATACTCGCATGGATCCGTGGTAGAACGCAGGTTGAACCATAGTAGACCTTGGGCCCCGTGGAATTGAGCAACCCCTACCCTCCACAGCTTGTCATGGATACCGTGGGGAACTGTAAAGAAACCTAGCTAGACCTAACTGAACTTTGTCAATGGAGAAGAAAATGACCACAATCTCATGGCACACTATGTTTCCAACAAACGAGGCTTCTGTGGTTGCCTCAAACATGGTGTAAACATAGCATAAGGAATGAACCCTTTCCCAAACAATTCAGTCTCTTAACCATTGGAGGGCTTAGCACAAGTTAAACTACTTCTATAAAATGTTGGATAGGCCTCTGAAGCTTCTTGCCTCTTGACACTCTCACCAAAAACTCTGCCCTTTGATAGAGGATTGAACCAGGGGCTTCCAGGTATGGAATCCTACACCTTCAACACCGAGGCATGCTTGGAAAAGGGGCAGTGAGCAACAGCTTTTTACATAGCTTATCTGTGATAAGTCTGTGGAGTGATCAAAAGATCGAACATGAAGAACATGACAAGTAGATATCAACAACACACAAAGGGGCTTCCAGGTATGGAATCCTACACCTTCAACACCAAGCCATGCTTGGAAAAGGGGCAGTGAGCAACAGCTTTTTACATAGCTTATCTGTGATAAGTCTGTGGAGTGATCAAAAGATCGAACATGAAGAGTATGACAAGCATTTTAGCCTTTTATAACAGTCCCATGTTGTAACAACCCTGGGAAAGATCAGTTTTGAAAACATGAAGGGAAAAGGAGAAAAACCTGGAGACAATCATTTTCTCCTTTTCCCGTAATGTATTCTTCCCCGTAACAGGCATATTCAGTACTTAAAGCCACATAAACTTTAATTTGTTGTCTGCAAATACTTTCTTTTTCAACAAATCTAAAATTTTGTCATTTAGGTAAGAGTTAAGCTTAAAACTTGATTGTGAACAAAAGCCATAAATATTAAAAAAACAAAGCATACATAATTGATTCCAATTTGTTCTGGAAAGGCTTTTGAATTTTCATTGCATTCTGGATGAAAGGCTTTTTTGTGAAAACTCTATGAACTGTATCGTTTTCTGTAACGATAGTAGTATCTAAGACTTGTCCATATTGAAAGCATTTGTAGGGATAAACTAAATGATGAGACTTGTTTTTGAAAGAGGAGGAAACAATACAGGATAAGAGGAAATAGAATGGTCACCAGTGTTTTCTCCTTTTCTGACAATGTTTTCAAAAGCTTTCTTCCTTAGGGTGGTAAACACAAAGGAATTGTTTGGTGAATGGTAATACTCATGATATCATCAGCTATTCATAGAAAATGAGCCATCCTCTGAGAAAAGGGAGCTTAATGCATCTGTGAGAGTATTGACCCAGGTCAGCCTGCACAGTCCACACAGGCTGACCTGGGCCAAAACTTTTCGTAAATAGTCAATTTTCTGTATGTCCAAGGACCAAACTTCCTCATGGTTAAGACATTTGTTAAAAAAAGTGGCTGTTATGGATCCATAATTATGTGATGGTTTGATTGGTATCATTCAAGGAGATGCATTAAAGCCCCTTTTGCCAGAGCATGGTTCAAATGCATTTAATAATAGTGTGCCAATGAGTCAAAAGAATAAGTCTGAGTAATAAGTCATCAATCATTTATTAGGATGTGTTCTTAACTTTTTTAACCCTTAACCCTAACAGCACCTTTCACAACTATACATGTAGTTGCCATTCAGCCAGTTTAGATTAACCCTTTACCACACAATCCCAAGTTTTAACAACCCTAACAAGGAAGGCTTTTGAAAACATAGTGGGAAAAGGAGAAAATGCTGGTAACCAGCATTTTTTTCCTTTTCCGACCATGTTTTCTACCCTACCCAAAACAAATTTCAGTTCTTGAGTCACCTTTATTTTGTTGTCTGTAAATGCTTTCAATTTGGACTAGTCTAAAATTTTGTTGTCTGGTAAAGAGTTCAGATCATACTGCACAAAATGTGCAGTCTGATCTTTGATCTACACAGTCTGCTTAGCTGAAACAATATACACAAAAGCAACCATGACATCACAATTATCTTGGTCTTATTCTAGCCTGAAAATGTTTGCTGGATTTATTTGGCGCTTTAACCCTTTACCACACAATCCCGAGTTTTAACGACCCTGAGGAAAGAGACTTTTGAAAACATTATGGGAAAAGGAGAAAATGCTGGTAACCAGCATTTTCTCCTTTTCCCATAATGTTTTCTACTTTATCAACAACACCTTTTATCATTTGAGTTATGTTTAATTTCTCCTCAACAAATAATTTCAATATAGATGAGCCTAAATTTGTATTGTGTGGTAAAGGGTTAAGGATTAAAGTGCACAATAAACCTAACTGACGTTTTCAGTCTTGAAATAAAACCCAAATAATTACAATTCATCATTGTTTTTTGTCCATAGTGTTTGACCAAAGTGGACAGTGTAGATCAAAGATCAGACTGCACATTTTGTGCAGTCTGATCTTGATCTGCACTGGCTGCAAAGGCAATTATAGTTGTGAAACCAAATTGTTTTGCAATTTTCCTAAGCCTAAGGAATAGGGCGTCTAATCTGCATTGGAAAAGAAGATATACTAGAATATGCTTCTTTCTCCAGTTCCAGTTATTTGAGTCACCCCGATCTTGTCCTATGCAAAATTAATATTTTCAATATGGACAATCTCAATACAGCATTCACCATTACAACAAGCTGAAATAAATGAAGACATTTCCTATCAAAAGTGCATGCATAAAATTTCGCATGAAGAAAGTTACAAATAACGGTATATAATAAAGATAAAATTAGTAACATTCTGAATGAGTGCAAATAATGTATTCCTAACATTGTAATGAAAAACAAGGGTGGTAACTCTTCCATTAAGTAACTCTCTGCAGGAAAACTGATATATCATAATGAAGTTATCAAATGAAACCTGTACTAAACAATCCAGGGTTTTTGCGACCCCTGAGGAAGACACCTTTTGAAAGCGGTAACCAGCATTTCCTCCTTTTCCCATTATGTTTTCTATTCTTTCCCAAACATATTCTGTCATTTGAGCCATAATCAATTTGTCCTCCGCAGTTGCTTTATATCTCGATGGTTCTAAACTTTTGTTGTGTGGTAAAGAGTTAATTAGGATTTCTGTCTATCAACCCATGGAACTCTAAGTGAAAGAAGTGAATATTCTCAGTCTGTAAAAACCAGACCTTGCCTTGTCATTTCAAGCTTGTTTTGGCAAGAATATTGTCAGCAATATAAGATAGGGTAGATCTAAAATCAGACTGTATGTTCTGTGTAGTCTGATCTTGATCTGTATTTTCAGCACATACAACTTAAATCATCATAGTATTTACTGCTTTCAAATTATAAACAATTAAATATCTTTTTTGTCTTGCAGGAGCATAACATACCTTGCAAAAAGCAATTGTCCCTTTACCATGATGTTTTCAGAGGTACTTATGTATGAAACCTTAACACATGTTGACTTTCCTTACACTCATTATTTATTTTTGAATTTGGACTAGTCTAAAATTATGTAGTTTGGTAAAGAGTTAAGAGTAAATCTAAGCTCTATCTAAAGGCATCATCTAACTTGTCTTGCATTTTCAAAGTGAACAGGAAAGATTTATCTTACATCTTAAAGGAGATACTTATCAGTAATTGCATGTTTGAGTGTCTATTCTTGTTAATAAATAACCTATTAACAAACAAATCTACTTTATACACTACTGCACAGCTTCTGTAAATATGCATTGGTATAGAAGGTTGATTGACTGAATGATGTTTTATATCACTGCAACAGCTCACATATTCATTGTGTCCTGGGTTTCACCAGTACTAGGCTAGGGCTATGAAGTGCCTTGCCCACAAAAAATCCAGTGCTTTGATTGAGGATTTAACCAGAGGCCTCCAGGTTATGAATCCAATATATCAACACTGAGCCATGCAGGTATGTTAGTGGTACTGTGGTATACCATTTTTTCCATATCCTGTAGTGGTAGTCCTTGATGGGGTAGAAAATAATGTGGGAAAAGGAGAAAATGCTGGTTACCAGCATTTTTTCCTTTCCTACCAATATTTTCAAAAGCCTTCTTCCCACGGGTTGTTAAAAGTCACAATTATTTAGTAAGGGGTTAAACATGGCTACTAACTGCAGATTAAAGTTTTAAGGATACACCCTGAAAACAGCCAGCATGTCAATAGGGTAGCTTAACTCTTTACCACACAGTCCCAAGTTTTAACAACCCTGATAAAATAGGCTTTAGAAAACAGTGTGTGAAAAGGAGAAAATGCTGGTGACGAAACAAATCCTGTCTTTCTGAGCCATATCTAATTTGTCAATCCGAAAATGCTTTCCAGTTCTGACGTCTGGTAAAAGAGTCAAACTAAGACTGCCCAATACAATAATTGGATATTCGTTTGTAACACTTTTCACTAACCACTCAGAATTTCATTCAAATTCTCAATTCCAAGGCTAGCCACCTGACCAGCCGACACAGCAGGTACTTTAACTCTATACTAAATACCAAAAATTTAGACTGGTCCTAATTGAAAGGATTTGCAGATGACAAATTAAATGTAACTGAAATGATGATTTTTGTTTTGAATGGGGAAGAAAACATTGTGGGAAAAGGAGAAAATGCTGGTTACCAGCATTTTCTCCTTTTCCCACAATGATTTCAAAAGTCTTCTCCTACAGGGTCGATAAAACTCAGGATTATGTGGTAATGGGTTAAAGAGAGCACAGATCGGTATCCACCAACCAGTCTAAACAGATACCCAAGAATGTTCTAAATTCAGAAGATAATGCAATTTATGAATGACTAAAGTAACGGTTCAGCCAATCAGAAATTGTTTTCCATGCACTTAAATCTGTAATAAGAGTTAGAATACAATTTAAGATGGTTGGTGAAACGTCTTGTTCAAGGGGAGATAATTCTACAAGGTTTCACTCTTTAGCACCAAACAAAATTTGAGACTTGTCCAAACTCAGAAAGCATTTTCAGAGGACAAATTTAATCGGGCTAAAATGATGGAATTTTCTTTGAAGGAGTAGAAAACTCTGGTTACCAGCATTTTCCCCTGTTCCCACAATGTTTTCAAAGGCTTTTTTCTTAGGGTACTTCAAAGTCGAAATAGTGTGGTAAAGTGTTAAAAGCAGAAATCCATATACAATCTCTTGAACATCCAGTTTCCTAAAAGCTACTGT
Organism: Hippopus hippopus; assembly: GCA_946811185.2. NCBI lineage: Eukaryota > Metazoa > Mollusca > Bivalvia > Cardiida > Cardiidae > Hippopus > Hippopus hippopus. The sequence goes on from OX328103.1 coordinate 40,380,592, forward strand.
ATAAGTGGAATTTTTTGCGACGTAAAAATTTTTGCGATTTCGCGAATTCGAAAAATTTGCGAACTTTTCTATTCGCGTATTTTACTACAGGTATACCAACAAATAACGAGTGTCTTGAATTCGCAAATATTTCCATACACAAAATGTCCGTAATCGGTAATTTGCAAATTTTTCGACACACGTATATATCCACTTATACAGCATACATAGGTTTAGTACAATGGAAGAAAAAATGTGGGAGATTTCGGTGACAAATTTACCAGTCATGCTCTGTGAAGAGGTGGTATAATGCATCTGCAAAAAAAGTATCAACCTGCGGAGGCTGACATGGGTCAAAATTTTTTCTCATTTGTAAATTTTCTGCATGTCCATGGACCATTCTACCACATGATTAAGTTGTTAGTTAGATGGAATGAGTTTTATGGTTCCATAATTGTGTGATGACTTGCTTGATACAATGAATCATGGACATGCATTAAACCTAAAACTCACAATTCCAAGATTTAATGACCTTGTAAAAAAAAAGATTTTGAAACTAGCATTTTCGCCCTTTCCCACAATGCTTTCAACCCTTTTGAAGATATCTTTTTTTCATTTTAGGCACATTTCATTTGTCATCTGTAAAATCTATGCCTTCAATTCAGACTAGTCTATAATGGCCTGCAACACGCGAAAAGGGGCATTCGGACACTTGCGTAAAGTGTCGTCTCGGATCACCCTGCGCACTCCGCGCAGGCTAATCCGAAACGACACTTTCCGTTTTTATGTAATTTTCTGTATTGCGCATGTCTACTTTTGCACAAAATCTAATGTAGTCATAAAGTGCTTTCTCGGATTAGCCTACGCGGAGTGCGCAGGCTGATCCGAAACGACACTTTACGCAAATGTCCGAATGCCTCTTTTCGCGTGTTGCAGGCCAAATTATGTCATGTGGCAAAGAGTTAGAACCCCTTTTGCCAGAGCCCCGCTCATAACTGTAATTGTATGTCTACAGACTGACAGCTAGGCTGACTGTAGGAAACCTTTATGTTGATGTGGTATAATAATAACAATAACAATAATAAGCAGCTAGCCAGAAAGAGATATAAAAGGTTCCAAAAATGTACAGAGATTCATTCTGTGATTTTCCCTACAGTTATGTCAATAATTGATTTTTAGATGATTGACTTCATAGCTGGTATAATGTACGACCATACTGCAGACATGAAATATTCATACCACACAACACCATTGGTAATTAGGCATGCAGGACTTCTCTGAAGGTTCCCACTGTGTTTTATCACACTAGTGACTTTTTCAACTTTTGCATTCCCTTGTGTAGTATTAAGTCATTAGCTTTTTTTTCCTAAAGATGACTCTTTTAAAGCTGCCTCTAAAGGAATAATAAATAACAGATAGAGTATATGAAAGAATGCTGATTAACTTTTCACAATACAGCGAAATTTTGGACTTGACCAAAATCAAAGCATTCATGGACAACAAGTGTAGCTCAAATGATGATTTCTGTCTTTGATATGGTAGAACACATTTGTGGAAAAGGAAAAAATGCTGTTTTCCAGCACTTTCTCCTTTTCCCACAATGTTTTCAAAAGCTTTCTTCTTCAGTGTCGTTTTTGTTTTGTGAATATGTAGTGGGTATTCATAGGAAAGTTCTTCTTTAGACAGCTCTGAGAAACTCACAAATCATAGGCTTCAGACAAGTAGCCAAGTGGAACCCTTGAAATTCTTGCTTTTACCATCAGTTTTTGCCAGTATACTCTTTCAAAATAAAAGGTGGTCAAAATAGCAGAATATATTTATGAAAACTCGGCCCAGGCCTTTGTCACTTCAACTTTTCAACATTCCTGGCTTTGCCACAAGGGTTATCCAAGGAATAATGTAATAAAGTTTGATTACCTCTTTTATCTGGCCCAGCATTTTCTCCTTTTCCATCAATATTTTCAAAAGCCCTCTTCCTCAGAGTCATTAAAACACTGGACTGTTTGGTAAAGGATTGATTAAATTTTCATTTCAGATGAATGGAATAAAGGATAAAAGCTAACAGATAATCTGTTGAATATTGAATAGCTGATTTCTAGATCAGTCTTCGTTTGATATTAATCCTTTACCAGACAACAAAATTTTAGACTTGTCCAAATTGAAAGCATTTGCATAAGACAAATGTTGCACAAATTATGAAATCTATCTTTGAAAGATTAAAAAACCTTTTAGGGAAAAGGAGAAAATGCTGGTTACTGTCATTTTCTCCTTTTCCCACGATGTTTTTTGAAGTCCTTTTCATCCTGGTCATAAAAACTCGGGATTGTGTGGTAAAGGATTAACCCTATGTACCAGACAACAAAATCTTAAACTTATCCAAAGTCAAAGTATTTGCAGACAAAAAAAATAATATGGCTCAAACCATTTGTTTTGTCTTTGAAAGGGTAGGAAAACATTGTGGGAAACAGAAAAAAATGCTGGTTACCAGCATTTTTTCTGTTTTCCCACAATGTTTTCAAAAGCCCTCTTTCTCAGGACTGTAAAAAAAAAATCCACAGTACCATTTGGTAAAGAATTAACTCCTGTATCAAACAACAAAACTTTAGACTCGTCCAAATTGAAAGCTTTTACACACGAAAAAATAACTGTGACTCAAAAGTGGAAATTTACCTTTAAAGACTAGAAAACATTGTGGGAAAAGGAGAAAATGCTGGTAACAGCATTTTCTCCTTTTCCCACAAAGTTTTCAAAAGGCCTTTTTCTAAGCGTCATAAAAACTCAGGATGTGTAGTAAAGGTTTAATCATCTCCCAATAGACTGGCTATGATTTTATTATAGAATTATTGAATTGGAAACTGCCAGTGATTGTACATTATCATAAATCAGGTTCTCTGTTACACTGCTACAGCTTAATACAATAACCATAGAAAACTGGGAATTCATTAACCAATACAATGAAAGGAAATTTATACAGTAAATCTTGATTATCAATTTTGAAAATGAAATGAATTAAACATAATGGTTAATTGAATATATTTTCTCTTTTACCCACAAAGTTTTCTACCCTTTGATAGAAATATTCCCCATTAATTTTGTTGGCTGCAAATTCTCACGAATTTGACAAGTCCATAACTTCACCATGTGCTAAAGAGTTCATCTGCTTCTGAGGACAGTGTAAAGGTCAGACTGCACAGAATGTTTGGTTTGCTTGTATGTATAATGTGCTTAACTCTTTTTCAACACTGTTTCACTTACATTGCTGCTGCCAGAGTACCTATTCATGCATTCCTGGAGTTTCTTTTATTAGTACATATACAGTACTCCATACCATGGTCTTCTCAAGTGACATCACTGGCTGCTTTCCCACAAAAACATAGTCAAAGGATGATCAACAGTGGGGAGAAATGAATCCTGCCACAACTCCTTGGAAAGCGATTGGCCTAGCTGGGGATTTGAACCAGCGATCCCTTGTTTTAAGTCCTGTGTGTAAAAGACTGAGCTACCAGGCTCGGCAAAGAATGCTTGGAATTATACAGTGCGATATTTTGAGCATTCGACAGTCATCAAATCGAATATGGCTCAACTTTCTAGAGGGATATCATAAAAATCATTGTGGAAAAAGAAGAAAACACTAGTTGCCAGCATTTCCTTATAATTTTTTTCAAAAACCTCTTTCCTTCAAAACTATCCCTTCTTCAAAGGAAAATTTACCTATTCTTTTTCAATAACAAAACTAGCCAGCACAAATCTATCAGGGGGAGGGGGGACTTTTTTGGCCACCACCTGATTTGGAAAATCCTGATACTTGTACTATAATGGGTTAATCAGATGGCAAAGGCCATCAACTTCAATCAGTCACCAAAAGCATAATTGTGTTATTTTTTTGCAAACAAAATTTAATGATTTATGCGAAAAATGAATCACCCTGGGATCTACCTTTATGCCAAAACCTAATTACAAGATATCCATCTTGCCCTCTAGCTTATTGTCATGATTTGGACAACTTTCCAATTAACATGATGTCCAGGTTTACCTCTTTAGATCTTGGGTGTATTTTCCTACCAAAGCAAGCTGTTTTTTTAATCCTTTCTCAGGCAATCCCACATCTGTACAACCACCAGGAAGAGGCTCTTTGAAAGCAATGTGGGGGATAGGAGACAAGAGGGCCATGATGGCCATGAAGGCACTCACCTGAGCCTTTCAACCTAACATGACCCATTTCCAATCTCCTCTTAGATATTAAGACATACATTCTAACAAACTTTCGTGAGTATTGGACTGAAATTTTGGGCTCTAGATTGTACACAAGCTTTTTCTAGAATTTGTGTCAATGACCTAACTTTTAGCCTAACACGGCCAATTTCCAAACTTGTTGTAGATATTATCAAAACAAACATTCTGACCTATCATGAGTATTGGACAGAAAATGTGGCCTCCAGAGTGCACACAAGGTTTTTCCCAAGATTTAACCTAATGACCTACTTTCTTGACACAATGTGACCCATTTTCAATCTCATCAGAGACAAAAGACAACGCCATACAACAGGGGCAGGCAACATCGAATATTTTTTGACACAGCTATGGCCCTTTTTCAAAATGGAATTTTCACGAAAAGCCATTGCAACCAAGTGTTAGCACCTGCATGCTGTGCACTTGTTGAATGCATACATAAACAAGTAGAAGCTATTTAGTGGTCTCTGGTGACCTTTTTTGGCAATATCATCTTTCTTACTTTTGCAAATGTATACATGCAACTGAGTTTTGCGTACAGGAAGCTATGCCGCACCCCGGCGGTAGTTTACAGTGATAATAATAATAATAATCATCATCAAAATTGTTATGTAAAATGTAATGCAAGCATTTATCACAGATTTCAGTTTGTTGTCTGATAACGTTCATGTATTTTGTTGTTATGCGCGTTCTAAGATTACACTTTTATCTAGATATCAAGATTTATTTCTTTGGGTAAAATGGGTGAGCACATTTAAACGAATATTTTTTCTTACAAACCCGCGTTATAAACTTTTGTTCTAGACGCTGGTTCCCGTTTCAATTATCGCCTAAATATGCATTCAAGTCGGAAAGTAATTGTACTCTCTACAAAGGAGAACGTCGTAAAAATACAAAAAGAATTCCACTGGAAATTTGACCTAAAAAGCGAAAGATTTCTCGCATTCTTTCCACTTATTCCATATGAATATTAAACTACAAAAACAGATTATTCGCCCTTCTTGTGGGTTAAAAACAAACAGTTGTTAACCATTATAAACTATATCAAAGTGCCCAGGATCGAAACAGTCTCTCGTTAAAAACAATGGGGCGAAATCGGGATGAAAATGGCAACATAAAAACAATCACGTGATCAAAATAATCAAAGCACTGTAAGTGCTCTGGTATTCAGCAGGACTCTTGAAAGAGAAATTCTTAAAATCAGATACCGTTCACAGATCAAGATCAGACTTCAGTGTGCGATGCAATATTTGTAAGGGCCTTTTCAACCATAAGTCAGACTGGGATTGACATGGAGTGTCCGGGTAACTTAGTGTAAAGTAAAAGTCAATGTTCAGTCAAGTAAATCTATTTATATCTAACAGTAGGGCCTACAAGACTAGCCAATTGATGAGTGCGAATCCCAGCTCAGCCAAACCCTGTTTGAGAATCAGTGATCTTATCATTGCATAAGGACTGTCAATCATTTCTCTGTCACCTTTGAATACTTTTTTGACGATGTTTTCATGAGAAAACAGCAAGAGTGTAGAGAATTTAGTGTGACATACAGTGGAAAGGAAGCCGATAAGGGACTCGTCCATGGATAGGTACACTGGCTTCTGTAACATGACCGAAACAATGCTAAAAATGATGTCAACTAAACACTAAAAAAAAACAACATGACGCATAAAACACGACGATGTAAAAGCGTAGCAACAGATTTTTTTTACGTTTTCTGCTTTGTCGTCCAAGGGACCATTGGGGCGGTGGCCATGGATGTACTCTGCAAAGAGCGCACAAAACCAGCCTATAGATCTATACGTTTTGGAGGGTGGTCTAGGTCTTCACTTTCAATCACCGGGGTCTAGCCTGTCAAGCTTAGCTGTAAAAATCTTAGAACGATACTTTTCAATTCGAAGTCGTTTTTTTTTTTCACTTCGGTGGATCCTATAGGATGGTTATGTCAGGGAGCATTCAAACAAAAAACGAAAAGTTTGAGTGTTATTTGGACTCACGGAACATAGATAAAGATTGTCTACGAATTATTATTAACTCTTATACTGTTCAATAAATTACCAGCAAGTAGTTTTAAAAAATTCCGATTTCAAAGTTCTTCAACATTTCGGTCAATGAAGATCCAAAATCAGAATGCACGTTCTGTGTAGTCTGACCTTGATCTACATCACCCGAAAATCTGCAAAGGCTTCAAGAAGAATAGAGAAGGCCAGGATCAGACTTTCCGACGCTTTGGTACATATTCTGTCGAGTAATTGTACATCTGAGTCTTTCTTAAATCTCTTTCAGCGCCAAAAAATAATTAACCCCACCTCTCTCGACGGCTGAAAATACTTCAATAAAGACACATCCTTACAACCAGAGAGAAAACAAAGCTGTTAAATTTTGATATACTGTAGAATGGTTCAAATTTTTCAGCTGTGTACACGTAGATAAATTAACGAAAAATATGGTGTAAGGGATAAATACGTATGTCGGAAATCTTCGATTTAAAACCGGCACGTCATAACAGTGATTTTTTTTTATGACCCCCAAGAAATGAAATGCATTTTCTATCGGTCGTAATCTTTGAAACCTTCAGGGGCAACATCTGGAATGAATATACAAGAATGATTATAGTTTGATAAGATAAAGATTAGAAAGGTTAAAAACTGACTGAAAACGAGTAGAGATGTATCTTTAAACATTGAAACTCTGACAAACTTTTTTGTCTTACAGGCTTGGCTAAACAAGGGGATGGTATAGATCCAAGATCAGACTGCACGTTCTGTGCAGTCTGGTCTTGATCTATGCCGTCCGCAAAAGCCCATGTTTTCGCCTATTGCGCTGATAGGGTGAAACTGTATCCATTTCATTTATAAAGCTTTCAATGTTTAACAAGCCAGTCTTTCTATTTACTCAAATTTATGTCTTTACTATATTCCTTGAAAAAGAGATATGCTGAATCAATATAAACAAGCCCATAAATTATATACGAAAACGCTTCCTCGCTGTATATCATCAGGAATCCCATTTTTCTTCTCTAGAAAATAATATGGTAGATCTATTTGGGGAAAACTCCTCTGAAACATGGCTCGAGTTCTAAAAGTATAAAGAATGACTAAAAAATCAAAACACTCGTTTTGTCCATAATAATAATAATAATAATAATAATAATAATAATAATAATCGAAACGCACCACTTCGTTAAAATTCAAAACAGAGAGTCGCGCCACCCCTACCCCATAAAGGTAGAGAGACTCGTCAGATTTGAAGGACAACAATATCATTCAAGGTAAAATGGTTACTGTGTAAGAAAGGTTTCTGCTGCCTTCAACAAACAACAAAAAAAAATGTCATCCTTGTATATTAAGAGATAGAGAGATAGACAGATAGATAGATAGATATATAGATAGATAGACAGATAGAGAGAGAGAGAGAGAGAGAGAGGAAAGGTGTCTTTAAAGCCTTCGCCATTAGATCATAAGATATGCAAAAGAAAATTGCTAGCATCTCAGCTCAATTCTAATGGATGGCGTTACAAGTCTGTTTCAGTTTTATAAAAAGCTACCAATAGTCATTAAAACTTAGATGATAATAAATCGACAAATCTTGAGTTACACACGAGAGCTGACTCACAGAAATTCAAATATAACTAGGGTTGCTTGAACAGACTGCAAGACTGGACATAGCATGTAGTAGGATCTAACCTGTGACACCCTGTGATATATTCCACCTATATCACCACTGGAATTGCAATATCAAAGTTTTTTCTGTAGACCGAATTTTATAAACCCATTTCACTTATCTGGCACTCAACGGGTTAACAATTACTGAATTCTGCAAATGCTCATATAGATCTACATTTCACCGATGCAGTACATAGAGTTGGTGAAAATGCGTCCTTTATTTCCGGTTGAAACCATTAAGCTTGCAACAATGGAGAAGACAAACGAGAGAAATAAATATAGAACAGAACTCAACTCTTTATCTAATGCACGCTGCGTCTAAAGCTTTAGTTGGCAGTGTGGATTAAGACCGGACGGCACATAACGTGATGTATCATCTTGGATCCACTGTGAGATAATTTATAGTCAGAAAAGCCTGAAAATTGGATGAATTACGCATATTCTACATGTATACTTGACATTAGTGTCAGCTTCATATATTTTTTAGTCTAAAGTTAAGTGTTGGATCTGTTTTTTCTCGCGTCGTAGAGAACGCATACATGCAATTTTCTTACTGATCTAAGGTTCAATTAAGGCACGAATTAACACGAGAAAACCTTAATGAAATGTTCATTGTACTTATATAATGCGGCCTTAAATTTTACAGAATTAGACAGAGAGCAAGAAAATTGGCGCAATACCAGTGTTTGAATTTAGCAATCTGATAATTATTTCTGCCTGGAGAAAGTTAAAGGACATAACGATGTGACTTTGAAATACATGTTTGAAATCCCGGTCTATCAGATGCGCGATAACTCGAACACTCCCGTTAAGTCGAAGTATGGCGTGGAACATGCTTTTGGAAAACAGTAAAGAGCAGGTGTGATAATAAAACTTGCTTCAGTCTGCACCATTTCCTGAGTTGAAAATAAGTAATGTACGAGTATATCATGCAGTCTAAGCAGGCTGACCTGTACATAAACTTTTTTACCATTGTCAGTGTTCGACATGTCAAAGGACCATTCTACCTCATGACTAAGTCAGTTGTTATACAAAATGTATTTTATATATCCATAGCTATGTGATAACCTGCTTGGTATAATGCATCACAGAGTTGCACTAAGCCCCCTTTTTCCAAAGCATGGCTCTAGTATATTTTTTTAAAACTACCATTTCATAGAAGCATAATATTTATGACTGTAATCATAATGTTCTCCTATTTTCTTTAACAAAGGAAAAAAAAACAATCTAAATATCTCGAGGAGCTCGTTATTATTTTCTAATAGCAGTTAATCCTTTATATTCCAAATACTCTTAACGAAGCTTATAAACCGGCACTTTATGAAATATAATTTCTCGATACTTGCTCAAACAATTTTAAAGATTCACGTCACATGCTTATTAAATACTTATTTCTAAAACTCTGAAATCTTATTAAAAATAAATGACGTAACCTATTGTATAACAATTAGTTGATTTGCTTATCGGTTTTGTCGCTATTTTGCAAAATCTACGTGCGCTATATAAGTTTTGCTAAGTGTATATCGCGTACTAGTATGTCGGGTAAACTAAGTGGCCGAGAAAAAATTCTTGGATCCCATGGCAAACGTTCTTGGAAAAGAAGCATTTATGCAATATCTTATTGCTCAGTTTCCATGCATGTTTCACAGTACTTTTCTTGTGCACGTGTGCTAAACGTTGGATGAATGGGTCCAAATTGAAAGCGTGTGGTACCAGTTTGTCTAAACAGAGATAGTATTTGCACCTGTTTCAATCTGATCTCTGACTTCAAAGACTGGATATGGAAATATAGTTAGGTACAAAAAACTAATTATTTTGTAAAAAGGAGAATTGAAGCAAGGAGAAAAATTCAGAATCCTTAAAAATCCAGAAATCCTTGAAATCTTTTAGTTTGCAATAAGCAAAAAGCCGTTTACCCGCTTCCAAATGATCGCGTGTTTTAACGACCCTGATGGAGAGGGTTTTATTTTAAAGCATCATGGAAAAGGGAGAAAATGATGACAACCAATATTTTCGCATTTTCTCACAATGTGTTTCATCATTTGGAACACATTTAACAAATCATTGTCGTTGCGTTTGATTCGACGCCTGCACATACTTTCGGTATGGACGGGACTAAAATTCAGTCGTTTGGTACAGCAAGTAAATCGGATAACAATTACATGATTTCGTCATATAGAAACAATCATACCAAAGTTTATACATCCGATGAGGGTTGCCACAGAAGAAATCCGACCGTCATCTGCGCAACATTCGTAATCCAACAGTCACAAAGGACTTCACAGAAACATCCCATACAAAAGCAAAAACAGACTATACCTGAGTCCAAGAAAAGCGTTTTTATTTAATCGCCTACGTGGTTCGAAAAGATAGACGCACTGTGGACTGTGTTTCACAAAATGTATGTTGTACATGTATTTATTTCTCGCCTTGCTGGTTATCAGTGTACAGCATCCATGAAGTCAGACTCGGAATGCCAACGAGAAAATGAGAAGATACTGCTGTAATAGAAATAAGACGCGAGTTGAACGGAATTGTTGAAAAATCGATGGGATGGAATAAACAATATTTTTGCACGGAGCGGCGGACTGTTTCGTGTAACGCTGTATGAAATACATGTCTTCGACATTGTGGATATTCGGTCTGATTTCATGTCTCTCCGCAACTAATATACTGCGGATGGGTCTGAAAAAAACTCTGTAATGGTAGAGATGAATGATAACGAAGGAATTATTAATACTTGAATGACTACAGGTCCGAATTAGTAGGTATATAATTCATTTTCTGCTCTTTACAAGCATAAAAATTCATTTCCGCGTATCTTTTAAAAGCTTAGAATGAACACAGACTGCACAAATTTCTTTTCTTGATTTTGGATGTACATCGCACAGAATGTTGGTATATTGACCAAACGACAGGCTTCGAATCGAGACTCGAATCAGCCGCCAGGTTACGGCATCTCGTCAGGAAATTCACTTACTGAGTAACACTAAGCGTTCTCGTTGCGAAAGCACAATAAAGATAGTGCCAGTTTAACCGATTAATTTTTGACAAAGTTAACCCTTGACATGCCTTTCACACCTGCAATTGCTTTTGCGGCCAGTGTAGATCATGATCAGACTGAACAAACTTGCAGTCTGATCTTGAACCTACACTGTCCGCTACCCCGAGACATTCTGGCCAAAAGCAACTCGAAAAAGGCAATTATGAGGGTGTTTTACCACCGACAAAAAATTCTCAGCTTGTTTATTTGATACTCTAAGAGTTAACCCCTTGCCAGATGACAAAAGTGTAGACTTGTCCAATTTCGAAGCATTCGCAGAAGAAAGATTAATTCTGGCTCAAACATTGGAGCGAGTCCTAGAAGAGGTAGAAAACATTGCGGGAAAGGAGAAAATGCTGGTTACCAACATTTTCTCCTTTACCGACAATGTTTTCAAAATCCGTCATCTTCAGGGTCGTTAAAACTCGGGATTGTGTGGCAAAGGGCATAAAGTGTGGATAAAGACAGGAATAGTTGAGTGTATAATAATCACACAATGTTTTCATTGGCTCTAAGACTTCTTGTGTTGTGATCTGACTTCTATTAAGTGTGACCGTGTCGTAAATTGGCCTGCATTATCAAGCATTTCAAACTGTCCTCGGAAAAGATATTTATGCGTTTGTCTCTCGAGAAGAAAGAAATAGGACGTTTTTATTGTATAGTGTTTGCTTATCTAAAATTACTTTTTCCCCTCGGAATTGGGTACTCACGCAAACAATATTGTCCAATTCTGATGAGTTCTCGCTTTAGACGAGAGTTTGTGAGATTTGCCGAAAATTAGTTCGGATGCAGACGACTTTCACAGTTTTTAGATAGCTTCTATTATGTGTTTTACAGTCTTTTCTTCCTCGCTTGTTCGTTTTTATGTCCAAGTTTTATTGGAAAACGCAAGACAGTTTTACGATACTAGTAAACGCCCTAAAGCGTACTTTCATCTGAGACAGCACAATTGCATGGTACCAATAAATATATGCATATCCTAAACTCTGTCGGCTTTTAAGACAATTTAAGTCATATTTAAACACAGTGTAGATCGGGTTGAAATCACTGGGTTGTCGAAAATTCGGTCTACATTATCAGAATTCTTTTGATATATAGTCTGGGGGAAAAATCTTTGAAATTGGGATTCTCACAGAAGGTGCAATCTGTCCAGTCAAGCTTATGATATAAAAATCTTTCTATGTTTCGTTGAACTGTGTTTTATTCGACGACAGAGACAGAGTTTATATGGGCCGTGCTCTGGCAAAAAGGGGGCTTAATGCATCTCCGTAATGCATTATACCAAGCAAGTCATCACGTAATTATGGATCCAAAAAGTCCAGTTTATCTAACAACCGACTAAAACATGAGGTAAACTGGTCCTTGGACATGCCAAAAATTGACTAATAGCAAAAAGTTTCGGTCCAGTTCAGCCTGCGCGGACCGCGCAGACTGACCTGGAACGATACTTATTGCAGATGCTTCTAGGCCCCCCCCCCCCCTTTCACAGAGCATGGCTTATACATATTTTGACGCTGAAAGAAATGAATTGTCTATCAAGCATAGAATGCCAGGAATGCGTACGGTTTTGTGGGTACAATTAAATTTGAAAATTAAATCTGACATTTTTGTCAGCTTCTCTCAGCACTGTTCCATGCATGGTGCTCATGACCGACCTTTAAGATGATCATCAGGTTGACAGCTCCGTCGGTAACGTGGATGGTTTGAAACCCAGGGCTCGATGGTTCAACACCGAGTTCGTCCAATTTTTCTCTGAGGATTGACGATTGTCATTGCAACAGGATTCATTCTCCTCTCTCTGCTGAATACTGTCTCAGCGATGTTTGTGTAGGAGAGCAGCCAGGCTTGGGAAAAATGTTCTACAAATTACGGGTTAAAGAAATTCTAAGAAAAATATAATGGTGTCACGGAGGCAGCTTAGATATATAAGCCCTGCCTTGCTGTTGAACTAGCTTTTACAGCGATACAGTTTGGTGTATTTCTCTCCGTGCATCGAAGTTAAGCAACGTGCATTAGATTAGTGCCTGGATGGGCGACCAGGCAGTTGCACGTTACAATAGGTCGCCACGATATAATTCGATTACTGTTAAAACAGCATTAAACATCAATCAATCAATCAATCAGTCAATCAATCAATCAATCAATCAATCTATATGATGTGGATCAGTCGTGGTTTTGGCATTCAGAGTAAGCGAGAGAAGGGACAGTGTCATCAGATATTCGAATTACTCCTATGGCGGCTGATCTGTTTTCACAACTTTTGATCTGTAATCGAAACCAAGTCGTAGCGTTCCAGCATATTGATTTTTTTCGCGCTTTTCTAATGCAGACGACATTCAAAGCCATCTGCTCCATATAATTTTCAAAATTGATCCACGGGGAAGTCCCAACAATAATTTTTGTTCTCACTTTTTTTGGCAGATGGAATTAAAATCGTCTCTATTTTTCACCAAACGACAAAATTTTAGACCTTTCCAATTTGAAAGCATTTGCAGACAACAATTTAAATATGGCTTAGATGATACCATTTGTCTCTTAGTGGTAGAAAATATCGTGGGAAACGAAGAAAATACTGGTTACCAGCATTTTCTCCTTTTCCTATAATGTTTTCAAATGCCATCTTTCTAAATCGTTAAAACTCAGTACGGTTTTGAAAAGGGCTAAACGTTCCTGCATATAACGTTTTTGTTTTACTAAAAGAAGCTCTTTTCTGTCAAGTTGACAATTGTGAACTATTCTTAACCACGACCGTACCAGGTCTATTTGCTCGAAGGCCACCCATAAACGCAATGAAAATATTTTGAAACATTCATGGTACTAATGTACAAAGGCTTCAGACGGCATCGACTTTTCATGATTCAAAGGAGGACAATTTAAATATTGGAACATGTAAAAGCTACTGAGAAACAACATCTTGAGAAATGATGGTCAGTATAGATCAACGATCCAAGGCCCCGTATTCACCAAACATTCTACATTGCATTATTTGCCTAATTCTCAAGAATTTTCAACGTTAATTCAAAGTAACATAGTTTCAGGGTCAGTATTAATCAACTATTCTTAAGAACATTCTTGGTCTTATTCCCCAAGATTTCCTAATTTGAAAGTAACACAACTTCTGATTGGCTAAACCATTCGGTTTAGCCAGTCTGAAGTTGTGTTACTTTCAAAATGAGAAAATTCTGGACAATAAGACTGAAGATGTTCTCAAGAGTGGTTGGTGACACGGACCTTGATTAGCTAGAGTGGTATATAGCCAATCGGTAGTTGTGATACCTTCTAAATTTAGGATTAGACTGAAAAAGTAGTTTCAAAATGTTGACTAATACGTACCCAGGTGAGATTGAACGGTTCGAAGTGATGGGGTATCAATATGTGTATACATGTGTAACTGGAGCTGAAGTATCTCTCTGATCAACATGTCCGATGCCACTGTCTTTTGTCTGTATGTAGTGCTCTAACAAAGCGACGTCCTCTTATTTTCGGGTAGTTTCTTAAGCAATGCATTTGTTGCGACTGTCTGTCAGTATGGACGTGTTGTTTTCAATGAAAGACGATTTTTTTTTTTTACTTTTTTCATCCACATTCAGTAAAAACATTTGTTCTGTAGGAATTGTACAGAAAGCGTCTAAATGATCGCCTTAATCATAGCGTCATGTTTGTGACTTTTGGTTGCGATGCAATATGAATAATGACAGGAAAAAAAAATCTACTCAGGCTCTTTGCTCACCCTCTTGACATACCTCGTATATTCACATGATTTAAGAAATTTCGAGTTTCGTGATAGAAAAGTTCATTTCAGGTTCATTACTGCACAATTTATATGCGAACCTACTTACCAATCAAAAAGAAGAAAAAATATTTTCAAATGGTATCCTTTATTTATGTATGTAACTCAGGATTTCAATGCAATATGAATGGGCAACAAAAAAGCAATGCTATTCAGAATCTTTGCTTTCCCTATTTAGCCTGCAACCCTGTAACATTTTCTCGACTCAATAGTCGAGCTCATTTCCCGATCTGGTTAACTCTTCCCCAAACGACAAATTTTAATCTCTTTCTAATTTAAAGTTCTTGCGGACAATAAATTCGAAGTGGTACAAATAGATTGACGTTCCTTGACGGAGAAGAAAACGTTGTGGGTAAAGAAGAAAATGCTGGTTAACAGAATTTCTTCTTTTCCCATAATGTTTTCAAAAGATCTAAAACATGGGAGTGTTTGGCAAAGGATTTCAAGCTTAAAGCACAAAACGAATGGTACAGATGATGTTAATTAGAAAAGATAGATCCAAATATAACATTTTCAAGGCTGATTTCTTTAGAATTTAACAACATATCGAGCTGAGTAGATCAGATCATAATGCACGATCTGTGCAGACTTATTTTAATCTACAATGTCCGTAACGGCACAGGAAGTTGTATCAACCGGACTAAAGGTTAAGTCTTCCCTTTATTGACGTACTCGTCAATCATTTTGTGACCCGATCTATCATTTAAATGTCTCCGAGTAAAGTTCAGCTCTCTTAAGTATTCCTTTCCGTTAGTTTTAAATGTAATTACGTCTTTGATGGAATCCTTTCGCTACTTTTTCCCAGAATGAATAATCGTCTGCTATATTTAAAATTGCCACGACTACCACATTATTTATTTGCAACCTTTCTAAGAAGGATA
This sequence comes from Hippopus hippopus, assembly GCA_946811185.2. NCBI lineage: Eukaryota > Metazoa > Mollusca > Bivalvia > Cardiida > Cardiidae > Hippopus > Hippopus hippopus. The sequence continues at coordinate 40,396,177 of OX328103.1, forward strand.
GGCCTAGTAATTAAAAATAGAACAGCCGTTTTTATATACAAAAAAGTTTTTTCCACCACATTCAACCTTTGGGCGCCATGCCCCGGTAGCACAGTCGATAGTGTGCAGGACCTGAAAACAGGAAGTCGCTAGTTCGAATCCCAAGCTTGACGAATTTCTTTCCCAGGGTTGATGATAGTAATTGCGACAGGAATCATTCCTCTCTCACTACTGATTAGTGTTTCGACGTTGCTTATGTGGGAAAGCAGCCGATGGCTTTGGAAGAATATTATGCGAAGCACTGGTAATAGAAACTCCAAGAAAGCATGGACAGGTGCACTGGCCGCAGCAAAATAACCGAAGTAATATTGGAAACGGCGTTAAACACCATGCAATCAATCAATCAATTCAACGTTTCGGCAATGAGTTCAATTATAGTTTCTTACGTAGATAGGTAAGCTAAAGACCAGAAAGTACCGGAGTTTGATAAAACTTTCCGATATGGTTTTACATATTTCGAATACACAAAACAGGCAACAACCGTGAAATTGAAAATTCTGGGTATTTCATACGGACTGTATAAATTATCATGAAATGAAACTTTCAAGCCGATAGTAAAAAACCTAATAATGCTATCTCAAAAATATTTTTTGGAGAAAAATATCTCGTTATCGGACAATGTAGATCCAAGATCAGACTGCACGTTCTGTGCAGTCTGATCTTAATCTACACTGTCCGTTAAAGGTCTGTGAGTCGCGCTTTTTTAAATATAATCATGACCGTTTAATAGTTAAGGAATTGGATTTGTAATCAGGAAATCCAGAAATTGATATCCGCTGGCGGCGCTGGTCACGTGTGGGCATTCTTCGGCAAAGCACTACAGAGCACAGCCAAGGAACGAAAGATATTCCAAAATTACTGTTTGAAGTGCGATAAAAACACCATTCAAATAAACGAACAAACAAATTATCTAAGATCTCAAAGCTGATCGGATGACAAATTTATATCAAGTTGAAGGTTTTTCACCTCGTTGGTAACGTTGTATATTTCCCAGTCGATAATTTCAATTTAGCACGGATGTGTCGTGTATTATCCAAGGATCGTATAGCTAATCCTGGACAGATCTGTTCAATTCCAAAGTTATTACCGTGTATCCGATTAGCTTTTCCCGCCTTCTAAAACCCTTAGGCTGCTGAGCACGACTGACAGACCTTTTAGCGGACAGTGTAGATCAAGATCAGACAGCACAGAATGTGCAGTCTAATCTTGGATCTACACTGCAAGTTGGTTGATTAAATGATTACTGTATGACCAAAACGTGTCGTTGTTTTGCACTGGATCTGTATTTCCATCCTCTCCAATGTCTCCAATATTGACAGCAAAATTAATTTAACGAATATCATTTTACAAATTTTCACATAATCTAATTTATATCGAATTTCGAGATAGAAAAGGTCATAGCAGGCTCATTATTGCATAACTTATAACTGAACCTACTTGCACTTCAAAATTGAGATTGTTTTGGTGATCGTTCATACGGAGATTGAATGAAAGGGCCTCAAAGTGAAAACTGAATATAAGGATCCCAACGAGCTTGTAACGGGTTCAGTGATTAAGCCTTACACGTACCGTACTTAAGATGTATCACGCGATTCATTGAATGGTTACAAATCTCGCTATTGGCTCTTTGACAACAGTTTAAATCATTTCAATCTCGACTGAATTGTTTATATTTCAACATTTACCCTGCAACTTCTATGTAAATCAAAAAGGAAATTTCAAGTCAATAGTAAAAAATCCAAAATGCATGTAGATCTATTACGATTTACAAAATTCAGCTTCCGGGAATCATCTCAACTTATCGGATAGTGTAGATCAAGATCAAAATACACGATCTGTGCAATCTGAGCTTGCCCTACACTGTCCGCAAAAGTGCAGAGAGTCGAGATTAGTCACCATCAGGGTTAATGCTAAGATGAGTTTGGCTAGATTTCCATAATTTTTTCTTCTCACCTATCTGTCTGAGAATCGATGTGCATGCCTACACAGTCATTCTGTAACATACTGCAATGCTTTCTGTCTCTGTCTCTGTCTCTCTCTCTCTCAGGTTGATAAACATCGTAGAACGAGGAGCAATTGATTGTAACCAAAAATCAATCCTTTTCTGTACAGCCTTTTCAAAAACTTGATAAAGCCATGGATGACATATACGTATTTTGAATGATAAAGGTTTCTTCGATAGGAGTGATAAATTCTATTAAGCTATCATTTCTTTCCCATCATTTCTTTTAGAAGCTATCAGCTACAAAACCATGCATCATAAAATTATTTGTTGTATGCCCATGCTTACGTCCGAGTTTCATTTTGAAATTCTTTATTTCAGTAATGCTCTGTGAGAAGGGACTTTAATGCGTCTGCGAAAAGTATCGACACACGTCAGCCTGCGCAGTCCGCGCAGGCTGACATGAGTCGAAACTTTTTGCTATTCGTAAATTTTCTGCATGTCCAAAGACCATTCTACCTCATGACTCAGTCGGTCGTAAGACATAATGGATTTTATGGATCCATAATTATGTAATGACTTCCATGGTGCAATGCGTCACGGAGATGCTAAAAACCCCCATTTTCCTAGAGCATGGGTACTTTCTAATTTACCTATGGAGCTAAAATCCATTAGTTACCCGTCCTTCAAACTTAATCTGCCTCCTTTTATATCTTATTATATCTTTAACCTTAATTAGCCCACCTTTTTATATTTGATAGTCCGTCACATAACAAAGATACTTTTAGAAAAAAACGCTTTCTTGACAATACCGAATGAAGGGTAAATTTTCGTAATGTTTGGAATTTGCAGAAGTTTAGACAGTTGGTATTTATTGTCAACATGTGTTTATAAGAAGTACCTCCCCAAGTTGCGTATCTGTCTTCAAAACCTTGGCTTCACATCTGACTTGGCCTGTACTTCTTGGCTGATGTTTCGGATACCACACGCCGTAAACGTCCAAATAAATTTCGAAGAGTTATTCCAGATATACATCATAGAGAGTTCGACACGCGCACATGCAATAAAATAGTTCCTCTTTTTACGGCAATTAAATTGATGATGAAGTTCAGAGTTATATAATTAATGCGCGTACCATCTGTTTTTTGACGGCCCTTGGTAGTGACGTGCACGAAGGTGCATTTTGTCTGCAAACACTCGACAGCATGAAATTGCTCTTATGATTTTGCAATTCAGAAATCATTTTCATTTAAGATTGCTTTCATCTTTGAAATGAGTTATAAGAAAAATCTAATAATTTTTGAAAGCGTTCTGCGTCTAAAATTCAAGGAGTCACTTGAATGGTGAAACTGATCAGAAAGTTTGTCATTGAAACTGAAGATTGAATCTTATTTTAAAGTGTCGTTTGGTGAGAGACGACCATAGATTAACCTCCTATCCTGCCAAACGGAAGTAGATAACTCTCACATAATGGATTTTGTAAAGTTTATTGGGATTTAATGGGAGTCATACTATATCACAGGACCGAAACCATCAGTAGGGAAGCGAAGAGAGAAGAGCATGAAAATGGTGTACACTTTTCAGGAGCAATTCACCGACCATTGTATTGCATTGTAAACTGCATTGTAGTTCTAATTCTGAACAATTTTCTACGTTTAAAGTAACACGATTTCTGATTGGTTTAACCATGGAAATGGTTTTGGCAATCAGAAATTGTGTAACTTTCTAAATTTAGAATTATACTAAGAACACGATGTGGAATATGGGCCCTGGGCTCGTATTCACCAACCATTCTTAAGAACGTTCTCAGTCTTATTCTCCAGAATTTTTAAGTTTGAAAGTAAAGCAATTGTTGATTAGCTAAACAATTTGGTTTAGCCGGTAAGAAGTTGTGTTACATTCAAATCTAGAAAATCTTGGAGAATTAGACAAAAGAATATGCTTAAAAATGGTTAGTGAATACGGGCCCTAATTGCACAAATGAGAAGTTTTGTCTAAGTCATTCGGAAGGCTGACCTTAAAATCTAGCATTAGAATTTAATTGAGTTTTGCTTTGAGTATGAACACAGATTACTTACCCAAAGCCCTCCGAACAGTTGATTGATGCTTCATTACTCTATCATGCCAGCGTTTTACCAACACCCAAAATATTTTTACCCTGAAAGTTCCCGTTCAAGCCAATAAAGGGTATTTTTAGAACCTGTAGAGCACATGTCAAAATCAATTCCAGGTAAAAATGTAACCTCTGGCACGAGACTGATAAAGGCCGCCAAAACGCACGTCTATCCTCTCCTTATCTCTTTCCCCATGTATCAAAACATTATACAAGAGATACACAAACGCCCGTTTCGCTCGAATTTTCTTCAAATGAACCATATCGACGGACAACTACAACAGAAGCCGTTGCGTTACAGTCACTGTGCTTTGGAAGGTCTACCCAGCAATGACAAATCCCTTCTTGTCCAGATCTCTTTTATCGACCATGACGATCATATACGGAATTTGCCGAGAATAGTTGATGGGGAATGTCGGATTCAGTTGAAATATAACTATACCACAAACCCTACACGTGCACCTCAGAATCAATGATCATTTTGTGGGTTTAATATTATAACAAAATCGTAATTTTTACATTGGATTAGAGTTCAAGTATAATAATGATGATGTAAAATAAGGAATGAACTCATGTCAAACAGACAATTTCCAACTCCGACCCCTGCAAAGGCATAGCAAAGAGACCTCTAACCCTTGCAAAGTAATGTCGAGGAGACACTTTCTATCTTGTATCCCTGTAAATTTATGTCAAATTCACCAGCAAAATCATGTCAACAAGACAGTTTTCATCTTTAAACACTGCAGGATGGACAAAACAGGAAACGGAAATAAGCCGCTAATTATGTAAATGGCTATATCCCAATATGGCCCCTGAAAGTAGGCCTACAGTAGACGGAAAGCAGAAAGCTCTGCCGTCTAAGTTCAAATCAATGCATAGTTTTTGGCAAGTATGAATGAGCCATGTTCTGTAAAAAAGGAGTTTAAAGTGACAAAAAAGGCCAACAGCAAACAAAGTGGGTTTTAAAATGCATTTAAATTTATATCATACCATTTAAAAATATGGAAATGATTGTGAAGATGACAACCTGTCATTGTACGGTCGGTCCAAGTGTTAGTCGCTGACTGAGAAATTAATTTCAAAACTAGGTTAAAACCTGCCAGGTATCTGGGTGTCTTTTGTTTACTTTTTGCCTGATTTTAAGAATTCTTGTTTCTGCCAGCGACTAAGACATGGCCTGAACACACAATAACAGACTGTCATCTTCACAATATTTTCCATACTTTTAAATGGTATGATTTAAATTTTAAATGTATTATGGCACCTGCTTTGATAGTTTGGCCTCTACTGGGCCTTTAATGTATCTGCAAAAAAAGTATTGAACCATGTCAGCCTGCGCAGCCTGTGCAGCCTTATATGAGTCGAAACCTTTTGCTTTTGGTAAATTTTCTGCATGTTTAAGGACCATTCTTCGTCAGTATTCAGTCGGATGTTAGAAAATTAGATAGTATGGATCCATAATTGTGTGATTCATTGCTTAGTATAATGCACCATGGAAATGTAATAAAACCACCTCTTTTGCCAGAGCACGGCTCATATGGATACACAAATGTGTAACCCATTACAATGCAGGTTATTTTTAGACATATAAATAACTAGAAAAAAAATTGCAAACGAAGAAGAATCTTCCAATCAATGGTATAACTATTCTGCATGCTACGGAAACAATGGCGAAAAATGCATTTACATTTGACGAGGCATTCCTCCTTTTTTCAAAAATGTTTTCCAGTTCTGCATCCTATGGAGGCTTGAAATCTTGTTTGTACGGTAATGGGGTAATAGCATCTGGGAGCTTTGCGAAGTTAAATCCAAATGTTTTTGATGCATTGAATATATTCTACAAGTATTAGAACACTGGGAGAGAAGAAGCAAGCTTAATTCCCACAGTGATTTCGAAAGGTATCTTTGCAGGGGCGTAAAAAAATCGTCATTGTATGTTGATAGGATAAAAGCATTAGGAAGCTTTGTAAAGTTCAACCCAAAATGTTTCTGATGTATTTAATATCTCCCATGATAAGGCAGTGTGTTTTATTTCAAACCTAATGTTCATTTATCATCCTGTGTAGCCGTACAGTCGATAATCATTCCTGGAAGCGGATATTGTATGTTTGGCTTATCAGTAAGATGAGCTTTTCAACTTAACCCTTATAGCCCTGAATCCGGATTTAATTATTTAGGCAGACAGTGTGAATCAAGATCAGACTGCACAGAACGTGCAGTCTGATCTTGGTTTCACACTGTCTGCTTTTCTCCGCTAATTGTGAAAAGAAAACCAGCTTCGCAAGTGTATTATCCGTATCGTTAAGGCTGACTGAGAATCTTCATTTTATTTATCTAACACTACAAGGGCTAAGCCTTATCCTGCCGGATTTAAATTGTTGACGATAACAAAAAAAGATTTTGTTAGATTGATTGAGGTTGAATGGTGTATATATGTCCAAGACTACTGATAGAGCAGCGGAGAGTGTAGACGAAGATCAAACTGCACGTATGTGTAGGCTGATCTTGCTTTATACTCTTCGCAAAATACATTTCTGGTCGCAAAAGGCAGGGTAGGAGTTAAGAAATAAGCCGTTTCAGGTAGACTAGACATTTCACATACGTTGAGTTTCAACATTCATGCAGCACTATTTATTTTTCTTTTTAAATAGAAATTCCTAGCTCTTTCTTTATCACAGACTTCACAAGAAGCATTTGTGGACAGTGTAGATCGAGATCAGACTGAAAGACCGTGTAGTCTGATCTTTGATCTACACAGTCCAATTTTTTTGTTTTTAATTATGACCGAACTGTCTATCTACCTATCTAGCTTGCAGCGGAACTTTATTTGTAGCCATATAATATCTTGTAATGTACATGTATTTATTTGGTTGTGAAAGAGTTCATGGTGTCATGCTACATGGCTGTAAGTGCCACACTGGTTTGCTTTCACTTTTGTTTTAGACTCATCGCTAGCTAAATCTGGTATATTGCCGTAGAGAGTGACCCAGTTTCAAATGTAAACAAAAAAAAAAAAAAAAACCATAGTCGCCATATACTGCCAAATATAATTCTTTCTGGTAGAAATAGTTTTTCTGTTGAATATGACGATGTTGACATGAACTTCAAATTCTCTACCATTCAAACTTCAACGATGTCTACCTACAAGATGTCATTGATAACGCACTAGACGTTTGCTAATATGTAAATTAAGTCAGTGACGTAAGCAAATCAGGCCCGTACTTCACTTATCCAAAGGCAAACTCTTTCGTCCTTGCATTTTTCGCAGGTGTTGTGGGCCTCGTCCGGCTAAGAGTTCGTCAGACTGATAAGAAAGTGAAGAAACTTGAAAGTTCATCTAAATGTTAACTCTAGAAAGTATTCAAATGACAAATCATCAGTTTGATATGTTATTTATTTGTTTTTTTCAAATAAAGATAACCCCCCCTCCCCAGAATTTTCATGGTATTTCCTCTTGTGACAAGTTGGCCTACCTGGCTATGAGTGATGGGTAAAGTCACAGGATCGAACCGGTTCGGACTTATCCAGAATAGACTGGGCCGAACAGGGTTGGACTTAATCGCCGGATCGAACAGGATCGGATGTAAAAAACGGATTTGACCTTTTTCATTCAATCATGTATGGACAAACAAAGTTTTATCTATACCAAGGCCGCTTGTTCCACATTCGCTAGTCTGACAGTACTTTCAGTACTTTGATTTTTGTAGCCAGACGATTATCCATATACAGTGAGCTAGATCGATTAAACGACAATCCTGATAACCATGTTTAACCATGTAAACTGCTCCTTTTCAGACAGTATTTGCAAAGTATTCAACGACAAAGGCGTGAACAGTCATACTTGTACACAGTCGCAGATTAAAAGTTTGAAAGAAACCATGGTATCCTCCTATCAGTTTGTCTCGTGACTTAATGTTGTAATTTTCTCAAAAAGAGAATTCATGAATAATGAATAATTAATCAATTTCATGGAATCGACCGCCAATCTCAGGAGTTTGTGCGTTAATTCATTCTATATTGTCATTTGTTATATAACGTTGTCTGAACAGTATTTATAGGCCGTTCAAATGTTGGCCAGGGCAGGGAGCTTGTTTCGTCAGTCTTACACAAAAATCTGTTTAAAGCCAATTGCTGGCTTTCCTACGAAGTAAAAAGTCGAAGACCATTTGGTCACGGGTAAACGATAAATGCATCCTGTCGCAATAACTCCCATGAAAAGCTCAGCACCAGCTGGGATACGAACTCGAATCCCCTCCATTTCTAGTTCTCGGTAATCACTGAGCTACCGGAGCTGATTTTTACCAAACAGGTCATTTTCAGCGCCAAATATATAAACTCGACCGCTCTCTAACGGCAGAAAATACAATCCGATGAAATACAGAACTTGTAGCCTTATCTTGGATCTATACCGTCCGCTTGTTAAATGAAGCCTTTAACCTTTAGGCTACTTAGCGCAACTCAAGGACCTTTAGCGGACAGTGTAGATCAAGATCAGACTGCACAGAACGTGCAGTCTGATCTTGTCTCTACACTGTCCGATAAGGAAGATAAAACCTTTGAAATAGCAAAAATGTTTGTTTCTACTATCGGCTACTATCGGCTTTAAAGTTTCATATCACTTATTTAGCACGAAACGGGTTAAGATGACAGTTTTTCTTTATTATTTGACGCTGAAAGGGTTTAGCTCTTTACATGCCGATGTCGCCTTGGATAGCTTTTGCGGACGGCGTAGATCAAGATCAGACTGCACAAAACGTGCAGTCTGATCTTGAATCCACACCGTCCGCTATCTGATTCTAATCATTAGCTAAAATCAACTTAAACTGAAACGAAAAAATACTGAAAGTCCCCGAGAAATTTCGAATCCATATACTTGGCAGCGAAAAGCGTTAACACAAAAGTTAACAAAGTAAGTGATTGAAGAGATTCTGCATCAGGATTTTCCATACTATCTGATTGCTCGTATGTGTAGCCAGCACTACTTCAACATCCGGTTTTTTTTCCCCCGCAAAAGGTATGTTTACCGAAATAAATATTTGGAATTTAAAAACGTTCTTGAGCTATGCCTGTTTCGAAAAATCGAGATTTTGATATACATGTATTCAGTTGAACTATTGATTAATTCTACCGTTAATTACTATACACCTCCTGTTGATTAGAAAGATGTATATGTATTCTAGTTTCTTTATTACCCCTATGAAAGTGCCAAAGAAAATACAGGAACTATTCACTGTTATTTTCAGCATGGAATTTGGGAAATTTTAATTTGAATTTCTGCTGCGAAAATAAAAACTATCCTGGCAGTTTCGTTGATAAAAGAGTGCGTATTTTTCCCTATAGATTAGCAGTAAATTGAAATCAAAGGTTTTGCCGGCTGTTTGTTGAATGACAGGAAGCGAAATTAACGTGGTTTCCCTTCATGCTAATTAGCTAAGGGAAATCATGAAAACAGCGAAAGTATTTCGTATTGAATACAACGTTTTGTATCGAATTTCAAACCTAATTTCAAATCCAACTCACCGACGCTATACCCTTCTGAATAGTTGAGTTGAACCACTTTACGTATCAGAGCCCCATTTTATCAACGATGTTTTTCTCTGGCGCCAGTACTTATATGTGAATAAGTGCATTATCAGCCCTAAATGACAAAAAAAGTACCTTTAAAAGCGGCATCATTCTTGTGCTTTATCATATAGAGTTTCAGATGATGCTTGAATAATTGCTATACTTATCGAAACTTAAGATGTAATGTATTAAAATAATGTCACGTGAACACAATGTTGCAACAACGAAAAACTTCATAGAGCATTTTTTGCTTTGGCCTCTGCTTTTAAAAACAATCTACAGCAAGACGACAAGAAAAGACTTTAAACTTAATATGTTAAATTCCTCTATGATTACATATGACGTCTGCTCTAGTGTTTGGCGAGCCATCTTAAATAAACAGACGTAGGGGGCCGATATAGCCGAATCATTTATACAGGGATGATTAATTTTCTGAAATTAACTAATGATGCTCATGGTTTTCTGGAAACAGCACGCCATGTCTTGGGAACTCAAATATTTGGGATCAATTCAGTGATAGCTCTCATATCGACCTTTTTTCTTTTTCTACTGTTTAACCCTTAGGCTGCTAAGGGACACTTTTGCAGACAGTGTAGATCAAGATCAGACTGCATAAAACGTGCAGTCTGATCTGTGATCTACACTGTCCGATACGGTATCTTTTTTCCGGTGAAATCAACTTTGAAATTGCAATATCTGTGTTTTTACCATTGAGTGGAATTTTTAGTTTCATTTATTGAGCAGGTTAAGGGTTTACCCTTATTTCGACAGCACCAAAAATACAAACCCGACCTCTTTCGACAGCTGTAAGTATAATACACTTTAACCCAGAAAGATTTTCATACTAGCAAACGCCAGTCTATTGCCATCGATAGTGACCCAAATGTATAAAAAAAAAGAAGCAGTCGCCAAATACTCTCCACAGAAATATTTTGTCTTTTAGAAATCGTAATATTTCTTACTATGACATGTTGACATGAGCTACAAAATCTCTACCACATCAATATGAACAGTGTCTACTTACAAAGTCATAGACTGACCTTTCAAATGTCATCGATAAGATCAAGATGTTAGCCTTTATGTAAAAGTCAGTGACCTATGCAAATCAGGGACATCTTTACTTATAGCAACGCAACCTATTTCATTCTCGAGTTTTTCGAGGGGTGTTGTAGGTCTCGCCTAGGTACGAGTTCTTCCAACCGATAAGAAAGTGAAAAAAAAAAAAGATGGAAACTTTATCTAAAGGTCAACCTTAGAAAGTAATCAAATACTAAATCGTCAATTTTCATATGTTCTTCTACGTTTACTCCACATTCGGCAGTCTGTCAGTACTTCCAGGCTTTTGATTAGACTAGCGATCGCTAATTTATTGTCGTAAAGAGTGACCAAGGTACAAATGTAAACGAAAGACCCCATCGTCGCCAAACACTACCTCACAGAGAAAAAAATCTTTCTGTAAAGTCACCAGAGCGAACTAATCGGACAATTGTTAGTCTGGCAGTACTAAGAGTGCTTTGATTATCTTATAGGCCTTACTAAGACAGCGGACGATTAGATCCAAGATCAGGACTTCACGTTCTGTACAGACTGGTCTTGGAAAAAGCATGGTTAAGAATTTACTTTAACGAGCAGTTTTATCAGTATATCACAATGGTTCCTTCATATTCACATTATTCTTTTCCGTGTATAAATTTGCTGTATGTTTCCTGGAAAACTTGTTCCAAGTCCGATTAAAGCATATGGAAGCTTAGTAATGGGTTAGAAATTTCTATTCCACAATGTATTACCGATAATGAACATGAAAAATTCAGCCGAAGGATTTGTCTTGTGGCGCGTAATCCTATTCAGCCATGGTTCCCAATCCGATTGAACATCGCTACAATAATAATTAGAACCTAAGCTATAACAACCCATCACTGTACAGAAGAATTCTTGAATCAACCAGAAACTTTATAATATAGAATTATGCCAAAGTGGAAAATTATAGGGAAAAAAATACCTTTTTTGATTGACATGGAAAACATTGAAAACATTGAGGGAAAAAGAAACAATTGCTTGTAACAAGCAATTGTTCCTTTTTCCCTCAATGTTTTCAAAAGCGGTTGGATGCTGGACGTAAAGACTTGTATGTGAGAGGTAATGGGTTAATTTGGATCTTATCGTGAATTTCCCATACAAAGTTTTCGATATCTGAATAATTCATTACATCTTGCTTTTGTGTTCCAGAATAAATTCTGTTCTCAAGAAAAAACTGAAGAGTATCTACCCTTAACATGCTGATTAAGTTAAATAAAACTTTCATGTTTACAGTAAAAACCCAAATACATGTATTGCAATTTCAAAGTTATCAATTGAGGAAAAATATTTCCTCGGACAATGTAGATCAAGATCAGACTGCACGTTTTGTGCAGTCTGATCTTGATCTATACTGTCCGCAAAAGCATAGTGAGTCTCGCTTAGCGGCCTAAGGGTTAATCAACATACAGGATGTAAGCGGGATAACAACTTGTTTTTTTTAATCACTGAACATTAAAAAAAAAAATCAACGAAAGGGAAAATATTTAACTTTAGTGATTATAAACTTAACATTATCTTGATCTCATATTATTGATATAACTTTTCATAAGCTGGTTTTTTTTTTGTTATGAGCAAAAAGAGACGACGACTTTATTAATAAAATGAATACGTTTGAGCGGAGCACATTCCCTTTATCAATAACGTCACACACGCTCGTACTCTGACGTTTTCAATACTTGCAAGAACAGTCCAACTCGAAAACCACTCGTCTTTTTTTACTCGTTACCAAACGACAAAGCTGTAGACTGGTCCAAATCGAAAGCACTTTCAGACGACTAAAGAAGTGTGACTCAAATATGAAAAATTGTTTTTGGACGGGTACAAAACATTTAGGGAAAAGAATAAAATGCTTGTTACCAGAATTTTCTTCTTTTTCCCAAAATATTTTCAAACACCTTCCTTCGCAGGGTCTTTATTACTCGGAATCGTGTGGTAAAGAAAAAACTGGCTGAAATCGACAGAGAAAGTTGTAGGAATTCGAATATACTAGTAGATGAAATTTCATTGTATTCCCAAAGCTTTGTTGCTGGTTACACTAAAAAAAAAAAGATTAACTTCTGCCAAGTGTTGAAGTTGATATAAATTGCAAAATTGGTGCTCAACCTCAATTCTAAATACATGGTATATTTAACCAATTCGCAAAATTTTAGACATGCCCAATTCGAAAGCAGTTGCAGACGACGAATTAAATGTGATTGAATTGATGGAACTTGTCTGTGATGAAGTAGAAAACATTATTGGAAATGGAGAAAATGCTGGAAACCAGGAGAAAAAATGCTGGAAACCAGCATTTTCTCCTTTTTTTACAATGTTTACAAATGGCCTCTAGCTTAAGGTCGTTAAAACTTGAGTTTGTGTGGTAAAGGGTTGAATGATAAAAAAAAAAAAACTTCAAAAATAAGTTTTCCAATGCTAGTCATAAATAGTGGATTAATCAACCCAAGACCAGTATATCAAAATTGATATACTCAAGAAATATCATTTTCATTTGGGAAAAATCAAACAATTAGATATTTAGATATTTCAATTATAATTATAAAAAACATTTACAAAACACATGAACGAATCTAATCACTTAGTTCCTGGGACTATTTCTATGATAATAGACATCTAAAGCTAGAACTCCATGCAAGACAAAGCGTGGCCGTTTGCTATTGGCAGCCCTTTCTTTAACGTATAAATGGGTCATTTGTCAAAGCGGGAGAATTCAATTGTCGTCTCGCAGAAAATAATTCCGTACACACCATCGAGTCAATATTCATATCCTTAACTCTTTACCAGACGAAAAATATTTTAGACTCGCCCAAATTGAAGGCATTCGCAGACGACATATTAAATGCGGCTCAAATTATAGGATTTGATTTTGAAAGTGTGTAAAACATCTTGGGAAAAGGAGAAAAAGCTGGTTACCAGTATTTTCTCCTAATCCAAAGATGTTTTCAAAAGCTGTCCTATCTTACGGTCGCAAAAAAAAAAAAGCCAGGATAGTTTGGTAAAGCGTTAATACCGGAAATTGAAAACTGATGCTGGGTAAACAGGAAGCCTCGTTATGGCATGAAAATCAATAATACAGCAGAAACCTGCTAAACATAAACACTGTACAGGACATGTCCAGATTTATCCAATATGTTCCAGGACTTAAAATGTCTGTACCAAACGACAACATTTTAGACTTGTCCAAATTGAAGGCAACTGCAGACCACAAATTATTCATCTCAACTGATAGAATATGTCTTTCAAAGGGTAAAAAAGGCGAAGATGTTGGCTACCAACATTGGCTCCTGTACCTCAACGCTTTTAAAAGTGTTTATCCTCGGGGTCATAAAACACGGGATTGTTTTTTGGGGGGGGGAAGGGGGGGAAAGAGTTAAAGAACATCTTTTCGATGGCTGACCAATTATATACCGTTTTATATACTAACGTTACTCTTTTTAAATCGATATTCTGAAGCATGTCAATTGCTGTCGTTTATCAAGGATTTAATTCCAAATGACAGCATGCCAGACATAAGTCCAGGAGATATTTCCCCCGCCTTTGAAAAAAGATATAGAAAACGCGGCGATTCTTGCCATTGTCGTCTATCTTTAAAATCAATGCCAAGGAGATTTAACAACGGCGAACATAGTCATATTTTGCATGAGCATATCGGAAACAGAAAATCGTTTTGTCAAACGCTATACTGATAGAGTAAACATACAGGTCTAAAACGAGAAAGATAGTTAAATGATTCAAACGTATTTTTTCTGAATCTTCACAAGCTCATTTTTTGCAATATTTTCCACGTCTGGATGCATGGCTATAGAAATTATGGAAATAAATGTGTATGTCAAAATTAATTGAAACTAGATTTACGGTATGTTCCTCTCTGTATTAGGAAGACCAGCGGACGCAAGAAATGGCGAACTGAAGATAGCAAATGGCTAAGAACTCCAACTCCGCCTTTGTTCTCTCTTGTATTAGGACGAATTGACGCAAGAAATATAGACCTGGAAAAATCAAATGGCCAAGTGCGCTACCCTAGCCTATAGCTGGATACCCTAGATGGTAGACACTGATGCACTTATTTCGAAAAAGGTGCTTCAAAATGGTTAAATATTTATTAAACAATGCCATGTTTTAAGAGCCTTAGGAGGACCTCTATAGCACATTTATTTTATGAATGTCAAAATATTAAACCTACTTGGGAGCGCATTTCAATACATGTTAATAATTTAGATCAGTCGATGTCAATAAGCAAACAAATTGCGCTTTTGGGTTCAAATGAAACCAATCTGAAGCTAGACAGATTACTTCTTGAAACAAAAAAATATTTATACAAATGTAAAAACAAAGAAATTAAACCATCTTTATTAGGCCTGAAAAATAGTCTCTCCTATAGTCTTAGCACCATTAGAAGCTCAAAAAATTATGAAAATGAACGAAGGCTTACAACAATTGTAGAATATATCATTCAAAACCTCCCATAAACCAAAAGCATTTTTTTACCATGCACACGAACAATGCTGCAGTGCTGAAGCCTCAAAAGAATACCTACCTTATGCTACGTTTCCTTTTTGCTTTTGACGTTTCAGTACTGTACATTGAACCAAGATCAAAGTAACCCTTTATAAACACAATCACTTTCACACTCACGCAACTCTCACACAATTTTTTTTTTACACATTTATATATAAAAATAAGCTTTTTTGTCCACATATTTAAAAAAAATGTACCAATTCAGAAAAGTAAACCAGTTATTAGTCATTAGTGTTAAAATCTCTATATTTTAGTAGCCATGTCAATATAGCAGTACAATAGTATCTGTATAAAATCTAGAATCTGTAATTACGATTTTTGTTTGCATTTTAAAGTTCAATTACTAACACAGAATACTAACAACGAATTGTAAGGTACTTTGAGGGATGGCCACGACCCTCAAGTACCATACAGACGTGGACAATAAAGTTAAAAAAAAGTAAGGAGGACCGCTTTTGAAAACGTAGTGACGAGCATTTGTCTCTATCTCCAACAATTTTGTCATAAATTTCGTCGTCTGGAAAAGGGTCAACACGAGACATATCCATCCATATAGTCTAACACTATGACCGTTAGCGGGATGCATTAATGAAATGAATTTGTTCCATTCGGGGATAAACAGGCGAAATACTACTATCACAATGTTGTTTGCGTCAGAATATGTAACGAAGTATCGGACATTGTGGACCAAGATCAGACTGCACATTCTGTGCAGTCTGATCTTGATCCACGATGTCTGCAAAAGCAATTAGAGCCAGATTCAGCTCTATAAGGATTAAATCTGTAGTTGTTATAGCAGCTAGAAGCAAAAACCGAAAAATCTTTCGAAAAATCATGTTTCTCTTCTAAATTCCTGCTGTCAGAATGTCGAAAATCTGGCAAAAGCAAGAGACAAATACGTACCGAAAATTAATAGACAGTCCTCACTTAAACCAAGAAAACATCAAATAAATTTTCTTTTAAATCGGGAGCAAATTTATGGTCCAGACAAAATCCCAAGACGTGTATTTTTTTCTACAGACATTAGGCAGGTGCATATCTGTCATTCAATTACTTAACCAGGGATTTATTGAACTTCACTTGAAAAAAAAACATTGGTAACAAGTTCTATGTAGTCGTTATTCTAGCATTTTTCTTCTGTTAAAATGCCAGAGGGATCTGTGAATCAAATTTAAAGATTTTACCCCTTCTTCGTCAAAAATCTATTTTAGTTGCATTTGCAAATACTGTAGATCAAAATCAAACTACACAGTTCGAGATTTTTTGTGACGCACTGTGGCGAATTAAAAAAAGAAAAAAAAACCCTTAAGTTCTAACCGTTATCGCTGACTGAATATTTTAAGCGGCATTCTGGGAAAAGAGGGTTTAATGCATATTCGTAAACCAAACCTGTCGTCGCAGAATGTGGATTCATTTCGTTTAACATTTAACTGAATCTTGAGTTTCACACTGGTCTTTTGACATGCATAAAATCTACCAATAGCAAAAAGTATCGACTCATGTCAGCCTGCGCGGAGTGCGCAGGCTGACATGAGTCGATACTTTTTGCAGATGCATTAAACCCCCTTTTCACGCAGCATGACCGATATATATTATTTCTTTCAGGGTGCCATCTGCCAAAAAGGTTAACCCCTAGACCACTAAATAATTGGAATGAACATATTCAACCAGAATAAAAGACTTAGAGCCTGCAATCTCAAATGATTTTTGGCCAGAATATGATACGGACAGTGTAAATCAAAATACAGACTGCACGTTCAGTTCGGCCTGACCTTGGCTCTGCATTGTACGCAGGTGTTCTTAAGGTCGTACTTAGTTGTTAAAGTATTAAACAGAAGATCCTACTACGCTCATCAAACTTGAGCCAAATATTTCCAGTTCCGTGAATATTTTTTACAAAAAATATCGTAAAAGAAGATTGGAACAAGATATGGAATGAAAGAACGTTTATAGGAATTCCTGATTATTCTTCCCTGGATTAGCGATTAGTTACTTGCATTCTATACACTATTATGTTCCAAAGTATTAGTTTTGTTAGAAAGTCTAGGCTCCAAAACAGCTCTACAAGCTTTGTCATTCAAAAACATATGATTCATACTCTGTAAAAAAGGACGTTTAATGCATCCGCGAAATGCATCGATCTATGTCAGCTTGTGGGTCGAAACTTTTTGCTATTTGTAAGTTTTCTGCATGTCCAAGGACCATTCGATGTCTTGTTTTGTATGATGTATTGCGGATATGCGTTAAACCCCTTTTTGCCACAGCATGGCTCATGTTCTATTTACATGTAACCTGTGATGTTTTAACCCTTATCCTGCTAAATAACTTACATGAAACTTTCAAGCCGACAGTAAAACCCTGAATTTGGCTATTATAAAGATATTTCTAGAGGAAAAATATCTCCTTATCGGACAGTATAGATCTAAGATCAGACTACACGTTCTGTGCAGTCTGATCTTGATCTACACTGTCCGCAAAAGGTCAGTGAGTCGCGCTTAGCAGCCTAAGGGTTAAAGCTGTTGAAAACGAGTCATCTTTAAAAAAGATAGACGGCGACACGTCGGTTTGCCTTCACAAAGTATTCGAAATGCTGTCCTTATTTAATTCAAAAACAAGGCATTTGATTGGCTGGGACGTTCTGTCTAAGCCAATCAGATGGCTAGTCAAGAAGTTAGAAACGAGTTACGGATGTAGGGTAAATACTAATCCTCCCTATTGGTCGCTGTATTCAGTTCTCTGTTCCCATATGCAGTATAATGGAACCAAACAAGTTTAGAATTTTACATCAGTTCATGAACAAGACTTACGTTCAACAAAGATGTTTCGCCCCCCGTTTTTTAATTTAACAAAACAGCTCTCATACATTAACAAAAGAAGCAGTTCCTCATGACCACAAAAAGGTACGAGTCGTGCTCAGGCAAAAGAGGCTCAATGCCTCTCCGTGATCCATAGTACCATGCAAGCCATGACATACTTATGGATCCAAAACAGGCACTTTTTTAAAAACCCACTTTATCATAAGGTAGACTGGTCCTTTGACAAACAGAAAATTGACGAATAGCGAAAAGTTTCGGCCCAGGTCACCCTGCGCGAACTGCGCAGGCTGACCTGGGTCGGAACTTTTCGCATACGCATTAAGCCCCCTTTTCACAGAGCATGACTTTGTACTTGGAGTCTGTTGCAATTTCATAAATTGGCATAACACATCGGAATTCATGTTTACCCAGAATCTGTTTTCAATTTCCGGAATTGGAAATATAAATATCGATACGCTAGAATCGTTTTTCCATCAGGCGACAATTGAATTCTTCCGCTTTGACAAATGACCTATTTTTTCGCAGAAGAACGACAAGTTATGAATCAATTCTTTAGAACACGAGGTGCCACTACAAGTTTCCTCACAGGATAGATGGCCGAAACGTTTACTTGACTCTTCGCCCAGACGACAAAAGTCTAGACTTGTCCATAGTGAAAAAAATGGAGGACGATAACGTAAATATTGCTGACATGGAGGGATCTGTCGTGAAATGGACAACTGGTTCAAAGCATATTCTCCTTTTCACAAGATGTTTTCAAAAGCCATCTATGATCGAGTCTAGCCTAGGGTCGTAAAAAAAGTGACATTTTGGTCAAGGATAAACCTTGTACTCCGCTGGATAAATAAAACAGATATTCTCAGCCTATTGAAAAACCTTTCTTTTTGCAATGCAAGACTCCCTTTGAAGGATGTATCTCACAATGAATACAAGTGGCGCCCAAGACTTGTTTGCTTCATGCGATTCGATCTGAATCTAAACTGTCATGGCTTCAATGTAGTCTGAATTTGATCTCAACTGTATACAAAGCAACCACTGTTGTACTCGATCTATGTGATAAAGCTTGATGATCTCGTACATGAAATCATTTATCTACTTATCATCTGAGCGACCGGCTCTGGAAAAAAGGGGATAGAATGCATCTCCGTGATGCATTACACAAAGTAAGTCATGGATGCGTAAAATTCATTTTGTCCAAAAACCGACCGAATCACGAGGTAGAATGGTCCTTTGACATGCAAAAAGTTGTGCAGCAGCAAAAAGTTTGGACCTGGGTCAGCCTGCGCGGACTGTGCAGTCTGACATTGGTCGATACTTTTTGCAGATGCATTAAACCTCTCTGTCACAGAGCATGGTTCTTTTATTTTCGGGTTTTTTGGACAACTGGTTATTGTTATTATTCATAATTAAAAAGCAAAGCTGGCAGCACCAGAAAATTTTTCATCTCCGAAAATGCAACATAACTTAAAAACAACAAATTCCCACGGAAGTTTAAAACAGGGAAACTCATCGATTGCATCAGAAACATGTCATTATTTGACAGCCTAATCAGTTATTAACCCTTAGCCTGACACAACTTTTATAGCTTTAACTCTTGACAAAATTTTCGACTTGTCTAAATTGAAAGCAATTACAGACGATAAAATAAAAGTGTCTCAAATGATGCGGTATGTGTTTGAAGGGATAGAAAACATTGTGGGAAAAGGAGAAAATGCTGGTTACCAGCATTTTCTCCTTTTCTCACAATGTTTTGAAAACCCTTTTTTTAGGGATCCTTAAAACTCTGGATTGTGTGGTAAAGGGTTAACAGATGGTGAAGATAAGATAGTGCAGTCTGATCTTGGTCACACGTGAAAATCTTTGGAAAAAAGTACAAATACACTGATAACCCACAATGATTTCTGTCCTTTCAAACACAAATGCTTATTATTTTAGCCATTTTAGCCATTCGTTTGTTGTCTTCACCTGATTTCAATTTGGACAAGTATAATCTTTTTTAGGTGGGCAAGGACTGGGGGGGGGGGGGGGAATTCTGTCCGAAAACGGCAATGCACCTGCAAAATGTGCATTTTCTATTGCTGTCCTTAAACACATATTTTCATTTTCTACCTTTAACGGTCAAAGGTTAAAACTTCAAAAAGCAGTCATTCCAACTAAAAACACTTAGAAAATTTTAGGCTTTGCGAATACGTTAACATGAGACGAAGTTACCGCAACTCAATCTTCATTCGCTCACGGTATCTCTTAAACTTTACAAATGAAATATTTTAGACAACGTGACAAGAAAAAACATTTCTTCTCTTAAAACACATTACAGAAGCTCTCAAATACAGTAATTATAAAATCCATCTCGTTGTTTAATAATGAGTTTGAAGCAAAAATCGAAATATTTTGTTTTGCTCTAAAACCTTTTCAACAAAGTCCCGAATTTTAACGACCCTGAGATAGAAGCCTTTTGGAAACATTGTGGGAAAAGGAGACAATGCTGGTAACCAGCATTTTCTCCTTTTCCCACCATGTTTTCTACCCTTTTAGAGTCATAATTAATCGTTTGAGTCACATTTTTAATCGGTCTTCAACAATAGACGTAATTTACATTTCTGACGCTTGACGTAATATCGTAATGCGTTGCTATGCGGAGGGGGTACGCCACGGGGAATAACCAAAAAGAACTGTACTAGATTTTGATTGAGTTCCCCCCAGAAAGGGTTAAAAACATGAAATAAATAGAATATTTGTTTTTTTTTTCGGTGAAAGATCGAAATTTATTTTCATCTCGTGAACATCATCGGTAATATTTTCACGACTGGCGCAGTGGCTGCGCCACTCGTGAATATGAATATTACCGATGATGTTCACTCGATGAAATAAATTTCTATCTTTCACCGTATAAAACAAATATCCTCTATATGTTACTAGGTGCTTTTCACTATAGTTTTGTGGCCCGAGTAGTTGAAGATCTACTTCACAAAATATGCAGTCTGATTTCGATTCTATTTTATCCACTCTATATATGCTGAGACATTCTGACAAAAAAAAAAAAAAACATTGAAAGAGCAACTGATTGCTTCTTTTCCCCGACTGAAAGTCGCAATTTTGTTTCTCAGGCTCTTTACCACATGGTACCAGCATTTTCTCTTTTTCCTACAATGTTTACATAACCATTTTCTCCAGAGATTGTGCGGTAAAGGTTTAAATCTAAATCTATTTCTTAGAATTTAGCTGTTATTGTTTTCTGTGTTTATTTCTTTTCTCGAATCAGACCGTAAAGCATCTGAAGGAGTTTTTTTTTTAATTATACCACCTTAAACAAGATGCCTTTAAAAACGTGAAGATACTGGAATCAGCCTGATGGTCTATCTATACGTTCAATATTTATATGTCCGTCTGCCTGGGACATTAACACAGGCATTTCGGTATCACTAACTCTTTCAGGTTCACATTCATAAACGAAGCTTTGCACAGCTATTAGTAGTAAGGGAAGGGAGAATAGGGTACTACCTAGGGCATGGGTAGTACCCTATTCTCCCTTCCCTGAGTGCCGTACATCACCCTCCCTGACAAAAATGTGTCCCTAGTTTGCCATCCCGAAAGATTTTTTTTTTATTTTGTCCCTAGGCTCCCGTCCCTGAGCGGGATTTAGCATTCAAAATGGCGGCCTTGGGGATGGCACTCTGGGGACAAAAATGCCCCAGGCTCCCGTCCCTGAGCGGAATTTTTTGCAAAAAAGGGAAAAGGGGGGGAGTTTTTCCCAGGCTCTCTACCCTGAGAGGGATTTAGCATTCAAAGTGCAGGCCTTATGACTGACAGACTGGGTAAAAAATGGTCAGATCACTGAGTTGGACTTAGTTTTTTCACCCTATGGATGATTTTTTTCTTTCTAATTGCCTGACCATTGAGTTGGACTTAGTCTTTTTTTTACATCTATGAATGATTTTTAAAAGCCTGATCATTGAGTTGAACTTAGTTTTTTTCGTCCCCTATGAATGATTTTCTCTCTTTCTAAAAGGTTGACCATTGAGTTGCACTTAGTCTTTTTTACATCTCTATGAATGATTTTTTTCTTTTCTAAATGTCTGGACATTGAGTTGGACTTAGTCTTTTTCTGCATCTATGAATGATTCTTACTCTTTGCAGTATAACTCTCTGGAGTATAACTCTTTTGGAATGCGTCTCTTCTAAAAGAAAGATAGAACTTTCGTGGTAGATGGTTAGTCCTGAAAAGGACTGTTGGGTTAGCTCTGAAAAGAGCTGTGACAATTTGAAGAAATGACAACTTGAAGATAGAACTTTCGTCTGACAGCTTGAAGATAGAAGTTTCGTCTGACATCTTGCAGATAGAACTTTCGTGGTAGATGGTTAGTCCTGAAAAGGACTGTTGGGTTAGCTCTGAAAAGAGCTGCGACAATTTGAAGAAATGACAACTTGAAGATAGAACTTTCGTCTAACAGCTTGAAGATAGAACTTTCGTCTGACATCTTGAAGATAGAACTTTCGTGGTAGATAGTTAGTCCTGAAAAGGACTGTTGGGTTAGCTCTGAAAAGAGCTGTGACAATTTGAAGAAATGACAACTTGAAGATAGAACTTTCGTCTAACAGCTTAAAGGTAGAACTTTCGTCTGACAATTTGAAGAAATGACAATTTGAAGAAAAGATAGAACTTACGTCTGACAATTTGAAGAAAGGTAGATCTTCCGTGGTAGATGGTTAGCCCTGAAAAGGGCTGTTGGGGTGTCCCTAAAAGGGATCTGGTTTTGGAGGTTGTGTTTTTAAGCACAACCTCCAACCTTCCTGCAGGTTGCGCAGCTACTCGCTGTCCGCCTCTTTAACCTTTTCACCTCCTGAGCGTCTAGGTTGAAGTTTAGCGAGAACGCTGGCTTGTTGTCATCATCCCAGCACTCGGTCTGGGGTACGACGAACTCCTTCTTCTTCTTGTCGTCCATCTTTTTTCTGGATGATAGCTGGGCAAGGTCCCAGAAATCCATATCTCTTAAAGAACACTCCATATTGTCCTACAAGTCGAAGAGAATGAACGATGTGCGGGAAATGACACTGGGTTTTATAGGTTTTCAGACGGATTGAACTAGTTGACCCATGACGTCATTTTCTCCTATGTTTTTCCCGCGTCGGCGTTTCATGCTGTTTTGGCTCCAAATTAATGTTATCCAATCAGATTCACCGTTGTTTTTCTATTACTAAATGTTTTATTGTTGGCCAACCCGTGGCTTTGTTACATTTTCTTGTTCGTGGATTTTATTGTTGACCAATCCATGAATTTGTTACATTTTCTTGTTCGGGGATTTTATTGTTGACCAATCCGTGGGTTTGTTACATTTTCTTGTTCGGGTTAGAAAAAACTAGAGTTTAACTAACCTATGACTTTTTGATTGTAAATCTTTGCAGTGTAACTCTTCTAAAAGAAAGAAGTTTGACAATTTGAAGAAATGACAATTTGAAGAAAGATAGAACTTTCGTGGTAGATGGTTAGCCCTGAAAAGGGCTGTTTTTTGGAGGCTGTGTTTTTTCCAGTTCTAATGGCAACACCCGAAATTCGCTTGGCAAATGGGGCATGCTTCAACTCTTTTTCTGATCACCATTGCTCCATTATCGAAAGTAATCTTTCTCCCAAATTCGATATCAACCAAGATGATATCCGGTGTTGTCTTTAATAATAGCTGAACTAATCTTTCGCCGAGATCTTTGTATGGTTGTGTTATACGTCGCAGTTGGTTTTGTTCCTCCTCTCCTACGAGACGAGTGGTTAGTTGCAATAACTGCTGGTCGGCATTTAGATACTCTTGGAGAGCCTCACGTAGTTGATGATTTACCTCTTCCATATTGATATTGCTTCCGAATATTGACACTGCTTTCGAAGTGATCGTTAGCTGAGAGTCAAAGAAATGGTGAATGTATGAAAAATAACGCAGGCTTTATACGTTTACAGAGGATTGAAATTTTTTAAAGAGCTCGGACCTGGCAGAAAGCACATACATTTTTCCATGCTACGTTTCATGCTGTTTTGGCTCCAAATTAATGTTATCCAATCAGATTCACCGTTGTTTTTCTAATACTAATTGTTTTATTGTTGACCAACCCGTGGGTTTTGTTACATTTTCTTGTTCGGGGGATTTTATTGTTACCCAATCCATAGGTTTGTTACATTTTCTTTTTCGGGTAAGAAAAAACTAGAGTTTAACTAACAGTTATGAGACGTTGTATGGGAAAAATGTAACCAGAACAAGTCTTTTGGGGAAAAACAGAATGAAGAACTCTATTGTTTTTGAACTTTTATTTATTGAACTTTTATTTACTGAACAGAACTAAACATTGAAACATTTTTTTTGCAATGCATCATAAAAAAATTTCTTGACAATGAAAAAAATTTCTTGACAATGAAAAAAAATCACAATGAAACATTTTTTTTGCAATGCATCATAAAAAATTTCTTGACAATGAAAAAACATTTTCTTAACAATGAAAAAAATCACAAGCAAACATTTTTTTGCAATGCATCATAAAAAATTTCTTGACAATGAAAAAACATTTTCTTAACAATGAAAAAAATCGCACTGAAATATTTTTTCACAATGAATTATTCACAACGAATTAATCGCAATGAATTAATCACAATGAATTATTTTTTCGCAACGAATTATTTTACAATGAATTAATCGCAAAAACAGTATATAACAAATTTTATGCAATGTAAATTCGCAAACACCACGAGTTTCATATTTGTTTTCATATTCCTACCGTTTTGTTGTTTTTTCTTGGTTGTTTTCGTTCTGTCTTTGGTTTTTTCGGGATCTTGAAATCAACGTGATTGTCAATGTTTTTCCCGTATTTGCCCTGCCCTGTCAATATTGGTATAGTTGGTTTTTGATCAACTCGCTGCTTCTTGTGGAGATGGTTACCATCTTCCTCAGATTTCCGTTTTGTTGTTTTTCTTGGTTGTTTTTCCTTTGGTTGATTTTTCTTTGGTTGATTTTTCTTTACAACACTTACGATAGAGTCCACTAAGTTGTGAAGATTGGATTTATCAAACTCGAACTCCACAGGAATCTTCACAGGAGGTGTTGAAATGAGCTGATCCTGTTGACGTAGAACCTCGATATTTCTACTGAGCTGATCAGTACTTGCGGTTAAAGTTTTAATTTCCTCCAAATGTCTGTTTAAAGTCTCCAACTGATCTATGATTCGGATCATCATGCTATCTTGTTTCAAATTTAGCTGCTTTACCTCTTCATAAATGTTGTCAAACACTATCGCTGGAATGATGGTTGTCGAATTTAACTCCGTTGGTGGATTGATAATTGTCGAATTCATAACTGATGAAAGAACGTCTCCATTGTTTTCCACTGATGGAAAATCGCTCAAGTTGATTTCATCTAAGTTGTGCTTCATATTGTAACTGCCTCTGAATATTGATACTGCTTCCAAAGTGATCGTTAGCTGAGAATCAAAGAAATGGTGAATGTATGAAAATAACACCGAGCTTTATACGTTTACAGAGGATTGAAATTTTTAAAGAGGGCGGACCTGGCGGAAAGCACCGGTATTGTACTGTGTGACACCGAATTAGGAGTGGTAAAAGACACCAATATAACCGTCGATTTGATTGAACAATGTTAATGAAACGCCGACGCGGGAAAAAACATAGGAGAAAATGACGTCATAGGTCAGTTAGTTCAATCCTCCTGTAAAGCTATAAAGCCCAGTGATATTTTACATAAAATCATATTTGTTCCAGAATGGTTCGAATTCTTGTATGTCCTCACTGTGCAAACAGATGTCTGATAGAGTGTGGGAAATGTTTTTCCATACTCGAGTATCTTGGGCAGAAGCATAACTGTCCAGATACAGATGAAGGATTTTATGATGATGATGAAGGTTCGATGATTTGCTGCGAACACTGTGGATGTGAAATCATCCCAGTGGATCGGGCGGAAGAATCGTAGAGCTGGATATCAATGTGAGATCCTTCAAAAAAGCCCTTTTCAGGGCTAACCATTTAGCACGAAAGATCTTTCTTCTCAAATTGTCAAAAGTAAAAAAAGACTTACAGTCATAACTAGAAAAAAGTCAAAAGTAAGAAGTAATTATTTTTATATTTTTTATTTCAAAAAGAACTTATGTACAATGAAAAAAATCAAATCATGAACTGTAAAGACAAAAAATGAATGAACTGTAAAAGACAAAAATGAATGAAAAAAATCAAGTCAGTCTTTTTTGTTTATAATCAATATTTTATTGAAATCTTTTTTTCACTCAGTATGTTTTTTCTTTTTCTTTGAGATGTCAGATTCACATTTGTTTTTACGTTTTCTTTTCCTATCGTTGGTTTTTAATTCCACATCTGGACAGATTTTGTCCTCATGTTTTGTTGATTTGTAAAAGAAATAGTTCTTTGTTACTCGTTTTTTCTTCTTTTCGATGTTTTGCTGTTTTTCCTTTCCGTACGAACAACCCGGTTCTGCAGAAAATTCGTTTTTTAGATCCAAAGTTTGTTGTTTTCTTAGATTATCGTTTGTAGATATTTTTTTCTCTGTCTGTTCTGTTATTTTGCAGATTTCTGAATCACTGTTAGCCGCTGTATCGCTCTGCATATCTACGATCTGAGTTTCATCCGATGAGGATGTAGCTTGTGGTGAACTTTTTTTCCATGTATTTTCACTATAGAATGAATTTAGTGTCCCGACGAATTTTATATCTTTGAGACCATCAACGTTGTAAAACGATGGTAAAATCTCAATGTCGTGACTGTGTGGATTCACGTAGACAAAAACAATTGTTCCTAGCTGATTTTCTTTTTCTGCACATTCTTTGGCCCAATGTCCTGCTTCGTTGCATGTAAAACAAATATTTGTTCTCACGCCATTCGCACCATATCGTTTGTCAATCGTCGCTTGATCCAAAACTCTGTAGCTGGTAGTACGGTAAACATCTTTTTCTTCTAAATGTTGCTGGGATAAAAATGATCCCACATAGTTTCCGATATGTTTAACATTATACTTTGATGGTATATTGCTGATCTCATAATCGTGGGTGTATGGATTAACATACAGATACACCCTCTTACTAAGTGGTGATGTATTTTGCAGCTTTAACTCACTCATATTTTTATCAGCTGTACTGACTGAGATCGAGTAGGAGAATGAATAGATTTTCACAACTAACGGCTTATTTATACACTGTTACAACGGAGAGGGTATATAAATTGCTAGTTTTTTCTCACTTCTGCATTATTGTCTTTTCACTCAGAGCTAAAACGATGGGTAAAAGAAAAAGAATAATAACCTATTCAGACAGCGAAAGTGACGATGAGGTGTTTCCACCAATAAAAAAGAAAAAAACTAGACCTTTGAAAGAAGAAAGTGACGATGAGGTGTTTCCATCAATAAAAAAGAAAAAAACTAAACCGTTGAAAGAAGAAAGTGACGATGAGGTGTTTCCACCAACAAAAAAGAAAAAAACTAAACCGTTGAAAGAAGAAAGTGACGATGAGGTGTTTCCACCAACAAAAAAGAAAAAAACTAAACCGTTGAAAGAAGAAAATGATAGCGACGATGAAAGTACCAACTCTAACTTAGACATGAAAAGTCTATATGATTTAACAGAAAAGGGTAATAAGAAGTCAAGAAAATTTAAAACAGAATCACATGTGCTGATGCTGAGTTTTAAGAAATTTGAAGAATTAACACCTAAGAGACTCCTTGGATTATTTGACGATGTTACCCGTGAAATCATTCGAAAGTTAAATGCCAACCCGACGGACATGATTAGAATTACCATCAATCATCCTTCGTTGGAAATAGGAATCCATATTCCTTTTTTGGCTGCAGACCAGTTACAAGGTGAAACTATGCTGAATGAAATTGAACGAGTTTTACAATCGAATACAGATTTCGTCTTGAACGATGGATTCATGACATTTGACATCACACATACAATACCACCAAGTGGTAGCGGAAAACCAAAATATAGATCGTCAGAATTAGATTCAAAGTTTTTTGCCCAGAAGAAGAAATCTATTATTCAAATTGACAATCATGACCAACTATGTTTTGCAAGAGCTGTTGTTGTGGGAATTTGCTACAGTGAACGTGAAAACACCGAAGTATGGAATAGAAAATGGGATCGTATTCGTCGTTCAAATTACCTCCTTCAAAAGACTGAAGCTGAGAAATTGTTACATGAAGCTGGAGTTTCATCAACACAGTCTGTAGGAATTGATGAATACAAAAAAATTCAAACAATCTTGTATGAAAAAGGCTATGTCATTAAAGTTCACCAACAGCATTCAAAAGTGGAAAAAATATTTAAACATCCAAAAGTGAAAACCAATAGTAAGATCATACATTTGTACTTTCATCAAAACCATTATGACTACATTAAATCTATCAAAGGTTTTCTTAGTTGTGCATATTATTGTGAGTTCTGTGATGTGGGTTACCCTCAACGGGAAAGTCATGCTTGTTCAAATATCTGTAAAGGTTGTTATCGCAAAGGAAAATGTCCATCAGAATCAAAAGAATATGTTTGCAGTGATTGCAGTAGACGTTTTTTTAGTGCTGAATGCTTTGAAAATCACAGAAATGTTCAAGGTAAAGAAAAGAAATCCATTTGTGAATTAGTGAAACTCTGTTCGAAATGCGGTGCACAATATCATGTCAGAAAGAAAAATCATGTTTGCAATGGAAAGAAAAGATGTCATATCTGTAAGAGAATTGTTAACTTTTCTCATCAATGCTATATTCAGCCTTACCGAAGTAAGTTGAACCATGACAGCGATGACGAGACGAGTTCTTCTGTAGTCAAAAAACCACAGTTTATTTTCTTTGATTTTGAATGCAAACAAGACACAGGTGTACACATCCCAAATTATTGTATCGCACACAGAGCGTGTGATGAATGTATCGATAAATCACTTGATTTTCATTGTTCTACATGCAGTGAATTTGAAGAGGGTAGGGAAGTTATTTTTCAAGGTGAAAAAACTTTGAGTCAATTTTGCAACTGGCTCTTTTCAAAACATCATAAAGGGGTTACGGCTATTGCCCATAATTTCAAAGGCTATGACGGGCAGTTCATTCTTGACTATATTGTCAAAGTTGGGTTAAAACTTCCAAAATTGATCATGAATGGAAACAATATTATGAAGTTAGAACTGAACGGTGTACGTCTGATCGATTCTTTCAATTTCATGAGTTTTGGTTTGGCAAAATTTCCATCCACCTTTGGCCTTCAAGAAATGAAAAAAGGTTACTTTCCTCACTGGGCGAATACAGATGAATTTTGGAGTTACATCGGACCCTACTTGGATATGTCTTATTACAAGCCCGACTCAATGTCTGAAGAGGCTAGGTCGAAATTTATAGTTTGGTATAATGACAAAGTTCGAAATGGTGAGGAATTCAATTTTC
Organism: Hippopus hippopus; assembly: GCA_946811185.2. Classification (NCBI taxonomy): domain Eukaryota; kingdom Metazoa; phylum Mollusca; class Bivalvia; order Cardiida; family Cardiidae; genus Hippopus; species Hippopus hippopus. Next base: position 40,425,667 of record OX328103.1, read on the forward strand.
AAAAGGAGATGGAAATGTACTGTAGGTCAGACGTTGATATCCTCAGACGAGGATGTGCTGAATTCAGAAAGCTGTTTATCGAACAGGGTGGTATTTGTCCATTTTTAGAGGCGATTACCATCGCAGATGCCTGTAACAAGGTGTGGCGAAGCAAATATTTACCAGAAAATCAAATAGCTATCATTTCAAGTAAAGACTCATCCAGACGTCGCTTTTCTATGAAAGCGATACGATGGGTTCAAAGCGTTGCTCAGGAAAAAGGTATTAATATTCAGCATGCAAAAAATGGTGGTGAAGTTCAAATCGGGAAATATAGTGTAGATGGTTTTCACCATCAATCAAACACTGTTTATGAATTTCTTGGGGATTTGTATCATGGTTGTCCTGTATGCTATACAGATCGAAAACAGATCAATCCTATTAATGGAAAACCCATGTCTGAATTGTACAAACGTACTTTTGAACGTATAGTAGATATCGAAGACATGGGATATAATGTAGTGTACATTTGGGAACACGAATTTGATGCTAAGATGAAGGATAAAGAGTACAAAAAACTCATTGAAAAGTTATATCCACATTGGGACCCTATCGATCCGAGGGATGGTTTGTCCGGGGGAAGATGTAATGCAATAAAAATTGGATATGATGTTGATGAAAAAACCAAAAAGGAAATCAAGTACATCGATATCTGTTCTCTATACCCTTATGTTTGTAAACACAAATCCTATCCTGTAGGTCAGCCAAAAATTTTGTCTGCTGAGAATATTGATATGAACAATATTCGCCAATATGAGGGATTAATCAAATGCAAAGTTTTGCCTCCAACTGATTTGTTTCACCCCGTTCTCCCAGTTCACTGTAACAACAAAATGATGTTTCCCCTCTGTATGAAATGTGCAGAAGAAAGCTCAAACATTTGTAGACATGGTAAAGAAGAGAGGGCTTTGGTCGGAACTTGGGTTACTTTTGAATTATTCAAGGCTCTTGACTGTGGTTATCGATTATTGCAAGTGTATGAAATTTGGCATTTCAATTCTGTGTCAGATCAGTTCTTTAAACATTATGTGGACAATTTCTTGAAAATTAAGCAAGAAGCCAGTGGTTATCCAGATTGCTGTCAATCAGACTCAGAAAAAGATCAGTTTGTTTGTGAATATGAGAAAGCAGAAGGTGTTCGTCTTGATCCAAGTTGTATTCAAAGAAATCCTGGGAGAAGATCATTTGCTAAGATTATGTTGAACTGTCTTTGGGGAAAATTAGCTCAGCGTGAAAAAATGACCCAGACGGAATACATCAGTGATCCGTCTAAATATTTTGAATTAGTCACCAATCCCAATTTCATTGTAAAGCATGTAGAAATCTTTGATGAGAACTGTTCATTCATCTTGGTCAACTATGAATCAAAGTTGGAACATATTGACACTCATGCTACAGCCAATGTGATAGTAGGTTCTTACGTAACAGCTTATGCAAGGTTGGAATTGTACAGCATTCTTGAAAAGTTAAAAGATAGAGTTCTGTATTTCGATACAGATAGTTGTATGTACATTCACGACCCCGAATTATGGAATCCCCCTATTATTAACAGCCGGTTAGGAAAATGGACTGATGAAGAGCCTGCTTGTAAAATTACTCAATTCAGAGGACTTGGACCTAAGAATTATGCTTACAAAATGAAAACAAAAGATGGAAAAGAGATAAGCAAATGTAAAGTAAAGGGGATTACTCTGGATTACAATACAAAACAGGTGGTAAATTTCGATACATATTCGAAATGTGCTTTGGATCGTACAGTAGAAATCAAAATTCAGTATGATTGTAAAATTAAAAGACACAGAGATAGAACGGTTACCAGTGAACCACAAACAAAAACGTTTCGTTCTGTATACACCAAGAGAGTCATTGTAAATGGTACTGATACTGTACCCTATGGTTATAAAAGCTTGAGAAAATAATTTCATATCACATTGTTGTGTACCAATCACTCAAAGTAAGTCGGGGAAAAATATTAGCAACCGTTCAAAAATTAACAATCATGTTGCCGCTACCAATAGAACTACGTGAAAAAATTTATGGAGAATTTGTTCGACAGCATACGCTTGATGAACGAACACAGCTTAACATTAAATTTTTCTGTGTGAAAATTTGGATCGGAAAATTGTTTAAGTGGATTGCAAAAGGAGAAAAGTCCTACAAAGTGTATGGTATAATCAACTTTATTGCAACGATGGTGGACGATTCGGGGTTGGATCTCGTTCTCAAGACTTATTTAGCAGATAGCTGTATGAAAGACAATGTTATTAGTAAGCTGTTTCGATCCACAAGTCGATGGACATTTTTTATCATAGGAACAACAGAAGAAAGTTTTCTTAACGTTGTGAAAATGAAATCAGTTCTATTTAACTTTTACTTACGCTATAAAAAAGGATCTGTTCATGATTCCTACGGAGAATCAAAGGAGACCATGGTAGGGTATATTCTATTTGATAGAGATGTTACAGAAGAAGTGGTATATTCAGCTCTTTCAACAAAAGACGCTTATAGACATGTTGCTCCATTCATAGGCCTACGAGATTTCGACGATATGGACAGTGAGTATAAAATGTTTTTGGGGTATGACCAACTGCATAAAGACATTACGGAATATGAAAACAAATGTGAAACTCGTGGTGTTTGCGAATTTGCATTATAAAATTTTGTTATATACTGTTTTTTGGCGATTAATTCATTGTAAAATAATTCAGTGTGTTTTTTCATCGTGATTAATTCGTTGTGAATAATTCATTGTGAAAAAAATATTTCAGTGCGATTTTTTTTCATTGTTAAGAAAATGTTTTTTCATTGTCAAGAAATTTTTTATGATGCATTGCAAAAAAATGTTTGCTTGTGATTTTTTTCATTGTTAAGAAAATGTTTTTTCATTGTCAAGAAATTTTTTTATGATGCATTGCAAAAAAAAATGTTTCATTGTGATTTTTTCATTGTCAAGAAATTTTTTTCATTGTCAAGAAATTTTTTTATGATGCATTGCAAAAAAATGTTTCAATGTTTAGTTCTGTTCAGTAAATAAAAGTTCAATAAATAAAAGTTCAAAAACAATAGAGTTCTTCATTCTGTTTTTCCCCAAAAGACTTGTTCTGGTTACATTTTTCCCATACAACGTCTCATAACTGTTAGTTAAACTCTAGTTTTTTCTTACCCGAAAAAGAAAATGTAACAAACCTATGGATTGGGTAACAATAAAATCCCCCGAACAAGAAAATGTAACAAACCCACGGGTTGGTCAACAATAAAACAATTAGTATTAGAAAAACAACGGTGAATCTGATTGGATAACATTAATTTGGAGCCAAAACAGCATGAAACGTAGCATGGAAAAATGTATGTGCTTTCTGCCAGGTCCGAGCTCTTTAAAAAATTTCAATCCTCTGTAAACGTATAAAGCCTGCGTTATTTTTCATACATTCACCATTTCTTTGACTCTCAGCTAACGATCACTTAGAAAGCAGTGTCAATATTCGGAAGCAATATCAATATGGAAGAGGTAAATCATCAACTACGTGAGGCTCTCCAAGAGTATCTAAATGCCGGTCAGCAGTTATTGCAACTAACCACTCGTCTCGTAGGAGAGGAGGAACAAAACCAACTGCGACGTATAACACAGCCATACAAAGATCTCGGCGAAAGATTAGTTCAGCTATTATTAAAGACAACACCGGATATCATTTTGGTTGATATCGAGTTCGGGAGGAAGATTACAGCATGCCCCATTTGCCAAGCGAATTTCGGGTGCTGCCATTAAAAGTGGAAAAAAACACAGCCTCCAAAAAACAGCCCTTTTCAGGGCTACCCATCTACCACGAAAGTTCTATCTTTCTTCAAATTGTCATTTCTTCAAATTGTCAAACTTCTTTCTTTTAGAAGAGTTACACTGCAAAGATTTACAATCAAAAAGTCATAGGTTAGTTAAACTCTAGTTTTTTCTAACCCGAACAAGAAAATGTAACAAACCCACGGATTGGTCAACAATAAAATCCCCGAACAAGAAAATGTAAAAAACCCACGGCTTGGTCAACAATAAAACATTTAGTATTAGAAATAAAACGCTGAATCTGATTGGATAACATTAATTTGGAGACAAAACAGCATGAAACGCCGACGCGGGAAAAACATAGGAGAAAATGACGTCATGGGTCAACTAGTTCAATCCGTCTGAAAAGCTATAAATCTCGGCGATTTATTTTCCATGCATTTCATTTTTTCACAATGGCTTCAAGACAATCACCAGTCGTCACTTGGATGGATACTGAACGAAAGTTAATAAGAGCAAGGAGACAAATCGTCTTACTTAAACAACGCCTAGCTGCAGTGAGAAGACGATACGAGAGGGCTGAGCTTGCTAATAACAGGCTGTTCTGTTATAACCTTCGGATGAAGGAACTCATTATTGAGGGCATGCTTGAGATGTATTTTCAGTATGTTATTTTAAAAACTGAGCAGGTGACCCGTCTTTTCCGTGCGCAAATCGCCACTGAAAGGAGTGAGTCAGACAGTGAATCGACTGATGCTGATACTGAATAAACATTTTCATAAAATCAGCTCTTCTCAAAACAGCCCTTTTCAGGGCTAACCATCTACCACGAAAGTTCTATCTTTCTTCAAATTGTCATTTCTTCAAATTGTCAAACTTCTTTCTTTTAGAAGAGTTACACTCCAAAGACTCACACTCCAGAGAGTTACACTCCAAAGAGTAAAAAAATCATTCATAGATGCAGAAAAAAGACTAAGTCCAACTCAATGTTCAGACATTTAGAAAAAAATCATTCATAGAGATGTAAAAAGGCTAAGTCCAACCCCAGTGCTCAGTCTTTTAGAGAGAAAAAATCATACATAGGTGAAGAAAAAACTAAGTCCAACTCAATGATCAGGCTTTTAGAAAAGAGAAAAAATCATTCATAGGGTAAAAAAAGTCTAAGTCCAACTCAATGCTCAGACATTTAGAAAGAGAAAAAATCATACATAGGTTTAAAAAGTCTAAGTTCAACTCAGTGCTCTGACATATAGAAATCATTTAAAGTGTAAAAAAAATCTAAGTTCAACTCAGCGATATAGGGACAAATTCCATTTAGAGTGAAAAAAATCATTCATAGGATGAAAAAACTAAAAAAAGTGATCCATCACACGTATAAAACATCAAGCTCTTGATTATTTTTCATACATTCACCATTAACTTTCGTAAAACCTGACCCAGTATCGCACAATGTTTGGATTAACATTTTTCTCTTATTGCTCTTCTGGTTAGAAGAAAGAGAACGTTTCAGATATATCAGACATGAAATTGAACATCCGATGCAAATGCTAAATAAAATGGAATCAATCAAAAGAAAGAGAGGGGGGATAAAAAAAGTGCATTCTGTACAAAAAAAGCAACTCTTTTCAGGACTAGCTATCTTAAATAAACATCTTTCTTTTCATTTTGTCAGAAGCCTCATAATCAAAAAAGTCATAGCTTAGTTAAACTCTAGTTTTTTCTAACCCGAACAAGAAAATGTAACAAATCCACGGATTGGTCAACAATAAAACATTTAGTATTAGAAATAAAACGCTGGTTCTGATTGGATAACATTAATTTGGAGCCAAAACAGCATGAAACGCCGACGCGGGAAAAACATAGGAGAAAATGACGTCATGGGTCAATTAGTTCAATCCGTCTGAAAAGCTATAAAACCCAGCGACATTTCCCGCACATTGTTCATTTTCATTTTCACGATGGAAGAGCTAAGAAAGACGGTGGAAGAGCTAAGAAAGACGGTGGAAGAGCTAAGAAAGACGGTGGGAGAGGCAGATCGTCAGCTAGAAAAGTTTGAAGCTGAGGCAGCGAGGAGGCAGAGATATGGCTTCGAAGAGAAACTGCTATTTACCGGGTGGGACTTTTGGGACTTTGCCCAATTACCACAAAGCAAGAAGGAGAAAAAGGAGTTCGTAGTGCCTTCTACCGAAGATTGGAACAGCGATAACGAACCACCATTTTCGCTGAAGTACAATCTGAGTGCACAGCAGTTAAAAAGGCTAAGGAAGCGGGCTGCGAGTAGCTGTCCGGCGTGCAGGAAGGTTGGAGGTTGTGCTTAAAAACACAACCTCCAAAACCAGGTCCCTTTTAGGGACACCCCAACAGCCCTTTTCAGGGCTAACCATCTACCACGGAAGATCTACCTTTCTTCAAATTGTCAGACGTAAGTTCTATCTTTTCTTCAAATTGTCATTTCTTCAAATTGTCAGACGAAAGTTCTACCTTTAAGCTGTTAGACGAAAGTTCTATCTTCAAGTTGTCATTTCTTCAAATTGTCACAGCTCTTTTCAGAGCTAACCCAACAGTCCTTTTCAGGACTAACCATCTACCACGAAAGTTCTATCTTCAAGATGTCAGACGAAAGTTCTATCTTCAAGCTGTTAGACGAAAGTTCTATCTTCAAGTTGTCATTTCTTCAAATTGTCACAGCTCTTTTCAGAGCTAACCCAACAGTCCTTTTCAGGACTAACCATCTACCACGAAAGTTCTATCTTCAAGATGTCAGACGAAAGTTCTATCTTCAAGCTGTCAGACGAAAGTTCTATCTTCAAGTTGTCATTTCTTCAAATTGTCACAGCTCTTTTCAGAGCTAACCCAACAGTCCTTTTCAGGACTAACCATCTACCACGAAAGTTCTATCTTTCTTTTAGAAGAGACGCATTCCAAAAGAATTATACTCCAGAGAGTTATACTGCAAAGAGTAAGAATCATTCATAGATGCAGAAAAAGACTAAGTCCAACTCAATGTCCAGACATTTAGAAAAGAAAAAATCATTCATAGAGATGTAAAAAGACTAAGTCCAACTCAATGGTCAACCTTTTAGAAAGAGAGAAAATCATTCATAGGGTAAAAAAAAGTCTAAGTTCAACTCAGTGCTCAGACATTTAGAAATCATTCATAGAGATGCAGAAAAAAAGTCTAAGTCCAACTCAATGGTCAGGCAATTAGAAAGAAAAAAATCATCCATAGGGTGAAAAAACTAAGTCCAACTCAATGATCAGACCTGGCAGATCACTATAGAGTACTCGAAGATGTATCATTTTTGGCCGACATCTGCTGCTTTAACTGCAGAAAAAATCCCGCTCAGGGACGGGAGCCTAGGGACACATCCCCAGAGTGTCCTCCACAAGGCCGCCATTTTGAATGCTAAATCCCGCTCAGGGACGGGAGCCTAGGGACAAAATAAAAAAAAAATCTTTCGGGATGGCAAACTAGGGACACATTTTTGTCAGGGAGGGTGATGTACGGCACTCAGGGAAGGGAGAATAGGGTACTACCTAGGGCATGGGTAGTACCCTATTCTCCCTTCCCTTACTACTGCTATTAACCTCTTACCAAAATACGAAATTTTAGACTCGTCTGTAATGCAAACACTTGTGACTCAAATCATGAGATTAGTCCACGTTAAAACTCGGTATTTCGTGATAAAAGGTTTAAGTAGTAAGTACAGATTTGCAAACTCAAAATTATTATTCTGAACTGCAAATCTTAATGTTACTGAGCAGTTTCTGAACACACTGGGCGTAAGACATTTCTTGCATGGTATAGATTGGCCTTAACCTGACACGCGAACCCATGATCTCTTACTTTCGAGACGAGCGCCCTGCCACATAGGAAACTCTAGAACTGAAATCACGAGGAGTTCCAACCAGGGGAAAAAACCTCGATGAATTAACTCAACAAATATTTACGAACGTGCGTAAATTAGACTGTAAACAGAAGTTGAACACGAGAACATTGAGAGTTAATTAACCCTTGATGGCAATTAACTAATCAATGACTGAATATCGGTAATGAGAAACGGAGGGAAAACAGCAAAAATCAAATCACAGAACAAAAAAGAACGGAATCCTTTTTTTTTTTTTTAAATATTTGAACGTTACAGTTCATTGCTACAAAGCAAGTATTAGCTATACATAATAATTATTATACATAACGACCGCTGTAATAAAAGGCTGTATGTAAACTCTTTCCTACACAATCCCGAGTTTTAACGACCTTGATTCAAAAGGCTTTGAAAACATTGTGGGAAAAGAAGAAAATGCTGGTAACCAGCATTTTCTTCTTTTCCCACAATGTTTTCTACCTTTTTAAGGACAAAAAGAATTTTACGAGCCATATTTAATTTTGTCTTCTGCAAATGCTTTAATTTTTGATGGGTCAAAAATTTTTCAGGTTCGTGAAGAGTTAACTATAGATAAATGTCGGTCTTACGAAATATCACAAAGAACTGGCATTCTTATTCGTAATTTATGTGTGAAAGTGGTTATTTTCTATAAGAACACAGACAAATAATCGGATATTTCGAGAAACCATTACAGTGCAGGGAAGGAAATTTCGATGATTCAGAATGCCATAATCCAAATATATTAAAGATCTGTCATTAGAAAAATATAGATCGATAGAAATTCCGATTGGTCATATGAGTTATCATACTTTCTTCCACATAATCTCCACTGAGAGGGAATGAGTGATGCTCTGGTAAAAGTGAATTTAATGCATTTCCGTGCTGCATTGTACCAAGCAAGTCCTCATGCAATTATGGATCTATGAAACCCATTTTTTCTAACAATCAACTGAACTATGAGCACAGGCTGACCTGTGTCGAAACTTTTTGAAAATCAATCAAACACGAGCGACGGCGGACATTTTAAGTATAAAGATGAACAATAGTTTCAATTTCAAGATTACTCGTGTTCAGGATATCTCAGTACAGCCATCTGTGTAGATCAAAGATCAGACTGCGAGTTTAGTAAAATCTACACTGCCAGCAAAGGCAACTCAGCAGTGAAAGTAGCTTCAAGTTAAAACTAATTTGTTTAGAAGTGTGATTCACGACCAATTCTTGGTTATTTGATGGTACAAAACTTTGCAATCACTTTATTTTGTCCAGAATTAAAAACCTTACTGTTATTCAGACAAGATTTTTGTAAAAAAAAACTTACCAAAAGTATGGACAAGATGATGGTCCAGCATAATGGTCAGTTATTGCTCACCTGGTTAAATATCAAACGCAGAATAATGTCTAATATTTGCCACATTTGCGTGGACCTATAGGAATAAGCTTTGAAAGGCCACACCGTGGCCATCTTGGTCAAATGTCATCGAACATAGTTTGATTCCAGGTATAAAGATTGTTTGTATCATTGAATATTTAGTGTGGTCGTGTTTAACCCTTTTGCACACAATCCCGAGTTTTAACGACTCTGAGAATGTAGGCCATTTGAAAACATTGTGAGAAAAGGAGAAAATGCTGGTAACCAGCATTTGCTCCTTTTCCCGCAATGTTTACCAGACTGTCTGATAAAAATCCAATCATTTGTGCCATATAAATGTTTTCGTCTGCAAATGCTTTCAAACTGGACCTGTCTAAACTATTGTCGTTTGGGAAAGAGTTAAATCGGATAGATCGAAAAAACAAATGAGCCGATCAGCGAACGTCGGTGGCAGACTATGAAAGCTCACTTTAAACACTTCGTGCACGGAAGAGCTTGAATTCCTCATTTCTTTTTAAAAGCATTTGGATTCTTCCTGTGATTATATCTTCATCTAAACGATTAATGATACTCTTTCTCATTTTTTTTTTGTCATTTTCAGAACTTTACGTCGTCATTAATCGGCGCCTTTGGCTGCAACAAAAGAGATTGGAAAGAACAACAAACGAGTTGCTATGGCAACGCCTTGAGGTATAATAACAGATACTATTTCCAATATCTCAGGGAAAAAAGTCTCTGGAAATGAATCCTTTTTTTTCTGTCAAACAATCAATTTTTATCTGCAATAAAACTTGTTATCCTGTCTTTAAAGTAGAAATAGCGAATAACCCATGTCTAAAATATCTGATGTCCTGAACGAAAAACGTTGACTAAAATCAGGCTACACGTCTTGGGCTACATTCTTCTACACACACAATTAAATTTTTAGGAATCAATAATGGTCTTGAAAAAAGATTTGACAAAAAAAGAAGAAGGGGAAAAAAAACCGGCCCAAAACAACGTTTGGTTTCTTTGATTAAAACTTTTCAGAACGACAATGTATACAACTTGCATTTTTGAACTTCATTAAGCAGCTTGTTTATTTCATGCTTTTCGGTAGGTTATCGAGAAATATCGGTGAAATATTTTTCGATATTTCATGGTTACGACCAGTGAAAATACCAATTTTTATATTCTTACTCTTCAATTGAAGCAAGTGTTCCCGAGCTCTATTTCCTAGGTAAAATGCGCGTGCCTCACGACCAGATGGAAATATGACGTAATTTACCTTACATTTCTCGCGCTTGACGTAATATTGTAATGCGTTGCTATGCGGAGGGGGTACGCCACAGGGAATAACCGAAAAGAACTGTACTGGATTTTGATTAAATTCCCCCAGGAAGGGTTAAAAGCATGAAATAAATAGAACATTTTTTTTTTTTCGGTGAAAGATCGAAATTTATTTCATCTCGTGAACATCATCGGTAATATTTTCACGAGTGGCTGCGCCACTTGTGAAACTATTACCGATGATGTTCACTCGATGAAATAAATTTCGATCTTTCACCGTAAAAAACAAATATCCTCTATATAATCGATTTCTTGTTCATTTGCTGTTTTTTTTAAGCCCAATACAACTTCTGTAGTCTGTTAATTCTAAGAAGACTGAAATACAAACAAGCTTACAATGTGTTAATTTTCTTTTATTTTAAAAAAGAAGTTTCGATTTAACTATTATATTCTTTTCAAAAGATGCTTGCTGCCGCAATGTTTCAAAAATAACTGCATGACAAAAAGACAGAAACAATTCTCAGCAGATTGTACTAACTTAATGATGTCTTCAAGTCAATCAATCTCTGATTTCCTATCATCATCAGATTATATCACACGTTTGCCTTAAGCCTTCGAGACAACGAGATTGGACTTTTTTCCAATTAAATTGCAGCCCATGGAACAACTACACAGCAATGATCAAACATGGAGTATCCAAGTTGCCTTCATCACAAGGGGTACCATTCACTAAACTGCGTAAACTTATACTTGTAAATTCACAATCTCTGCTTTACCCAAAGATATGTGCTGGCGTAAAGGTATTTACTCTGTATAAGTTATGTAGTTTTGTGAAACTTGTTTTCAGACTGAAGGATTACGACCTCTAACTCATCGGTAAAGCCATGGTCACATTTACGGTTATGCATGTTGTTGTCAGTACTTTCATTTCAAACGTAGTCTGTCGTAGTGTTACTACGGTCAACTAGATTGAAGTACGTTCAAAGTAGATTCAAAATCGGCAATAAGAGGAAATATAGAAAGTCTAAGTGGGTTAAACTACGTGTAAGTACGGTTAACTATATACAACTGCGTGCAAAGTGGCTAGGGTTAACTAGGGTATTACAACGTCTAACTACGATTAACTACGTTAAACTACGTATAAAGTACGTCCTAAGTACGCACAACTACGGTAAATTAATGTCAACTAAGTTAAGCTACGGTAAAACGTTTTGGTTGTGTCTGCTCAGTACGGGTAAGCTGCAGTCATTGTACTGTAACCTCTGCCACATCTTACGTAGTTGACCGTAGTGGGGAATTACCGTAGTTGGCCGTAGCTGAACGTATTTAATACATTACGCTTAAGTAGGGTCAATTGCGGTTAACTACGGTCGACTACGTTCAAACTACGGTCACAGTAGGGTCACAACATTGTAGTTAAGCGTAACAAATTTTTGAACATGTTCAAAAATATCCGCTTACTACGGGCAAATCATAGGTTCAAACAACGTTTATTACTACGTTGAACTACGGTTATCTACGTGTAACTACTCTCAACTACGTTTAATGCGTTCAGCTACGGCCATCTACCGTCATTCCCCACTACGGTCAACTACGTAAGGTGTGACCACGGCTTAAATATCGTGTAATACCGACGTTTTCATAAAGCAGTTTAAAAAATTCATTAATGAAGTTACAAATACGAGGGTTGTCCCAAAATTCCGTGACAATTTCAATAGCAAAAGAAAATGAAACGCTACAAATGCAATTTTTCGATATGTTTTCAACACATATATACCAAACATGTATATAGAAAATCACACAAAAATCTTTACAAATAAGAAAATTATAGCATAAATACCACAACAAGTACTCACACTGCGGCGCACGTCAAGCGTTAATTAACGACGTCAATATTAAGTTTAAGAGCCTTTGTCAAGGTATTCTCCGTGAAACGCATTTGCCATGTCATTTAATTCATGGCTGCTCAAAAACTGTCTCAAACCAAATTTCTGTCAGACCTGTTAAAAGCAAATATAGCAGACATCAGCTCATTGCTGGAATCGAACTTGCGACTTCGTAAATCCTCCTTAAGCTGTGGAAAGCAGGTAAAGTTGTAAATCCGAGTAGAAATTTTTGCCTTCTTGGATGGAGGGGTCCGAGGTGTCGTCCATATACTGGACTGTCGCTTTCCTCCGGGTTTGAAGTAGTTTAACCATCTCTCATCTGCTATAAAAAGAGGATCCAACAGAGCGTCGTCTGCTTCAACTCGAGCAAGAAATTCTACGGACCGTGAACCTTTTTCTGTTTGTTATCGTCAGATATCAAACGTGAAGCCCAGCTCTCGAAAGTAGTATAGGAGGATAGAATAGACCACTGACAGGGCCCGGTCAGTGGTCTATTCTATCCTCCCTGAGTGCCCTACATCACCACCCCTGAAAGAAATTTGTCCCTATTCTGCCACCCTGAAAGAATTTGCATTTTTTATAATCCCTATTCTACCCACCCTGAGTGGATTTTTTCTGCAATTAAAGGCAAAGGGGCCGGCCAAAAATGACACATCTTCGAGTGCTCTATAGTGATCTGACAGGTCTGGTCACTGAGTTGGACTTAGTTTTTTTTACCCATATGCTATTAGGATTGCTTTATTGTTTTACTTCTATCCACTACTTGGCCTTTAAGTGGTTTCTCTCTAAAACCCTGATCATTGAGTTGGACTTAGACTTTTTTTGCATTATGAATGATTTCTCTAAAAGGCTGAGCGCTGAGTTGGACTTAGTTTTTTTACCCATATGCTATTAGGATTGCTTTATTGTTTTACTTCTATCCACTACTTGGCCTTTAAGTGGTTTCTCTCTAAAAGCCTGATCATTGAGTTGGACTTAGACTTTTTTCTGCATCTATGAATGAATTTTCTTTCTAAATGTCTGGACATTGAGTTGGACTTAGTCTTTTTCTGCAATTATGGATGATTTCTCTTTCTAAATGTCTGAACATTGAGTTTGACTTAGACTTTTTTCTGCATCTATGAATGATTCTTACTCTTTGGAGTGTAACTCTTTGGAGTGTAACTCTTCTAAAAGAAAGAAGTTTGACAATTTGAAGAAATGACAATTTTGAAGAAAGATAGAACTTTCGTGGTAATGGTTAGTCCTGAAAAGGACTGTTGGGTTAGCTCTGAAAAAGAGCTGTGACAATTTGAAGAAATGACAACTTGAAGATAGAACTTTCGTCTGACAGCTTGAAGATAGAACTTTCGTCTGATAGCTTGAAGATAGAACTTTCGTCTGGTATCTTGAAGATAGATCTTTCGTGGTAATGGTTAGTCCTGAAAAGGACTGTTGGGTTAACTCCGAAAAGAGCTGTGACAATTTGAAGAAATGACAATTTGAAGATAGAACTTTCGTCTGACATCTTGAAGATAGATCTTTCGTGGTAGATGGTTAGTCCTGAAAAGGACTGTTGGGTTAGCTCTGAAAAGAGCTGTGACAATTTGAAGAAATGACAACTTGAAGATAGAACTTTCGTCTGACAGCTTGAAGGTAGAACTTTCGTCTGACAATTTGAAGAAATGACAATTTGAAGAAAAGATAGAACTTACGTCTGACAATTTGAAGAAAGGTAGATCTTCCGTGGTAGATGGTTAGCCCTGAAAAGGGCTGTTGGGGTGGTCCTAAAAAAAGGACCTGGTTTGGAAGTTGTGTTTTTAAGCACAACCTCCAACCTTTCTGCAGGCTGGGCAGCTACTTGCTGACCGCCTCTTTACCCTCTTCAGTTGCTGCTCGTCCAGCCCAAAGTCCAACGAGAACGAAGGCTCAGCGTCATCGTTCCAATCTTCAGTAACTGGTACTGAGAACTCCTTCTTCTTTCCGTCCATCTTTTTTTCTTTGGATGTCAGCTGGGCGAGTTCGGAAAAACTCATCTCTCTCAACGCACACTCCATGTTTCATCAACTTGAAGAGAATGAATGATGTGCGGGAAAATGCCGCTGGGTTTTATAGCTTTACAGGAGGATTGAACTAGTTGACCCATGACGTCATTTTCTCCGATATTTTTCCCGCGTCGGCGTTTCATGCTGTTTTGGCTCCAAATTAATGTTATCCAATCAGAATTATCGTTGTTTTTTCTAATACTAAATGTTTTATTGTTGGCCAATCCGTGGGTTTGTTACATTTTCTTGTTCGGGTTTAGAAAAAACTAGAGTTTAACTAAGCTATGACTTTTTTTGATTATGAGTCTTCTGACAAAATGAAAAGAAAGATGTTTATTTAAGATAGCTAGCCCTGAAAAGGGTTGCTTTTTTGTGCAGAATGCACTTTTTTATCCTCCTCTCTTTCTTTTGATTGATTCCATTTTATCTAGCATTTGCATTAGATGGTCAATTTCATGTCTGATATATCTGAAACGTTCTCTTTCTTCTAACCAGAAGAGCAATGAGAGAAAAAATGTTAATCCGAACATTGTGCGATACTGGTTCAGGTTTTTACGAAAAGTTAATGGTAAATGAGAAAAAATAATCAAGAGTTTAGTGTTTTATATGTGGAATGGATCACTTTTTAGTTTTTTTCATCCTATGAATGATTTTTCTCTCTAAAAGGAATTTGACCCTATATCATCGAGTTGAACTTAGATTTTTTTCTTATCTATGGATGATTTCTTCTCTCTCTAAATGTTTGACCATTGAGTTGAACTTAGCTTTTTTCATCCTATAAATGATTTTTTCTAAATGTCTGGCTATTGAGTTGAACTTAGTTTTTCTTCACCTATGTATGATTTTTTTCTTTCTAAATGTCTGAGCAGTGAGTTGGGCTTAGTTTTTTCTACATCTATGAATGAATTCTCTTTCTAAATGTCGAGACATTGAGTTGGACTTAGCTTTTTTTCATTCTATGACTGATTTTTTCTTTTCTATTTGACTAATTATTGAGTTTGACTTAGTCTTTTTTCTGAGTTTTTTTGCTCTTTTCAGTTATCTCTCCGGAGTGTGGACCTTTGGAGTGTAACTCTATTGGAGTGTAACTCTTCTAAAAGAAAGAAGTTTGACAATTTGAAGAAATGACAATTTGAAGAAAGATAGAACTTTCGTGGTAGATGGTTAGCCCTGAAAAGGGCTGTTTTTGAGAAGAGCTGATTTTTGAAAATGTTTATTCAGTATCAGTATCAGTCGATTCGCTGTCTGACTCACTCCTTTCAGCGGCGATTTGCGCGCGGAAAAGACGGTCTACCTCCTCTGTTTTTGAAATAACATACTGAAAATACATTTCAAGCATGCCCTCAATAATGAGTTCCTTCATCCGAAGGTTATAACAGAACACCCTGTTATTAGCAAGCTGAGCCCTGTCGTATCGTCTTCTCACTCCAACTAAGCGTTGTTTAAGTAAAACGATTTGTCTCCTTGCTCTTGTTAACTTTCGCTCGGCATCCATCCAAGTGACGAGGAGTGATGGTCTTGAAGCCATTGTGAAAATGAATTGTATGAAAATATATCGTAGAGATTTATAGCTTTTCAGACGGATTGAACTAGTTGACCTATGACATCATTTTCTCCTATGTTTTTTCCCGCGTCGGCGTTTCATACTGTTTTAGCTCCAAATTAATGTTGTCCAATCAGAATCAACGTTTTATTTCTAATACTAAATGTTTTATTATTGACTAACCCGTGGCTTTGTTGCATTTTTTTGTTGTTCGGGGGTTAGAAAAGAACTAGAGCTTGTCTATTCTACGACTTTTTTTGATTGTAAATCTTTTGAGTTTTTGACAATTTTAAAAAAGATAGAACTTTCGTGTTAGATGGGTAGCCCTGAAAAGGACTGTTTTGTTTTGGAGACTATGTTTTTTCCACTTCTAATGCCAACACCCGAAATTCGCTTGGTAAATGGGGCATACTTCAACTCTTTTTCTGATCAGCAATATCCCATTATCAAAAGTAATCTTTCTTCCAAATTTAATATCAACCAAGATGATGTCAAGCGTTGTCTTTAAAAATAGTTGAAGTAATCTTTCGCCGAGATCTTTGTAGGGGTGTGTTATACGTTGTAGTTGGTTTTGTTCCTCCTCTCCTACGAAATGAGTGTTTAGTTGTAATAACTGTTGATCTGCATTTAGATATTCTTGGAGAGCCTCACGTAGTTGATGATTTATCTCCTCCATTTTGATATTGCTTCCGAATATTGACACTGCTTTCGAAGTGATCGTTAGCTGAGAGTCAAAGAAATGGTGAATGTATGAAAATAACGCCGAGCTTTATACGTTTACAGAGGATTGAAATTTTTAAAGAGCTCGGACCTGGCAGAAAGCACATACATTTTTTCCATGCTACGTTTCATGCTAATATAGCAAAAAAAGTTATGAGACGATGTATGGAAAAAAATGTAGACAGAACAAGTCTTTGGGGAAAAAACAGAATGAAGAGCTCTATTGTTTTTTGAACTTTTATTTATTGAACTTTTATTTACTGAACAGAACTAAACAATGAAACATTTTTTTTTGCAATGTATCATAAAAAATTTCTTGACAATGAAAAAATTTCTTGACAATGAAAAAAATTCACAAGGAAACATTTTTACAATACAACAAAAAAACATTTTCTTAGCAATGAAAAAAAAATCACAAGGAAACATTTTTACAATACAGCATAAAAAACATTTTCTTAACAATGAAAAAAATCATAATGAATTATTTTTTTTGCAATGATTATTCACAATGAATTATTCGCAAAACAGTATATATAACAATTTTTTTTACAATGCAAATTCGCAAACACCACGAGTTTCATATTTGTTTTCATATTCCTACCGTTTTGTTGTTTTTTCTTGGCTGTTTTTGCTCTGTCTTTGGTTTTTTCGGGATCTTGAAATCAACGTGATTATCAATGTTTTTCCCGTATTTACCCTGGCCTGTCAATATTGGTGTAGTTGGTTTTTGATCAATTCGCTGTTTCTTGTGGAGATGGTTAGCATCTTCCTCAGATTTCCGCTTTGTTGTTTTTGTTGGTTGTTTCTCCTCTGGTTGTTTTTTCTTTGGTTGATTTTTCTTCACAACACTTACGATAGAGTCCACTAACTTGTGAAGATTGGATTTATCAAAGTCGAACTCCACAGGAATCTTCACAGGAGTTGTTGAAATGCACTGATCCTGTTGGCGTAGTACCTCGATATTTCTACTGAGCTGATCAGTACTTGCGCTTAAAGTTTTAATTTCCTCCAAATGTCTGTTTAAAATCTCCAGCTGATCTATGATCCGGGTCATCATGCTATCTTGTTTCAAATTTAGCTGCTTTACCTCTTCATAAATGTTGTCCAGCACCGTCGCTGGAATGATGGTTGTTGAATTTAACTCTGGTGGCGGATTGATGATTGTCGAATTTATAACTGATGAAAGAACGTCTCCATTGTTTTCCACTGGTGGAAAATCGTCCAAGTTGATTTCATCTAAGTTGTGCTTCATATTGAATCTGCTTCTGAATATTGATACTGCTTCCGAAGTGATCGTTAGCTGAGAATCAAAGAAATGGTGAATGTATGAAAATAACGCTGAGTTTTATACGTTTACAGAGGATTGAAATTTTTAAAAGAGTGCGGACCTGGCGGAAAACACCGGGATTGTACTGTGTGACATCGAAATGGGAGTGATGAAAAAACACCGATATAACCGTCGATTTGAATGCACAATGTTAATGAAACGCCGACGCGGGAAAAACATAGGAGAAAATGACGTCATGGGTCATCTAGTTCAATCCTCCTGTACAGCTATAAAGCCCAGTGATATTTTACATAAAATCATATTTGTTCCAGAATGGTTCGAATTCTTGTGTGCCCTCACTGTGCAAGCAGATGTCTGATAGAGTGTGGAAAATGTTTTACCATACTTGAGTATCTCGGCCAGAAGCATAACTGTCCAGATACAGATGAAGGATTTTACGATGATGATGAAGGTTCATCGACTTGTTGCGAACACTGTGGGTGTGAAATCATCCCGGTGGATCGGACGGCGGAGTCGTAGAGCTGGATGTCAATGTGAGATCCTTCAAAAAAGCCCTTTTCAGGGCTAACCATCTATACGAAAGATCTTTCTTTCTTCAAAATTGTCAAAAAGTAAAAAGACTTACACTCACAACTAGAAAAAAGTCACAATTAGAAAAAAGTCAAAAGTAAGAAGTAATTATTTTATATTTTTTATTTCAAAAAGAACTTATGTACAATGAAAAAATCAAATCACGAACTGTTAAGACAAAAATAAATGAACTGTAAAGACAAAAAATGAATGAAAAAATCAAGTCAGTCTTTTTTAAATTCTATATTGTGTTGAAATCTTTTTTTCACTCAGTATGTTTTTCTTTTTTTCTTTGGATTGTCAGATTCACATTTGGTTTTACGTTTTCTTTTTCTTTCGTTGGTTTTTAATACCACATCTGGACAGATTGTATCCTCGTGTTTTGTTGATTTGCAAAAGAAACAGTTCTTTGTTACTCGTTTTTTCTTCTTTTCGTTGTTTTGCTGTTTTTCCTCTCCGTACGAGCAACCTGGTTCTGCAGAAAATTCGTTGTTTTTTAGATCCAAAGTTTTTTGTTTTCTTAGATTTTTTCGTAATGTCTCTAAATCATCTGCTATTTTGCAGATTTCTGAATCGTTGATATCCATCGTGTCGCTCTGCATGTCTACGGTCTGAGTTTCAACCGATGAGGATGTAGCTTGTGGTGAACTTTTTTTTCCATGTATTTTCACTGCAGAATGAATTTAGTGTCCCGACGAATTTTATATCTTTGAGACCATCAACGTTGTAAAACGATGGTAAAATCTCAATGTCGTGACTGTGTGGATTCACGTAGACAAAAACAATTGTTCCTAGCTGATTTTCTTTTTCTGGACATTCTTTGGCCCAATGTCCTGCTTCGTTGCATGTGAAACAAATATTTGTTCTCACGCCATTCGCACCATATCGTTTGTCAATCGTCGCTTGATCCAAAACTCTGTAGCTGGTAGTACGGTAAACATCTTTTTCTTCTAAATGTTGCTGGGATAAAAATGATCCCACATAGTTTCCGATATGTTTAACATCATACTTTGATGGTATATTGCTGATCTCATAATCGTGGGTGTATGGATTAACATACAGATACACCCTCTTTCTAAGTGGTGATGTATTTTGCAGCTTTAACTCGCTCATATTTTTTTATCAGCTGTACTGTCTGAGATCGAGTAGGTAAATGATTAGATTTTCACAACTATCGTCTCTATTTATACACTGTTACAACGGAGAGGCTATATAAATTGTTAGTTTTTTCTCACTTCTGCATTATTGTCTTTTCACTCAGAGCTAAAACGATGGGTAAAAGAAAAAGAATAATAACCTATTCAGACAGCGAAAGTGACGATGAGGTGTTTCCACCAACAAAAAAGAAAAAAACTAGACCTTTGAAAGAAGAAAGTGACGATGAGATATTTCCAGCAATAAAAAAGAAAAAAACTAAACCGTTGAAAGAAGAAAATGACAGCGACGATGAAAGTATCAACTCTAACTTAGACATGAAAAGTCTATATGATTTAACAGAAAAGGGTAATAAGAAGTCAAGAAAATTTAAAACAGAATCACATGTGCTGATGCTGAGTTTTAAGAAATTTGAAGAATTAACACCTCAGAGACTACTTGGATTATTTGACGATGTTACCCATGAAATCATTCGAAAGTTAAATGCTAACCCGACGGACATGATTAGAATTACCATCAATCATCCTTCGTTGGAAATGGGAATCCATATTCCTTTTTTAGCTGCAGACCAGTTACAAGGTGAAACTATGCTGAATGAAATTGAACGAGTTTTACAATCGAATACAGATTTCGTCTTGAACGATGGATTCATGACATTTGACATTACACATACAATACCACCATTTGGTAGCGGAAAACAAAAAAAAAAGATCGTCAGAATTAGATTCAAAGTTTTTTGCCCAGAAGAAAAAATCTATTATTCAAATTGACAATCATGACCAACTATGTTTTGCAAGAGCTGTTGTTGTGGGAATTTGCTACAGTGAACGTGAAAACACCGAAGTATGGAATAGAAAATGGCGTCGTATTTGTCGTTCAAAACGCCTTCTTCAAAAGACTGAAGCTGAGAAATTGTTAAATGAAGCTGGAGTTTCACCAACACAGTCTGTAGGAATTGATGAATACAAAAAAATTCAAACATTCTTGTATGAAAAAGGCTATATCATTAAAGTTCACCAACAGCATTCAAAAGTGGAAAAAATATTTAAACATCCAGAAGTGAAAGCCAATAGTAAGATCATACATTTGTACTTTCATCAAAACCATTATGACTACATCAAATCTATCAAAGGTTTTCTTAGTTGCGGATATTATTGTGAGTTCTGTGATGTGGGTTACTCTAACCGGGAAAATCATGCTTGTTCAAATATCTGCAAAGGTTGTTATCGCAAAGGAAAATGTTCATCAGAATCAAAAGAATATGTTTGCAGTTATTGCAATAGACGATTTTTTAGTGCTGAATGCTTTGAAAATCACAGAAATGTTCAAGGTAAAGAAAAGAATCCATTTGTGTATTAGTAAAACTCTGCTCAAAATGCGGTGCACAATATCATGTCAGAAAGAAAAATCATGTTTGCAATGGAAAGAAAAGATGTCATATCTGTAAGAGAATTGTTAACTTTTCTCATCAATGCTATATTCAACCTTACCAGAGTAAGTTGAACCATGACAGCAATGACGAGACGAGTTCTTCTGTAGTCAAAAAACCACAGTTTATTTTCTTTGATTTTGAATGCAAACAAGACACAGGCGTACACATCCCAAATTATTGTATCGCACACCGTGCGTGTGATGTATGTATCGATAAATCACTTGATTTTCATTGTTCTACATGCAGTGAATTTGAAGAGGGTCGGGAAGTTATTTTTCAAGGTAAAGAAACTTTGAGTCAATTTTGCAACTGGCTCTTTTCAAAACATCATAAAGGGGTTACGGCTATTGCCCATAATTTCAAAGGCTATGACGGTCAGTTCATTCTTGACTATATTGTCAAAGTTGGGTTAAAACTTCCAAAATTGATCATGAATGGAAACAATATTATAAAGTTAGAACTGAATGGTGTACGGCTGATCGATTCTTTCAATTTCATGAGTTTTGGTTTGGCAAAATTTCCACCCACCTTTGGTCTTCAAGAAATGAAAAAAGGTTACTTTCCTCACTGGGCAAATACAGATGAATTTTGGAGTTACATTGGACCCTACTTGGATATGTCTTATTACAAACCCGATTCAATGTCTGAAGAGGATAGGTCAAAATTCATAGTTTGGTATAATGACAAAGTTCGAAATGGTGAGGAATTCAATTTTCAGAAGGAGATGGAATTGTACTGTAGGTCAGATGTTGATATCCTCAGACGAGGGTGTGCTGAATTCAGAAAGCTGTTTATCGAACAGGGTGGTATTTGTCCTTTTTAGAGGCGATTACCATCGCAGATGCCTGTAACAAGCTGTGGCGAAGCAACTATTTACCAGAAAATCAAATAGCTATCATTTCAAGTAAAGACTCATCCAGACGTCGCTTTTCTATGAAAGCGATACGATGGGTTCAAAGCGTAGCTCAGGAAAAAGGTATTAATATTCAGCATGCAAAAAATGGTGGTGAAGCTCAAATCGGGAAATATAGTGTAGATGGTTTTCACCGTCAATCAAACACTGTTTATGAATTTCTTGGGGATTTGTATCATGGTTGTCCTGTATGCTATACAGATCGAAAACAGATCAATCCTATTAATGGAAAACCCATGTCTGAATTGTACGAACGTACTTTTGAACGTATAGCAGATATCGAAGAAATGGGATATAATGTAGTGTACATTTGGGAACACGAATTTGATGCTAAGATGAAGGATAAAGAGTACAAAAAACTCATTGAAAAGTTATATCCACATTGGGACCCTACCGATCCAAGGGATGGTTTGTCCGGGGGAAGATGTAATGCAATAAAAATTGGATATGATGTTGATGAAAAAACCAAAAAGGAAATCAAGTACATCGATATCTGTTCTCTATACCCTTATGTTTGTAAACACAAATCCTATCCTGTAGGTCAGCCAAAAATTTTGTCTGCTGAGAATATTGATATGAACAATATTCGACAATATGAGGGATTAATCAAGTGTAAAGTTTTACGTCCAACTGATTTGTTTCACCCCGTTCTCCCAGTTCACTGTAACAACAAAATGATGTTTCCACTCTGTATGAAATGTGCAGAAGAAAGCTCAAACATTTGTAGACATGGTAAAGAAGAGAGGGCTTTGGTCAGAACTTGGGTTACTTTTGAATTATTCAAGGCTCTTGACTGCGGTTATCGATTATTGCAAGTGTATGAAATTTGGCATTTCAATTCTGTGTCAGATCAGTTCTTTAAACATTATGTGGACAATTTCTTGAAAATTAAGCAAGAAGCCAGTGGTTATCCAGATTGGTGTCAATCAGACTCAGAAAAAGATCAGTTCGTTTGTGAATATGAGAAGGCGGAAGGTGTTCGTCTTGATCCAAGTTGTATTCAAAGAAATCCTGGGAGAAGATCATTTGCTAAGATTATGTTGAACTGCCTTTGGGGAAAATTAGCTCAGCGTGAAAAAATGACCCAGACGGAATACATCAGTGATCCGTCTAAATATTTTGAATTAGTCACCAATCCCAATTTCATTGTAAAGCATGTAGAAATCTTTGACGAGAACTGTTCATTCATCTTGGTTAACTATGAATCAAAGTTGGAACATATTGACACCCACGCTACAGCCAATGTGGTAGTAGGTTCTTACGTAACAGCTTATGCAAGGTTGGAATTGTACAGCGTTCTTGAAAAGTTAAAAGATAGAGTTCTGTATTTCGATACAGATAGTTGTATGTACATTCACGACCCTGAATTATGGAATCCTCCTATTATTAACAGCCGGTTAGGAAAATGGACTGATGAAGAGCCTGCTTGTAAAATTACTCAATTCAGAGGACTTGGACCTAAGAATTATGCTTACAAAATGAAAACAAAAGATGGAAAAGAGATAAGCAAATGTAAAGTAAAGGGGATTACTCTGGATTACAATACAAAACAGGTGCTAAATTTCGATACATATTCGAAATGTGCTTTGGATCGCACAATAGAAATCAAAATTCAGTATGATTGTAGAATTAAAAGACACAGAGATAGAACGGTTACCAGTGAACCACAAACAAAAACGTTTCGCTCTGTATACACCAAGAGAGTTATTGTAAATGGTACTGATACTGTACCCTATGGTTATAAAAGTTTGAGAAAATAATTTCATATCACATTGTTGTGTACCAATCAGTCAAAGTAAGTCGGGGAAAAAATATTAGCCGTTGGTCAAAAAATAACAATCATGTTACCGTTACCAATAGAACTACGTGAAAAAATTTATGGAGAATTTGTTCAGCAGCATACGCTTGATAAACGAACACAGCTTAATATTAAATTTTTCTGTGTGAAAATTTGGATCAAAAAAATGTTTAAATGGGCTGCAAAAGGAGAAAAGTCTTACAAAGTGTATGGCATATTCAACTTTATAGCGATGATGGTGGACGATTCGGGTTTTGATTTCGATCTCAAGACTCATTTAGCAGATAGCTGCTTGAAAGATAATGTTATTAGTAAACTGTTTCGATCCACAAGTCGATGGACATTTTTTTATCATAGGAAGAACAGAAGAAAGTTTTCTTAACGTTTTGAAAATGAAATCAGTTCTATTTGACTTTTACTTACGGTACAAAAAAGGATCTGTTCATGATTCCTACGGAGAAACAATGGAAACCATGTCAGGGTATATTCTATTTGATAGAGATGTTACAGAAGAAGTAGTGAATTCAACTCTTTCAACAAAAGACGTTTATAGACATGTTGCTCCATTCATAGGACTACGAGATTTCGACGATATGGACAGTGAGTATACAATGTTTTTGGGGTATGACCAATTGCATAAAGACATTACGGAATATGAAAACAAATGTGAAACTCGTGGTATTTGCGAATTTGCATTGTAAAAAATTTGTTATATACTGTTTTGCGAATAATTCATTGTAAATAATTCGTTGCGAAAAAAATATTTCATTGTGATTTTTTCATTGCGATTAATTCATTGTGAATAATTCATTGTGAAAAAATATTTCAGTGCGATTTTTTTTCATTGTCAAGAAATTGTTTTTTAATGCTGTATTGTAAAAATGTTTACTTGTGATTTTTTTCATTGTCAAGAAATTTTTTGATTGTCAAGAAATTTTTTCATTGTCAAGAAATTTTTTATAATGCATTGCAAAAAAAATGTTTCATTGTTTAGTTCTGTTCAATAAACAAAAGTTCAATAAATAAAAGTTCAAAAACAATAGAGCTCTTCATTCTGTTTTTCCCCAAAGACTTGTTCTGTCTACATTTTTTCCATACAGCGTCTCATAACTTTTTTTGCTATATTAGCATGAAACGTAGCATGGAAAAATGCATGTGCTTTCTACCCGGTCCGAGCTCTTTAAAAAATTTCAATCCTCTGTAAACGTATAAAGTCCAGCGTTATTTTCATACAATCACCATTTCTTGATCCTCAGCTAACGATTACTTCGAAAGCAGTGTCAATATTCGGAAGCAATATCAATATGGAGGAGATAAATCATCAACTACGTGAGGCTCTCCAAGAGTATCTAAATGCCGGGCAGCAGTTATTGCAACTAACCACACATCTCGTAGGAGAGGAGGAACAAAACCAACTACAACGTATAACACAGCCATACAAAGATCTCGGCGAAAGATTAGTTCAACTATTATTAAAGACAACACCGGATATCATTTTGGTTGATATCGAATTTGGGAGGAAGATTACAGCATGCCCCATTTGCCAAGCGAATTTCGGGTGCTGCCATTAGAAGTGGAAAAAACACAGCCTCCAAAAACAAAACAGCCCTTTTCAGGGCTACCCATCTACCACGAAAGTTCTATCTTTCTTCAAAATTGTCAAAACTCAAAAGATTTACAATAAAAAAAAAAGTCATAGATTAGTCAAACTCTAGTTTTTTCTATCCCGAACAAGAAAAAATGCAACAAAGCTGAGGATTGGTCAACAATAAAACATTTAGTATTGGAAAAAAAACGATAATTCTGATTGGATAACATTAATTTGGAGCCAAAACAGCATGAAACGCCGACGCGGGAAAAACATAGGAGAAAATGACGTCATGGGTCAACTAGTTCAATCCGTCTGAAAAACTATAAATCTCGACGATTTATTTTCCATACATTTCATTTTCACAATGGCTACGATAGCACCACTTCTTGGTACTTGGATGGATGCTGAGCGAAAGTTAATAAGAGCAAGGAGGCAAATCGTCTTACTTAAACAACGCTTAGCTGGAGTGAGAAGACGATACGAGAGGGCTGAGCTTGCTAATAACAGGGTGTTCTGTTATAACCTTCGGATGAAGGAACTCATTATTGAGGGCATGCTTGAAATGTATTTTCAGTATGTTATTTCAAAAACAGAGGAGGTAGACCGCCTTTTCCGCGCGCAAATCGCCGCTGAAAGGAGTGAGTCAGACAGCGAATCGACTGATGCCGATACTGAATAAATATTTTCAAAAAAATCAGCCCTTCTCAAAAAACAGCCCTTTTCAGGGCTAACCATCTAACATGAAAGATCTATCTTTCTTCAAATTGTCATTTCTTCAAATTGTCAAACTTCTTTCTTTTAGAAGAGTTGTACTCCAAAGACTCACACTTCAAAGGTCCACACTTCAGAGAGTAAAAAAAAACTCAGAAAAAAGACTAATCCCGACTCAATGATTAGGCAAATAGAAAAGAAAAAATCATTCATAGATGCAAAAAAGACTAAGTCCAACTCAATGATCAGATATTTAGAAAGAGAAAACCCTTAAAGTCTAAGTAGTGATAGAAGTAAACAATAAAGCATTCCTAATAGCATATGGGTAAAAAAACTAAGTCCAACTCAGTGTTCAGACATTTAGAAAGAGAATTCATTCATAGATACAGAAAAAACTAAGTCCAACTCAGCGTTCAGACATTTAGAAAGAGAATTCATTCATAGATGCAGAAAAAACTAAGTCCAACTCAACAGCCAGACATTTAGAAAAAATCATTTATAGTGCAAAAAAATCTAAGTTCAACTCAGTGATATAGGGACAAATTCCATTTAGAGAGAAAAAATCATTCATAGGATGAAAAAACTAAAAAGTGATCCATTACACATATAAAACACTAAACTCTTGATTATTTTTTCTCATTCACCATTAACTTTTCGTAAAACCTGAACCAGTATCCCACAATGTTTGGATTAACATTTTTTCTCTCATTGCTCTTCTGGTTAGAAGAAAGAGAACGTTTCAGATATATCAGACATGAAATTGACTATCTAATGCAAATGCTAGATAAAATGGAATCAATCAAAAGAAAGAGAGGAGGATAAAAAGGTGCATTCTGCACAAAAAAGCAACCCTTTTCAGGGCTAGCTATCTTAAATAAACATCTTTCTTTTCATTTTGTCAGAAGACTCATAATCAAAAAAAGTCATAGCTTAGTTAAACTCTAGTTTTTTCTAAACCCGAACAAGAAAATGTAACAAACCCACGGATTGGCCAACAATAAAACATTTAGTATTAGAAAAAACAACGATAATTCTGATTGGATAACATTAATTTGGAGCCAAAACAGCATGAAACGCCGACGCGGGAAAAATATAGGAGAAAATGACGTCATGGGTCAACTAGTTCAATCCTCCTGTAAAGCTATAAAACCCAGCGGCATTTTCCCGCACATCATTCATTCTCTTCAAGTTGATGAAACATGGAGTGTGCGTTGAGAGAGATGAGTTTTTCCGAACTCGCCCAGCTGACATCCAAAGAAAAAAAGATGGACGGAAAGAAGAAGGAGTTCTCAGTACCAGTTACTGAAGATTGGAACGATGACGCTGAGCCTTCGTTCTCGTTGGACTTTGGGCTGGACGAGCAGCAACTGAAGAGGGTAAAGAGGCGGTCAGCAAGTAGCTGCCCAGCCTGCAGAAAGGTTGGAGGTTGTGCTTAAAAACACAACTTCCAAACCAGGTCCTTTTTTTAGGACCACCCCAACAGCCCTTTTCAGGGCTAACCATCTACCACGGAAGATCTACCTTTCTTCAAATTGTCAGACGTAAGTTCTATCTTTTCTTCAAATTGTCATTTCTTCAAATTGTCAGACGAAAGTTCTACCTTCAAGCTGTCAGACGAAAGTTCTATCTTCAAGTTGTCATTTCTTCAAATTGTCACAGCTCTTTTCAGAGCTAACCCAACAGTCCTTTTCAGGACTAACCATCTACCACGAAAGATCTATCTTCAAGATGTCAGACGAAAGTTCTATCTTCAAATTGTCATTTCTTCAAATTGTCACAGCTCTTTTCGGAGTTAACCCAACAGTCCTTTTCAGGACTAACCATTACCACGAAAGATCTATCTTCAAGATACCAGACGAAAGTTCTATCTTCAAGCTATCAGACGAAAGTTCTATCTTCAAGCTGTCAGACGAAAGTTCTATCTTCAAGTTGTCATTTCTTCAAATTGTCACAGCTCTTTTTCAGAGCTAACCCAACAGTCCTTTTCAGGACTAACCATTACCACGAAAGTTCTATCTTTCTTCAAAATTGTCATTTCTTCAAATTGTCAAACTTCTTTCTTTTAGAAGAGTTACACTCCAAAGAGTAAGAATCATTCATAGATGCAGAAAAAAGTCTAAGTCAAACTCAATGTTCAGACATTTAGAAAGAGAAATCATCCATAATTGCAGAAAAAGACTAAGTCCAACTCAATGTCCAGACATTTAGAAAGAAAATTCATTCATAGATGCAGAAAAAAGTCTAAGTCCAACTCAGGGTTCAGGTATTTAGAAAGAAAAATCATACGTAGGTGAAGAAAAAAACTAAGTCCAACTCGATGGTCAGGCTTTTAGAAAGAGAGAAAATCATTCATAGGGTAAAAAAACTAAGTCCAACTCAGTGATCAGGCTTACCCTTTACTTTCCCTTAACTTTCCCTTTTTTGCAGAAAAATTCCACTCAGGGTAGTCTCTTTTGGTGGATTTTTCCCCAGACTGTCAGTCATAAGGCTGCCATTTTGAATGCTATGGTTCTATTTATAGTAACATTTTCATGCGGAATCTCGGACTTTATCGCTTACTCGGACCTTTTGTGAACTTTTGCAAGGGATAAATTCTTTCAGGGTGGTAGAATAGGGACAAATTTCTTTCAGGGGTGGTGATGTAGGGCTCTCAGGGAGGGTAGAATAGACCACTGACCAGGCCTGTCAGTGGTCTATTCTATCCTCCTATACTACTCTCGAAGACTTGTGACATGTTCAGTTCGTCTTTAAGTATTCTGTGGAAAGAAGACCTTGAAATGGCGGTTGACGACGGTACCTCTCCGACTGTTAGTTTCCGATCTGCAAAAACGCATCTCTTCACCAAATCACACGACTCTTCATCTAAAGAAATCGGACCACCATTTTGTGCTTTCTCCTCTTTCTAGCATTCACCTGCCCTTAAGTCTGTTTTACTGCCATGGCACTTGTAAGCCAGTGCTCGAGTAATGTTTTTAAACTTTTCAGTACGCCAAATTTGTTCTATAGTCTAGTCGAATGTAATTCCAAGATCGGCACAAAATTTTATAACTGTTAGCTGCGCCGCGCAATCTTCTGACGTCATCATTTCAAATTTTCTATTTTCTACTGATCTTTTTCGTTGTTTGTATACCGTCTGTTGTTTACTCGATCACATTCAAATTTTCTGTGATGACATCAAAGTTTCAGGAGAAAAGGTCCATGTAATATGAAGCAGAAATGATATCAAATATCGAAAATATTCGTACATGACTGGAGTTCTTACAAAAACGTATATGGAGAAAATGGCGTGCGCCGGCAAATGACACCTCCTTATAAATTATGTGAATTTAAAGTAAAAATAAAGCTAATATTTCATTGGAGACTTAATATAAAGTGAAATAATATCTTCATGGATGAAATGTGTGAAAATGAATGTCCTGACGCTAAAAATGGCTCGTTTATGAAATTTGTCACGGAGTTTTGGGACAACTCTCGTAGATACCTTCTTGATTTTTTTAATTGAATAGAATTACTTACTTTCAAGCGTTATTTTGCTTTTATACTCAACTAAGGACGAAACTGTATTTGATAATTGCTTTAATTGCCAATTATAATCTCTGTTAATTAATAATGATTGAACAATATCTTAAAATTTAATTTCTATTTGCAACAATATTTTGCAACAAAGTATAAAAAATGTAAGCAGTTTGTTATCGGAGATTGCAAATCAAAGTCAAACCATGTTTTGGCCAAGTGTTATCTTACAGAAAAAAAAAAATGCATGAAATGAACTGAATATGCCTTTCTGCATCAAAAAATGTATACTTAAAAGCATAGAGAGTTCATTTATTGCATTTTTCTGTGTTAAAAAGCATATGGCCAAAACGTCCTACTTTGCACATTTAGTTGGCCAAAACGTCCTGGCCAACACGTACGTGGCCAAAACGTCCGTGCACCAATGGTTATATCTTGATAGGGTAAGTAAGTCAGAATTTCAAAATTTTATTTTATGTGAGTGTGTGTGTGGTTTAGTCGTTTTGATTTTTACATTTTCCACTTCCTATGCTTTTGAAAGAAAAAGTGGAAAAGAAGCAGACATGAAAACTCATTTATAGCACACACATTCATCTTGAATAATGCTTAGAGACGTTAGAGTACATGTACATGATTTTATTCACACGAAAAGTTACAGATTTAGCATTTAAGAAAGTGTTCATTTAAAGTTGGTTTTGATCGAAGAAAAAAAGAGAAAAAAGCGAAAATGCTTTGTTTCGAATACTCCATAGACTTGTTGCGCCAATTTCTATTTAGTAACCCTTTTGCTTCGTGAACGATGTCGCTTTTTCTCACAATGTTTACTACTATTTTTACTATGTTTACTACTATCAATAGTTTCATCTAAATGTTTCCTTTTGAACGAATCGAAAGCTGCATACCAAGAAATGGGTGAATATGATATACCCAAATAATGCTTCGTTTAATTGATAACTTGGGTCTATCTATGTATTTTACAATATTTTGATACATAAAAATAAGAACAGATTATTATTATCTCAGAAGTTTAAGCAGATACATTATGTTATAGGCCTTAATATTCCTTTCATTGTGTCGGAAATAAAAAAAAGTGTGCTCGAGACGAAAAAGAAAGTTATCTTAAAGCAAACTATTTGGTATCAAATAAGCCATGGCAAGAAAAAAAGCCTTATTGTTCACATTGAAAGCATCATACACGATCAGCGCAAACAGATCCGAGGCGACACTCCAGCACCGTCTACAGGCATGGTAAAGATAAAAAAATATTTCTTTCTCTAACAGTTATACATGACGCAGACAGTGTCAATTTGAATAACCATCCATGGATTTTCACTAATAGGCTGTTGAAACTGAGGTAGACTTTTTTGCAAAGTTCATTTCTTTTATACAATTGTAAATATGTTTCGTCCATTTTATAATTCTGCAGCACTAGCCACGAGATAGACTGAGATGTTTTTTACTGACTATTAATTCTTAAAGTTCTTGTAATTTTTCAATCAATATCTTGTATGGCCACCTCTGCTGTCGATACAGGCAATTATTCGACGTCGCATAGACCTTACATAACGTAAAATCATAGCATCAGGAATGTTATTCCATTCCTGAACGAGAGCGGTGGCCAAAACCTAACTTTTATGTTACCTTAGTCTTTGAGTACTTTTGCAACTTTGATTTTAGTACCACCTTCATTTAAACTGCAAAAACCTAACTTAAACTTTCTGTTAGTCAAAATCTGATTAGCCTGGCATTTTCTACAGACTCGGAACTAAAGTATGATACCAAATTTGTTGGTCTTCAGTAAAACATGCGACGAGAAATAAAAGAAAATTAAGTACACACTTATTTATGGAACTGAGTATATGAAAGTTGTTATAAGGGGAACATTTGGAAGATGCAAGAAACTGTTTGACTGATTTAAAAAAAGAGTTGTTTGAAAAAGTTAGAGATCAACTGCATGGTCTTTAGAAGTCGTATTTTATACAACAATAGGTTAAATTTGTAATTTAATTCTTCACCATACGACAAAATTTTAGACTTGTCTAAATTTATTTTTTTTTTTTGAAGACAAATAAAAGGTGACTCAAACGATGAAATCTGTCTCTAAAAGGATCAAAATCAGTGTGAGAAAAGGAGTAGATGCAATAACTTTTTACAAGTTGTTTTCAAAAGCTATCTACTACAGGGGCGTTAAATCTCGGGACTGTGTGGTACAGGGTTAAGTATTACCTTTTCCCACAGAGCAATTTTAGAAGAGGCTATTTCTCTGGGGTTTTCATGAGTGTATACATAAATGATGCAGAAGCTAACTTTTTAAGTCATTTGTAAAGGAATATTCGTTTGTTTTACTCCCTTTTTCCACAATATTCATAGTCTATGTCAATTTTAATATATTGGATCTAGTACTGTCATTCTTTTTACTGTTAATACTCTTTGTAGCAGAAACTGATTGAGTGGTGTAAAAAATATTTTTTTGAAAAGAAGATAACTTGTAAAAAGTTATTGCACTCATTTCCATATTTTATCCTAAACAATCAACCGTATTTGTACAGCAATAGGTTAAAGTTATTTAAATCTTTACCAAAAGACAAATTTTCAGATTTGCTCTATTTGAAGTCATTAAAAAAAAAAAAAAATGAAACATGACTCAAACGAAGGAATTTGTCTTTTAAAGAGTTAAAACATTGTGAGAAAAGGAGAATATCAGTGGATTTGTCTTTGAAAGGGTCAAAAACATTCTCGGTTAAAATGCTGGTTACCAGCATTTTCTCCTTTTCCTAAAATGTTTTCAAAAGCCTTCTGGCTCGGGGGTTGTAAAAATTTGGAATTGATTGGTTAATGGCTAAAACGCTAGGTTCAGCTATAGTTGCTAATACAGACAGTGCCGATCAAAATAACACTACGCAGTCTGATCTCCGCTACTTTGGTCTGGTCAACACAACCTTGAAAAGCCTTCTACCTCAGGATCATTAAATCTTGGGACGGTGTGGTTGTCTTTTTAGAGTATTGAGATTAGCCATTTATCTCTCATGGCTAAACTTTTTTTTTTCAACTGAGTTTGTAAGTAGCTAGAGCCCAATACCTCAGGCCGTGGTGTACAGGGCTTGACACCGAAGGTGGCCGATTCCAGTCCCCAGCTCGGCCAATTACTTTCAGAAGATTGATAATAGTCATTGCTACACGATATATGCCACACTTATCACTAGTTTCAACGTTGTTTAAACGGTGGTTACGAGAAAAGGCAGACAGTAGCTTGGGAGGAATATTGTGCCAAGTACTGGTTATAGAAACTCCAGGAGTGCACGGATTAGTGGGTTGATGGATATGATAAGACTGAAATAATGATGGAAAATGGATCAAACACAAAACAACTAAATCTTGCTTTCAAGACAATCTGTCATTTGACAGCACAAATATCATCTATGCGCTATACTGCGTTTTGATTGGCTGATATGCTTCATTTCGCTCCACTGCATCCCCTTACAACTGAATCCTTTATCTATTAACGCTTTGGCTGCTGTGCGCGACTTATTGACCTCTTGCGGACAGTGTAGATCAAGATCAGACTGCACAGAACGTGCAGTCTGATCTTTGATCTACAATGTCCGATAAGGATATATTTTTCTTAAAAAAAATACCTTTGAAATAGCAAAATTTGTGTTTTTACTATCAGCTTAAAAGTTTAATTTCAGTTATTTAGCAAGCGAAGGGTTAACTCTCTCACTACCAATTAAATGAGCCATGCTCTGGCAAAAGGGGGCTTAATGCATCTCTGCTATCCATTATACCAAGCACGTCATTACATAATTATGGATCTATAAAATCCATTTTTTGAAACAACCGACTGAATCATGAGGTAGAATGATCCTTTGACATGCAGAAAATTTAAAGATAGCGTAAAGTTTCGGCCCATGTCAGCCTGCACGGACTGTGCAGGCTGACATGGGTCGATACTTTTCGCAAATGCATTAAGCCCCCTATTCCCAGAGCATGGCTCAAATACATTCTACTTTTTTCGAAGGCCTAAATTTACGTTGCGTTTGGAGCTGACTCTAGTAAAAGATGAACATGAGGTAGCGGAAGGTGTAGATCAAAAATCAGTCTGCACATTTTGTGCAGTCTGATCTTGATCTACGCCATCCGCAAAACTTATCCAAGGAGATATTGGCAGTGAGAGTTAAACGTGTTTTTATGACCCTGAGTTGGTGGACTCTTGAAAACATTGTAGGAAAAGAAGAAAATGCTACAGTTATTTTTACCCTTCTCTTTCCTCCCCCCTATGTTTAAATGGCCCCTAGTTAAAAGATTTTTTATAAACATTGTGGGAAAAGGAGAAAACGTTGGTTACCAGCATTTTCTCCTTTTCCCCAGTGTTTTTTTCCAAATTCCATCATTTGAGCCACATATACATTGTCATCTGCAAATTTGTCGTCTAATAAAGGGTGAAGGTCAATCTGTGTAATGTAGGGAATAGCCAGTATAAAAACAAATAGAAAATGTTCAGTGTAGGAAAATCAACTTTGGTTCAAACCCCTGTAACAAACAATTGCAAGATTTATTGAACTTCAGGTAGATGACTTCTCAAAACATTCTAGGAAAAGAGAAAATGCAGGTAAACATAATTTACTCCTTTTCTTATAATGTTTTTCATACTTTCAAAACCACATTTGTCTTCTGAAAATGTTTACCAATTGGACAAATCTAAAATTTGGGTTTTTGGTAATGGGTTAATTCAAAAACAAACTACACGTAAATGTACTTCCTTTCTTATTTTTTTTTAATCCTTTACTAGACGACAAAATTTTAGCCTTGTCCAATTTGAAAGCATTTGCAGACGACAATTTCAGTGTAGCTCAAATATTTCGATTTTTCTTTGAGAAGACATGGTTAGGAGCCTTTTCTCCTTTTCCCACAATGTTTTCAAAAGGCTTTCTTCTCATGGTCATTAAAAGTCTGCATTGTGCTGTAAAGGGTCAAATGGTGTTTAATGGCGCATCGACATCTATGGTCATTTAGCGTGCTTGAAAGGTAATGTATTATCAATAATTGTAAGAACTAAGTGGTAATTTAAAAGTTAATAAACTGCTCAAAAGTATTAAAGGATCACACAAATGCTAAAATTCAGGTCTTTCACTCTGGTAACACTCGGTCTTTGTGTTCTGAAAACCATCAGCTTACATTCCTACTAGACAAAATGGCTAAATAGTTTTCTTGTTTGTCTCATTTTAAATGCTGATAAGCCATGTTAAGAAGAAAATCAAGAAATTTGTTTTCCTTGTTGTTTTGTTAAACAGCTCATATTTTTCCAATCTTTTGTTCATATTCTTGTCAAATCTAATGAAAGAAGAGGACGAGATGAAATAATGACACTTCCGATTCTCTTAAAAGCCTGTGTGACATAGCAAAAAAAACGGCTTTGACAAGGATAGCCCATACATCTTTTGTGCAAACCAAACTGTTTTGCCTGCTCTGAGATTTTACAGTGTTAAGACTGAATGAACTTATGAGCAGAAAATTATTTGCATTGTCCTGGACTGAAAAAATTATCTTGCGATCGAAGTTGAGGACATGTGATTCTTTAATTTTTTTGAGCAGCGTAATACTTCATGAACAAGAATTAAAAATTAAAGCAGAAAAATAGTAGACTTAGCAACGAGGCAATCCTCATTGCAGAGTCATCCAGCGTGTTTTATATTTATGTCCTAAATTTAAAACTTCTATATTTTATTATAAAAATCTATGTCTTTCATATATTGTAAGATGTTATTCTGTTTAACGTTTAAAGATAACATGTACTTCATTTTTCATAGTGTGGTATCAACTTGTAAAATATCTTAACCCATAACCATTCTGGCTAATTTCAGATACAGCATTTGCTTGTATACCCTAGGGCTGTACATGTGTCACCGTAGCCAACATATTTTCAAATAACTTGAATGAATTCAAAGTACACAGAGGATGACCAACTGGTTGTGTTTGATATTTAAGATCTGTCACTCAAATGGGGTGTGATGCAGTTAGAAAACCACATCACACTGCATTTGAGTGACAGATTTTTTGGTATTTGGTAAAGAGTTAATCTGTCTATAGTAGGGACGTGAAGAATGTTGTGGTAATCGCTGGGACTGTATCTTTTACACTTGTATATTGTATATCACCGAATGGTTCAACTTTCAAATATCATCTCAGTTTTGCCTTCCATGGTCTGTCTGTTTTGCTCTAGATCTGTACTTTACCTAAAATTAAACAAAAACAGAGGTAAGGAACTACATCCACATCCCCAAGTAGGCCAAAGTGGTCATTTGATTTAGCCTGTAGCTCTCAAAGAATTATGTTTTGATGATAAGAAATAACTTCATTAATGTAAAATTTATTTCATTCCTTTCCCTTTAAGCTGAAGTAATATTGCATTCTGCATTACAACCATTCAACCAGACAAGACCGTTCACATAGCACAGTGTGGCTAATATTTTAGCGAATATATTACAGGCATGTTCATGGTCATTTTTTTTTTTTCAAAACAAATGCTCATTTTGGTGTCAGCTTTGTAATGACCATTCTACTCTCTGTTGTGTCCTTTTTTCTCAAAGACCAAAACCAAAAACCCTGTATGGGAATAAGTAGAAACCATTACTTTATATGCTGACAATATATAATATTTATTTTATACACTCCAGACATCAGACAAGACTGT
Source organism: Hippopus hippopus (assembly GCA_946811185.2). Classification (NCBI taxonomy): domain Eukaryota; kingdom Metazoa; phylum Mollusca; class Bivalvia; order Cardiida; family Cardiidae; genus Hippopus; species Hippopus hippopus. The sequence goes on from OX328103.1 coordinate 40,461,841, forward strand.
CCACCTAGCGCGGTGTGGCCAATATAGGGAGGAGCTTTTTCTCTAGGCATGTCGATGGCCATTTTCTTCCTTGCTCCATACAATGTGGGTGTCAGCATGTAAATGGCCATGTTGATGTCACTATGGGGTTATATTACAATGTTTTCGGACATGCCTTGGCCTGACAGTCTTACATGAGAGACGGGCGCAAATATGTAAAGTAAATTAGTTGGGTTGAGGTTTTAATGAGACTAGGCAGCGATCCTATAATCTCTATAGATGATCTCTGCACCAGGGTACCCAACACACTCCATGACAGTACTATCTTTACCTGCAAATACTTTGCAACAGAAAAGGCATAAGGCCCTATATCCTCTCTGTACATTGGCCATATCAGGTACACTTTTGCAGGCCAGTACCTAGGTTATCAATGTGGGGATAGCACTATCCACAAAAGCTCCTCTAAAGTATGAAATAAGCATGAAAAATATACAAACAAAAATAATTTTGAATTTACAAAATTTTAGAAAATTATTAGAGTTTGTTATGAAGAGGTTTTCTGGTACTTGTTTTTTCATTCATTTTGATACAAAACAGCATGAAGAGTCAACAATCGAGATGTATAAGAACAGAGATGCAAGACATTCACAGCATTAGCTTCAAGTGTACAAAGTTTGATTTGCTGATAAAGACCTTAAGTAGTACTTTACCAAACGACCAAAATTTTGCTTGTCCAAATTCAAAGCATTTGCAGACAGCAACTTAAATGCAGCTATTATGGCAGAATTTGTTTTTGAAAGGGTAGAATGCATAGTGGGAAAAGGAAAAAATGCTTGTTACCAGCATTTTCTTCTTATCCTACTATGTTTTTGAAAGCCTTCTTTGTGAGGGTTGTTAAAAGTCCGGATTATGTAGAAATGGGTTAAATCTTTAGTCTCAGACTCTTCCATAATGAAAGCACCTACAGACAACAAATTAAATGAAGCATGTATGATGACCGTTTTCTTTAAAACCCTTCTCAAAAGAAAATATTGTGGGGAAAAAAGAGAAAATGCTGTTTAAAAATATAGAAGATTATTTGCCAGCATCCTCATTCAACTACAGGAAAGATTTTTTTTTTTGATTCCATGATGTGCATTTGACCTATTTACAGAAAAAAAGATAAATGTTATTTTGAACAACCTGATAGCTCAGAAATTTCTTGTTTTCGAATTGAAATTATGTACAGAAATTGTATAAGTGATCTCTTTTTTGATGCTTTGTTATGTCTGACCTTGAAATGAACTTTACACTTTCATACTTTATGTATATTTGATGTAGTTACATATAATTTGAAAATGTTTTTGACAGCAACCTGACAGTTGAAACTTCCATTTGTTTTATAAAACCCCTGTCCCTGGCCACAATGCATATGTACCTGTAATGGAAATTCCAACTGTCAGTCTGCCGACCCTCACTTGCCTATACGAACCCAATGTAAGATGTTTTGTTTATGAACTTTTAGTCTAATTAATACTCTGATTTATTTTTAACCATTACGCTAAAAGTAGGTTTTCCAGGAGCTTCAATCCAATTTTCACTAAATTTGTTACTTTATGCCATAATGCCTATTTAACCTAACAGTTTACATATAGTTTAAAGAAGATATTGTCAGCAGCTAGATTTTGCAGTCTGTAGGTCTTCTTGAGTTAAAGCTTATATTTAAGAACTTTTTAGTGGATAATTAATGAATATTTTCTACCTCTTTACAATTGAAGTTTTGCCAGCAACCTGATAGTTGAAACTTCCATTTCTCGTTTTAACCCCTGTCCCTGGTCACAATGTATATAATGGAAATTCCTACCATCAGTTAACTGAGCCTCACTTGTTTATATTAACTTTATACTAAGGTAAAGCATTCTCATTCATCAAAAGAACTTTTAGTGCTTAGTTTGAAAATAAATGCTTTAGAAACAAATCCTTCCAAACATTAAATTTGCTGTTTCATTGTTTATGAACTTCTATACTGTGAAAAGGTTTAAAACTGTCATTTCCTTATTGCTTTAACTAATTGCCAAACAACAAAAATTTTAGACTTATCCAAACTTGAAGACAACAAATAAAATGTGCGTCAAATAACGGTTTTTGACTATGGTATGGTTACCAGCATTTTCTTCTTTCACCACCATGTTTTCAAAAGCCTTTTTTGTCGTGGGGTTTTTGAAAGTTTGGATTGTGTGTTTAAGACTTAACCTATAGTCTGTCATAAATATTCAGAAAGAAAGACACTTGAAAATATGAAGATGTTATATGGAAACTCAAACCTAGCAAAACTTTGTACAAACAGGACAAGTATGAATGTCTTGCACCCAGTGTTCCTCCTATTGTGCCCATACCGATAAGATGAAGTGCATTGCAGACAGGGATTTTATGCACAAAATGATGAAACAAAAAATACACTAAAACCTTCTAAGCTCTACTAATAAAAGTTTTGTTGAGCCAAATGCATGTGAATTTAGAAAACTTTCACAATAGTACAGCTAAAAACTGACTGACAACCTTGACCTACCTCGAGTCCACAATCACCCCGAAATTTCCATACAGGCGAGTTCATTCCCTCCCTGCAACATATTTCAAAGAAATAATAATAAACTTTAAACAAAATTTATCATTCTACATATACATAATTTTAGCATAAAATCAACACCTATGTAAAAGACATGTACATGTACCACAATCATTGATTGATTGTATAGTGTTTAATGCTGTTTTCAACATCATTCTGGTTATATCGCACCAATCAACGTTTTCTCCGCACAATAGTCTTTCCAAGCCACTGGCTGCTTTCCCACATAACAATCATCAGGACAATGGTCAGCAGTGAGAGGAATGAATCCTGTCGCAATGACTATCATCAATCCTCTGAAAGAAATTGGCCGAGCCAGGGATCGAACCCATGACCCCCTGTTCTCAAGTCCTGCATGCTACTGACTGAGCTACTGGGGCTCGGCATGTACCACAATGAATGAATGAATGAATGAATGAATGAATGGCGATTCAGCAAGGCATTGGCATCTAGGTCTTTAACCCTTTACCACACGCCCAAGTTTTAACCCTGCTAAAAAACTGGTATGAAATTTTCATTACGATAGAACAAACCCAAATATTGCTAGTTCAAAGTTTTATTTGGGGAAATAATAAATCCTTCTCGGACAGTGTAAATCCAAGTTCAGACCGGAAATTCTGTGCAGTCTTATCTTGATCCACACTGTCTGCAAAAGGTCAGTGAGTCGTGCTTAGCAGCCTAAGGATTAAAGTCCTTGAGTAAGATGGCTTTTGAAAACATTTTGGTAAATGGAGAAAATGCTGGATACTAGCATTTTCCCCTCTTCCAACGAGGTTTTTTTACCCTTTCAAGGACAATTTCATACAAAGAGATACATTCGTCATCTGCAAATGGCAAGTCTAAAAATTTGCCATTAGGAAGAGTTAGATACATTTGAGTAATGCTGAAGAATACATGTACATTAGAAAATACTGTGGCAAAAGGCATATTCCTCATTTTTTCCACATATTGGCATATTCAAATTAAGGTCTATGGCCACTACCTCTCATATTAAAAGACAGAAGCTTCCGAGATTGGCCGAATAGCCTGTTCGAAAACGTCGATGTTACACGATATTTACCGATGTGTTAGTGAGTCTACTGCCCCTAACTCTCACATTAAAAGATGGAAGCTTCCAAGATTGGCTGAATAGCCTTAACATCAACATCGATGTTACATGATGCTTACTGATGAATTAGGGGGTCATAGTCCTTAAAATGAATATTGAAAATGCCTATTTTACAAGAGTATTCTCAAAGATACCTGCAGCAAATTTACTCAGCAGGTTGCTAAATAAACTAAGTGGATATTTTCCATTAGTTTAAACTTTTACCACACATTCTTAAGTTTCAAAAACATGTTTTTTATCTCTTCAAAGGCAAACCCATCTTTTGAGCCATATTTACTGTCTACAGCCCCTAACTCACATATTAAAAGATGAAAGCTGCCAAGAGTGGCCCAACAGCCTTTATGAAAGTGTCGATGTTACACAATATTTACCGATGAGTAAGTAACTCTACAGCCCCTAACTGTCATGTTAAAAGGCGGAAGCTGCCAATATTGGCCGAATAGCCTTTACAAAAATGTCAATGTTTACCAATGAGTTAGGGGCCGTAGACCTTAAATTTGTTGTCTACATATACTTTCAATTAGTACAAGTCTAAATATTTCATTTGGTAATGACTTAAAAGACTGTCAAGATACATGTATTACAATTTCATGTGATGTTGAGAGAATATCTGTACAGCTAATCGTAATGTAGATCTCAAATCAGATTGGGTATTTTGTTCAGTCTGATCATACCACACAATCCCAACCTTTAACAACCCTGATAAAGAGACCTTTAGAAAACATTGTGGGAAAATGAGAAAATGCTGGTAACCAGCATTTTCTTCTTTTCCCACAATGTTTTCTACCCTACCCAACACAAATTTCAAATTTTGAGTCACATTTATTTTGTTGTCTGTAGATGGTTTTAATTTGGTCACATCCAAAAGTTTTGCTGTTGGTAAAGCTAGGGTTAACCCTTTACCACACAATAAAATTCTAGACTAGTCCAAATTAAAAGCATTTAAAAATGACCAGAGAAATATGGACCAAATGATGAACCCTGGTCTTTAAAAGGGTAGAAAACATTATGGGAAAAAGAGAAATGTTGGTTACCAGCATTTTCTCCTTTTCTCATAATGTTTTCAAAAGCCTTATTCCACAGGGTTGTTAAAACTTGGGATTGTGTGGTAAAGGGTTAAATACCTGATCTGTGTTCAACTTCCCATACAGATGCGCTGCTGAGTTGTAGATTGTTCTGATAACTATTGCTGACAAAGTGTCTGCCATCTTTTCCAAGCAATGCCACTTTGAAACAATCTTGAATTGAAAACCCCCCCAAAAAATAAAAGAAAACCTCTGTATTTTATTTTGGAGGAGGGTTAGGGAGATGGGAGTGGGGAATTGTTGTGAGGCAGTTTATAAAGTTACTTTGTGTTGTTATTTTTTACTTTTCTGTTTTTTGAAATCTTTGCTTGTTTCATTTATCTCTTTACAACACAAGCAAAACGTAGACTTGTCCAAATTGTAAGTTTTTGCAGACAACAATTTATATGTGGTTGAATTGATGGAATCTGTATAAGGTAGAATTAAAACATTGTGGGAAAAGGAGAAAATGCTGGTTGCCAGCATTTCCTACCTTTTCCACAATGTTTTCAGAAGGGGTCTTTATCAAGGTCATGAAAACACGGGATTGTTGGGGAAAGGCTAGAATACAAAACAACAGAATTTGACTGTTACTGAATGGTGTTTTTATGCCTCTTTCAACATTATTTCAGTCATATCACAGCAACAGTTCACATATTCATGTGTTTCGTGGATTTTACCAGTACTAGGCTAGAGCTCTGAAGTGTCTTGCCCAAGGACACTCCCACGAAAGGCCCAGTGGATCTAGTGCTGCTCGAACCCAAGGCCTCCAGGTAATGAGTCCCACACCACTTTACCACCGAGCCACACAGGACCCCGACTGGTCCAGAGTGGAAGATTTTCCAGATGACTAATATCATTCAAATGATGGAATTTGTCTGCGATAAGATAAAAAACACAGCAGGAAAAGGAAATAATGTTGGTAACTAGCATTTTTTTCTTTTCCCACTATGTTTTCAAAGGTTTTTTCCCAGGGTCTTTAAAACACAGAATTGTTTGTTGGCGGGGTTAACCCTTCACCACACCATCCCGAGCTTTAACAACCCCGAAAAAGAAGCCTTTTGAAAACATTGTGGGAAAAAGAGCAAATGCTGGTGACCAGCATTTTCTCCTTTTCCCACAATGTTTTCTACCTTTCTCAGGACATGTTTTAATTTTTCAGTCATACTGATTTTGTCGTTTGCAAATGCTTTCAATTTGCAATGACTTAAAATTTTGTCGGTTGGTAAAGAGTTATAGGACAATTTAGACTATTTTTCTTTCCAAATTGTTGTTTTGGAAAGAATATCTGTGAAAAAAAAAAACAGTTTATGTTTAAGATTACAGTGCATAGTCTATTTAGCCTGATCTTAATCTACCTGTATAGCTTTTAACTTACCATGTAGATACACTGCTACTTGTAGATTTTTCTCAATATGGCCTTAGGCAAAGTGTCTTGTCATCTTTTTCAAGTACATGTATTACCACTTCAAAGCCGTGGGATCTTAAATTGAAAACAAAAAAAAAACAACCTCTGGTTCCTTTTTTCTATGGGGTGGGGATGGGGGTGGGCTAGTTGTAGGAAAGGTTGTTTCCTGTAACTTTATTTTGCTTTTTTTGTGTCTTTTCTGATTTATACACTTTAGATTGTTTTAAATCAATATGACTATTTTTGGTTAAACTGTATTTCTATTGTAAGTAAATCTTAACTTATGTGACTCACAATTCAATTTTTCTTGCTCAAACCTGTGTTTGTAAGTGAGAAATGACCTGCTGCTGTTGAAAGTTGACTGTATGCATTCTTAGTGTGAACATTTTATTTTTGTACTGTTAATGCAGCTTTACTCATTTTTATCTTCAAGCTTGAGGTAGTTTTTAGTATTCATTTAATCAATTTTTCTTTCTGATAACAGGTTTTAAGATTTTTAGAATGGTCCAAATTGAAAGCAATTGCAGATGACAAAGTAAATGGCACTCAAATAAGAAAGTTTGTCTTTGAATGGGAAGAAAACATTGTGGAAAAAGGATGAAATGCTGGTAACCAGCATTTTTTCCTCTTTCCTCAGTGTTTTCAAAAGTCTTATTTCTAACAGTAATTAAAACACAGAATTGTATATTATAAAGAGTTAATAAACCACACCCTTATTTGTTTCTTTTTTTTTTTCAATTTAATTTCATCTTAATATGAATATATACGTGTAATCTTGATTTCTTTGCTCTTGCAAAGGAATCAATCTTAAACTTACTATTCAAAAGACTTTATTGCTCGCATGTGCTTGTGACCTGCTGCTGTTGAAATCTGTATGCATATCTAACTTGTTAATCACGCTTTTGTACTGTAACTTTATATTTATTCCTTTATGTTTTCTTGAAACATAGAGTAAACTCTGTTTCTTATCTGTCAATATTTCTATTTTTCGATAAAACATTCCTCAATAAGAAAGTACTGAAAATTTTAGGTTTATTATCTGTATCCTATTTCATGACTGTTGATCAACAATTTAAATATTCTTTGGTTTTTAAGTTTGTATCTAAGGTAACCTCTCCTAATGTTTCCTTCGCATTTTACAAATGTGTATGTTTTAGTTGAAGCTGAAAATTGTTTATGTATGCAAATTCCTGTCATTACTTAAAAAAAAAAAAGATTATGGATAATGCTTGCTTCTGATACTTTCTGCAATACTTTTGCCAGGGACAGGGGGTATCAGAAACAAACATATTCCCATTGAAAACCTCTAAAGAAAAAAAACAATAATGATTTTTTTTTCAGTACTACATGTACCACTTTGCCTATAAATAATTCAAGTACACTGCACAGATGTGATTATTTGTTTAACCTACAGAAAAACAACTTGTATAAATAGAAAATGAACATTAAGGTTTACTTTAATGGTAATGGTGAGTAAAATCATATTCCTAACTTTTTTCCAAATGACCTTTTCATTTTGTCCAAATCGAAAGCATTTTAGACTATATATTAATATGTGGCTCATATGGTTGTATTAGTCTTTAACAAGCTCATAAAATATGTTGGCAAATAGAGAAAATGCTGATAGCAGTGTTTTCAATTTAAGCCTTGATCCTCAGGGCCTTTGAAACTCAGGATTATCCGGTAACGGTTCAATATTAATCTATGGTACTTAAGATTACATCCTTTTTTTGCATTTGTGAGTAAAAATTAAGTTGTTACTTTATGTATAAAGCTAACTGTTTGTTTGAACTTGGCAATGTCATTTTTTTGTATTGTAACTCCATTTTTTGTGTTAGAATTTAAAGCAGCAGTTCTTGTATTTCTATACCTTTTTTATCCCCAATATTGTTTTCTTTTATTCATATATTCTTGTATTTTTTTTCCCTGTTACAATTTTATTCTTGTTTTTATTCTCTTTTTTTTTTCTTTGTAACTGATTTTTTTCTAATTATTTTTATTGCTTTCTTGTCATGTTTCTTTAATTTTTATCTTTTTATTTTTACTTCATGTTATTTTATTTCATTCCTTTTCAAGTTTTTCATTTTTCACAAGTTTTTTTTTAATAAGATGTTTTGCATTATCATTAATACCTTTTTTTTTGGTCATTTATAATAATATATATATTTTTTTTTCTAGTTTAGTTTTGTGGGTGTTTATTCTTTTCTGTATTTAGATATTCCTTTTTTTTTTGTGGTTCTTGTTTTTGTTTTATGATAATTATAATATTCCTATATTTTCCTGTATTCCTATCCTTTGTTTTGGTTCATTTGTGTAAATGTCCCTATTTGGTGTGGAAAACCATTAGCTCAGACACACAGGGGATGGGACACTGATTACTTACATACTTACAGCTGAGACAGATCTGTTTCGCTTTGTGTGTTTTTGCTATTTTAAAAATCTGTTTTCAATGAAGTATCCAGATAAATTATCAGTGTTCATGATCCACTATGACCAGTACTCCATTCAATCAATCCCACAAATCTCCATAGGATGAATGGAAATAACTACCCATGATTTACCCATTACATAGTTGATATTGACATAGTTGATATTGAAAGTTGCAAATATGTTATTTACAAGATATTTATTGAAGTGTGCTTGAATTATGCTTTTACCGGTATGCAAATATTGTTGACACATTAAATGTGTAGTGTACTGGGATCATCTAAGCTAGAAGTTCATTAGTTATTAAGAAATGTTCCAATGATAAACAAGTGTTCCTAGGCTTGCCAAAATTGTTGAAACCAAGACAAAACATCATTATCCTCATTTTTGCATTTGAACTTTGAAATAATCTAGCAACACTTAAAAATTGTGATGTCTTTGTTTTCCAAATGACACTTTGAAACATGACTGGAAATATAGTATATGACAAGTTTCTTTAACAATTAGGTCTATATAAACTTGGACGTGGATGGTAAATTTCTTGGCTGGTAAAGTGTTTGAAACCAGCCTAGCATTTATGATCTGAACCACCGCAAATTCAAAGTAGATGTTTTCCTTTACTGTTTTGATTTAACAGAAAAGAATAGTAATTCAAACATCATAAATGTAATGTATTGCTGTTGTCTATTCGTTTTCTTAAATAACCTTTATGCAAAAACTTTGTAAGAAAAGCCCCTAAAATGAAATAGTAAAAATTTGCATGCATAAGTTGCAACAGCTGTAGCATAAAGTATAATTCAATACATTACATAGAAAAGTTTGTTATAAGGTTTTCATGGTGTGGCTGGTTTTGGTATTCAAGGTATTCCAACAGCTGATCTGTATGTGTTACTACATTGAAATCAGACAATGTCAATGCATTTATATATAGACCAGCCAATGAATCTTTTAAAAGCACCAAGTCTTTGATTGTCCCCAATATCTATTTGATATTGATTCCCCAGTTTGATCCAAAATCTTTTTATAGAAAAAATCTTTGAAATGTTTTTAAACCAAGAGAGATTACATTCACATAGAAAGCATGACTTTACTTCTCAATATATTAACTCTTTACCAAATGAAAAAATCTTAGACTTGTCCAAATTGAAAGCAGTGGCAGACGAGAAATCAAATGTGACTTAAACACTGAACTTCTCCCTATAAGGCTAGAAAACCTTGTGGACAAAGAAAGAAATGCTGATTATCAGCATTTTCTCCTTTGTCCACAATGGTTTCAAAATTCTTCCTCTTCAGAGTCGTTAAAAATCAGGATTATGTGGTAAAGGGTTAAATACATAATACAACCTAACCTAATAATGATAAATAAAAATACCCTCTTTATTACAAAGGTCAGCAAGAGATGCATTTATAGACAGTCAGATCACATAAAATTGAAACCTACATGTACTATACTGAGGAATAGAAAAGCTTTGCTATTTTAAGCCTTCACCACACAACAAAAAATTGTACCATTCCAAACTGAAAGCTTTTGCGGCAGACGATTTCAATATTGCTCAAATGATGTGATTTCTGTTTGATAGGGTAGAAAAAAATGTGGGAAAAGGAGAAAATGCTGGTTAACAGCATTTTCTCCTTTTTCCTGTATGTTTTCATAAGGCTTCTTCCTGAGGGTCGTTAAAAGTTGGCATTGTGTGGTAAATGGTTAAATCAAATGTGAAAGAAAAGAAATGAATGAATGAATGAATGAATAAATAAATGAAAAATTTAGGACAATGATAATAAGATAATTTGATCAAGGAAAATTTCAAAAGAAAAAATAAATATAAGTACATTAATGTAGATCTAATATAAATACATGTATAAAGATAAATGGACAGTACCATTAAGCTCTACATATCTATTTCATATACCCTTCAAGTGCCAAACAAACTATGTAGACATGGAACAGAGGCCAGAAAAAATGTCATTTTAATGCTGAACTTTACTCATTAGGTAGACCAGATCTAAGAGCAGGCTACATTACACAGTCTGATCCTGATCTGCACTAGCCTGAAAAAATCTAAAATTGTGAGAGGCACTTGACAGGTTAAGATCCTTTTCATTCCAAATTACATGAACCTTATATACATTGACACACACACACAAAAACTGTGTGGTCTTTTAAACCCAGTACCAAACAATCATAAGTTTTAAAGCCCAAAAAGAAGGCTTTTGCAAACAGTGTGGGAAAAGACGAAAATGCTAGTAACCAGAATTTTCTCCTTTTCCCTCAATGTTTTCCACCCTTTCAAGGGCAGGTCTTATCTTTTGTGCTGTATTAGTGATGGTGTCTGCAAAGGCTTTTAATTTTGAAAAGTCTGCAATTTTGTTGTTTGGTACAGAGATAAGTCTAATATTAAATATGAAAGGCCAAAAATCTATATATTGTCTTTGTCAGTCTAAAGGTAAGATAAATGCATTCACATAACTTGTGAAAATGGATCTTTTTTTTCACTGATGAAATTGTTTTTCAGTGACATGTACTTTGGTTTTGATAAAAGGGCTCAGATAAGGTTAACTTTGCAAATGAAACACAGCTGTTGCCCCTGAATAGACCGACAAACCTTTCTGACTTGCCTTGATCTATCATTGGTGACAGTTTATCTCTATATTTTTGTTTGTTCATGATTAAAAAATCTTGCTGCCCCTGAATAGACTGACAAACCTTTCTGACTTGCCTTGATCCGTCATTGGTGACAGTTTATCTCTATATTTTTGGTTGTTTATGATAAAAAAATCTTGGTCAAAAGACAAATTTTTCCTGGATGCCACCCAGTAATCAACTCTGTCCTGACTACATGTATCTCTCTGCTGTGTTTCCTGGATTCTAACCAGTCCAAGGTAATCATCAGTTGGGCAAGGACAACCTTTCTGAGCAATGAAGTATAAAACTAATTTTGTTTCATGTATTCTAATTTGTAACTTATTTTTTCAAAAAAAGATAAGTATACTTAATACAAGCCATTTTCAGAATTTACATGAACAGATTTTACTTACTTATCAAGCTATCATTCAAATTCTGCTTTTTTTTTCATGATCAGTCTTATCAAAGTTGGATTTAAGATCCTTAACATCAAAAACTGTGTGAGCTAATGAATTATTTCTTGTTTACTTCTGGATCTAAGATCCTCTACATCAAAAATTGTATGAGATAAAGAATTAATATTTCTAAGATCCTTAGCAACACAGGAATTGCTTGGAACTTGGGTAAAAAGAAATGCAGTGTTCATTTCAGAACAAGTTTCTGTTCAAAAAAAGATGGTATAAAATCAATGCAACAAGAAGTTAATGGTTGGCTGGGTGGGCCACAAAAAGGGTAATCAGGTGCAGTAACAATTACTTGCCTGTTGATCTCCAGTTTCTCTAAAATTAAATTTTTGCAGTATTTGGTCAACATTGAAAATATGATTTTTATTTTTATTCGCTCATATTAACAAATCTTTAATTCTGATTGAAACTGTCTTTCCATGTTTTGGTCAGTTTCCTTAAAAGTATTTTACCTCAATTAGCTTGGCCCACGCAAAAATGATTTAGGAGCCAAGAGCCCACCTCAGACAAAAACTAAAATGAACCCTGCAGAAAAAGATCTTTACCAAATGATAAATTGGATTTGTCTACTTGGAAACATTGCAGATGACGTATTACATGTGGCTCAAATGCTGCAAATTATCTTTGATGATAGCAAAACACTGTGAATAAAGAAAAAAATGTTGTTCCTCTTTTTCTCACAATGTTTTTAAAAGTCTTAATGTTTCTTTAGGATTACAATGAAGCAGGATCATTTGGTAAAGGGTTAAACAAGGCATGTAATAATAGATCAGAAAAACACACTAAGAGTAGTAAGAAATTACATGCACTTTCATTTTTAGGAGTTAAAATCCTCAACATATAATAAGGTATGCTGACAATACCTTGGTGGCTATTACAAATCCCTTTGGTTTACTAACTCTCAAACATGTTTTTAACTTAATGTGTGTCTTACAGACACACATCATGTTAGGATACCTCAAAATGTATCAAACCTATCAATTTCATAAACATGGTGCTGATTTAAAAGATTCATCTGTTGTAAACTTTTATGTCTTCTGTTACCTGTCAACTAATGAAATACTTTGAATACATTGGCCACAAACTTAAAACTTTAAAAACTTGGACACAGTTCTTCTACAAGAGTCTATTCTGCTCTACTCTGTAACTCAAAAGGCATTGATGAACATTGTATTAGCCAAAACTTTAAGAGTCATTTGAGCAAAATAATAGTAAGAGTCAGAACTATAATTTAAGGAGTCATGCCCAATACAAATGCTTTCATGCAAATTCTTGACACATTACATCCTTATTATTTGTATGTAGCTGTTAAACATCGAATGAAATTTGGTGCTAAGTCACTATTATTTTGAGGACAATAATTATGCAATTCATAATTAATAAAATAGATGTTTTTTAGTCAATAGAGGGCCACTTGTTCACCAGCAGTTGGTCCATACTGTCACTTGGGTTAAGAAACATGCCCTTTACTGATCTGTTTCTCGCAGAAAATCTAAATCATATTCATGAGTATACCTGACTGTAATTGGTCTAGATCTAATAATTTCTACATAAAGTGACAATTAAGTATTTGTGATTCATAAAAATCAACAAAGTTTAGCCTCAATAATCTATGTAAAATCATAAATGATGCAGTAATGTGTGTGATGTAGTAACTGCTAAATTATTGTGGTTGTCCCATCCACAATACCCTACTTTTAGATGAATTCTTAGACAATCATGTGTAAAAACATACATATTTAGTACAAAGACAACCACTTTAGAGTTTTAATATGCAATATAGTGAGACCTATAAATAACTGTTGACTGATCTACCAATCTACATGATCAATGTAATGTGACTTATCTATGATAGTGTCAGATGATTGATAGATAATTTCCTATTTTACTGAAGCGTCTTTGCAAATAATGCTAGTCATATTGACATTTATATGCAGTGAGTTTTTTTGGTGGTTGGGTTGTAGCAAGAAGGGGGTGGTCAAGGAGCATCATCAAGTTTTCACAAGAAGTAGATCTACTTAGTCTTAGAACCATAAAGGGTGTTACAGGATATAAGAGACATAATGTAAGAATATGCATAAACTGATGTCATGAGGGTCAGAATATATCTGGAACTGTTTTAAGATGGTTTGTCTTAGAGACTGATAATGTATGTTTCATCAACATGGCAATCTTAAGGTTTAGCAAGACAATATTTGTTGGCCATTTTGGGTTTTTTGGTTAGGTATTAATCTGTATTGATTTATTTGGTATAATTGAAATTATTTTAAAATAAAAACACCGGCACACACACACACACACACACACACACACACACACAGACAAACACAAAATATGTAGGTCTGTCTACAGAGTAAGATTAACATTCATGATACTGTTTTCTTTTTCATTTATTAGTGGCTGACTCCAGTGGATGGCCTCAAATTAAGGCAGGATGTTGTAATTTCAAGGTAGAGTGTGGCATCTTAGTGAAATGGAACAGTGAGTGCATCTCATTTTTTTTTTCAAACTTTCCAAGTTTGCTACCCTTCAACAGTATATGGCAACCATATTGTCTTATACACTTGACACCATGGCGGATAATCAGTTTAGAACTACCAGGTTATATTTAAATTCTGATTTTTAGGCAGGTAGAAGTACATGTATATCAAAGTCATACCTCAGTGTCTCAAATTATAAATATTGTATTCCAGAATTTTAGAAATTGTTGATAAGTTATCCATCATTACATGGACAGATTTTTTTATAATTTTATATGTGCTCAAATTGACTTTTAATTAACTCATGTAAAGTGATTCTTACCTCAACAAAGTCCAAATCTGGTCATATTGTAAATCTACAAAGAAAAAAAAAAATCCAAGTTTTGTATAGTCATTAACAAACAACATAAAGAAATTCTATTTCTTTGTAAGTGTATATTTTTAACCCTTTATCCCATATTCAGTTTTAATGACCCTGAGGAAAAGACATTTGAAAACATTGATGGAAAAGGAGAAAATGCTGATAACCAGCATTTTCTCTTTAACCATGTTTTCTAGTCCTTCAAAAACAAGTTTCATCATTTGAGTCACATTAAATTTTTCATCTTGAAAGGCTTGCAATTTGGACTGGTAAGTAATGTTCTCTTCTGGTGAAGGGTAATAAAGCCTGGCGGGGTTGCTCAGTGGTTAGCCTATCTAACTCGTGACCTGGAGGTTGCAGGTTCGATACCCGGTTGCGACGAACTTTCTTTCCGGCGAATTTTCGCCCCTCACCTCTGATGCATGTGAAAAAAGTAGTCAGTGGCTTTGTGTCAGTACCGGTGAGGGAAAGCCAGGAAACACATGGGTGCATCACTGACCGCCATGATATGACCTAAGCTGTTAAAATGGTGTTAAACTCCAATACAAACTAAAGGGTAATAAATACACCAATATTAATTATGTTATCCTTTTACCACACAATCCCGAGTTTTAATGACCCTGAGGAAGAAGTCATTTGAAAACATTACGGGAAAAGGAGGAAATGCTGGTTACCAGCATTTTCTCCTTTTCCCACAATGTTTTCTACCCTGTCAAAGACAGCAGTCATCTTTTGAGCTATATTTTTGTTGTTGTTGTTGTCTGCAAATGATTTCAATTTGGTCAAGACCAAAATTTCGTCCTTTGGTAAAGAGTTCATCATTTTAAGGATACTCTTTGACTTGCCTCAGTATACTGTAATTGGAATTTTTCTACCCTAAAATTTTTAATTCACTGTTGAAAATAGGATAGAGAAAATTCCTCCAAACATTCCCATACTTGAATGATTCTGACAAAGACGGCTTTCAAAAACATTTTGAAAAAAAAAAAGAACGCTGCAACTAGAATTTGCTGCCTTGTCCACAAAATTTTCTACCTTGTATCAGCACTACTTAAGACACCGGCGATAATTTGCGAGAAAATAAAACAATCGCAATTTGCAACCATGTGTACCATGCTAGATCTAGATTTACACATACTTTGATTATTCATGAAAAATATCTGCAAATTTCAAATAAATAAGACACTTACTTCATTTTTTCCGGATCAAATTGTCTGGGTCTCTCTGCGAAACACCATACTGCCCACTCAAACGTTGACTACTCACTGAGCAATCTCGTGCGCGGTTGATTAATCACGTGATCGGGGTCAGCCTAAAAACCAACCAGAACAGACGGGAACAGATGCCTTTATTGACCCTCAATGGCCTTCACAACTAAAGCCGCCTAAATGCGGCCACTAAAGATTGATATCAGACTGAAAAAAGGCATTCTGATCTTTGATCTACACTGTCTGTTTTGTTGAGATAATCTGGCCAAGAGCAACCTTAAACTTGCAATTATTTAGGCCTTATTTCTAGACTGGCATTGTCTATTCTCAAGGTTTATTCGGAGCTCTCGGGTAACCAATAAGTCATTTATTTATAGATGAACTTGGAATTGTACCAATAACATGTCTTTGGATTTCTAGATTCATTTCTTTTTTTACTTTTGTTTGTACATAAATGGCGAGCATCACACGAAAAGGGACATTCGGACATTTGCGTAAACTTTGAGCTTTGAAATTTAGAATTTCCTATAACAGTTTTAGCCTATTCATAATATTAAGAAATATTCACCATTCATAATGCTAGGCTGTTTGACTAACAACATCTCTTGAGCCTAACTAATAAATGATAATTAAGCAGTAGCTATCTTTTTAAGTCTCTGGTATAGGAAGGAGCATAAAATGAATTTTCTTACCTCACTTGAGATAATTTTCAATTCTGAAAATTGATGAAGTTATAAGCATTTATCTACCTGGATCCTTCATAATTCTGTATAAAAAAATACAGGTAAAAAAGGCAGATATCCATTTTTACATGTCCGCGAAAGTTGGCTGTATTTCCGTTTATTTGTTGTCGCCACCGGTTGCCCGTGTGTGTGACTTCCCTGACGGCTCCCTGACGGCTTTTAGTTATGTAACGGGAGAAAGTGAAAGATACAGGACGAAACCACTCCTAAGTTACGTCTGGATCTTTAACATGCTCGGTGTACAGCACCGACACACGGGATATCGGTTTAACGTCTCATCCAATAGACTATTAGTAATTTTAGATGGCGACTGTTGGGGTCGAACCCACCCCATCAAGTGACCCGAGACCTGACGTTTACAAGTCCTACGCTCTACTACGAATACTTGAGCTGTTCGGGCTGGTAAAGAAAGAAAGTTATATCCACTGATACCTCAGTACATGTATGGCAAACTTTTTTAATGGAGCGTGTAATTAGACTGGCGATAAATCTCTTATTTGGTGATTTTATCCGTTTTCTGCATGCTCGCATGATAGAAATTGAAAAAATCATAACAAATACCATACTATTATAATGATAATAAATGCCAGAATTATATTTTTTTTGATTGGGGAAAGAGCTAAAACAGCACTTTTCATTCTTGTTTTTGTTTGTAATGGAGTTCAACGCCGTTTAAACAGCTTAGCAGTCGTATTATGTACAGCGGTCAATGCACCCACACATATGTCTCCTGCCTTTCTCACACCAGTACCGACACAGCTTTCTTTCCTAGCCACTGACTACCATTCTCTCATGTATCAGGGGTGAGAGGCGAAGAATCGCTGGAAAGAAAGTTTGCCTCAATCGGGTATCGAACTCGTAAGCACCAAGTCATGAGTAAGATACGCTAACCACTGAGTTACAAGGCCAGGCTTTTCTACCTTGCAAAGAAACAAATTTTATAATAACAAGCAATTTCGTTGAAATGATATCCCCCGCCGAAAAATTTACTTGACTGCGTAACTTAAAATCGCTCCCAGTCGGCCATTTTTCATCGAATCAAAAAAAAAAGTATATCGGCGGAATGGGTTATTGCACACACGTATAAAGTTTCACGAAATTCCGTCCAATGGTACTTGAATTTCGTCCAATGGTACTGGAGATATTCTCCCGGACGGACGGACGGACGGACAACGCTAAAACTATATCCCTCCGCCTTCGGCGGGGCATAATAAGAAGACAGCTGGTATCCATTACTTCAAAGCTTTCACAGACACTTCCTTAATCAAAACGAAGTACTTAGTATCGTCGAATTGAAAAAATCTACTTTTGTTTTGGATTTTCGAAATCTAAGGGACATTCGACCGGAAATCGAGACAGTCACTGTAATAAATAGTATGAGAGAAAAAAAAAAACCCTCTCAAATGAATGAGCCATGTTCTGTGAAAGGGTTTAATGCATCTGCGAAAAGTGTCGACCCAGGTCAGCCAGCGCAGTCGGCGCAGGCTGACCTGGGTCGATACTTTTCTCTATTGGTCAGTTTTCTGTATGTCCAAGGATCAGTCAGCCTCAGGTTTAAGTCGGTTGTTAAAAACAATGGCTATTATGGATCCAAAATTATGTGATGTCTTGACTGGTATCATGCATCTCGGAGATGGATTAAACCCCCTACTGCCAAAACATGGCTCAGTTGATATGCTCCCATAATGTATTCGTGGTAGAAAGAATCCGACGACAAAAGGCAAAATTACTGAATATGAGCAATTTCAACTGTTGTCACAATACTTTCAACACCTGTCGGTGACCAACTCTATCTAATTCTTCAGCAAATGAAAAAGAAAAAAAGAACGTTATAATCGTATTTAACCCAGAGACTGCTAAGCTCGACTCACTGACCTTTTGGGGACAGTGTAGATCAAGATCAGACTGCACACAACGTGCAGTCTGATCTTGAATCTACACTACCCGATAGGGAGATACCTTTTCACCAAAAAGTAAGTTTGAAGCCGCATTATTCGGGTCTACTATCACCTTGAAAGTTTAACCTTACTTATTCAGTAGGGTAAGAGTTAATATGTATAGGCTTTGTAGGTATAACATTATAAACGGTTTGTTTGTATATGGCCTGCAACATGCGAAAAGGGGCGTTCGGACATTTGCGTAAAGTGTCGTCCGGATCAGCTTGCGCAGTCCGCGCAGGCTAATCCAAAACGACACTTTCCGTTTTTATGTAATTTCCTGTTTTGCGCAAGTCTACTGTAGGACAAAATTCTAATGTTATCGTAAAGTGCCGTCTCGGATTAGCCTGCGCGGACTGCGCAGGCTGATCCGAGACGACACTTTACGCAAATGTCCGAATGCCCCTTTTCGCATGTTGCAGGCCATATATGGCCGACTTCATGGAAGCCCCTGATGCCCAATTTCAGGATAAATCTTTACCAGACGGCAAAACTTTATTCTTGTCCAAATTGAAAGCGCGTACAGACGGCAAATTAGAAGTGGATTAATTGATGTGAATTGCTTGTGAAAGGTCAAAATAGGTTAGCTTGAGAAAACATTGTGGGATGAGGAGAACATGCTGGTTACCAGCGTGTTGTCCTTATTGCACAATGTTTTCTAACCACATTTAAAGTCTCTCTATCTGATGTACAACTGTTGTTTTCATTCATTTAGTGACTAAAAAGTTATCAGCCATCTTATTCCACAGAGGACTAAGTTTTTTGACAGATTAACATACAAGCTCAGTCATTAAAACTCTGGATTGTGTGGTAAAGGGTTAAGCCCCCTTGTCACACAGTGCATGACTCACTTCATTTGCTGGAAAAGTTTTCAGTAGAATAAGAAATCAAATTCAACGTGTCACAAGGGTGTAGTGAAAGGACAGAACAAAACTCGACAATGATATATCTTTAACGATATATAGAGGGTGAAGAGATGTTCTTTAGATCATGCGATTGGTCTTTGAAAGGGTATAAAACATTGTGGGGTAAGGGGAAAATGCTGTTTACTGTCATTTTCTCCTTTTCTCACAGTTTTTTGACTCTTTACTGAATAACAAACTCTAGATATGGTCAAATTGAAGGCATTTGCAAATGACAACCTGAATGTTGATTTTTATTTCTGAAAGGGTTTAAATCTTTATCACGCGACAAAATTTTAGGCTAGTTCAAATTTAAAGCTCTTGCAGACAATAACATACACGAGGCTCAGATGGAATATAGCTTTGGAAGGTAGGAAAACATTGTGGGAAAAGAAGAAAATGCTAGTAAACAGCATTTTCTCATTTTTACCACAATGTCTTCAACAAAAGTCTAATTCCTCAGGGTCTTTAAAACTCATAATTGTGTGGAATAGGTTGAAACATTGTGGAAAAAGGACAAAATGCTGGTTACCAGCTGGTAACAAAGGATAAAACATTGTGGGAAGAGGAGAGAATGCTGGTCACCAGCATTTTATCCTTTTCTCAAAATGTTTTCTGGAGGCTTCTTCCTCAGATTCGTAAAAACACGGCATTGTTTGGCAAAAGGCTTTTCTTCACAGTCATTTATGTCTTTTGTTGACTCTTTACAAGAAGAAAAAATTCTACACTTATTCATTTTGATATCTGGCTTGGGTTGCAGCCAGATCATTTTTTTTTGCTCTTATATATTCGGACATTTCTTTTTCAAAAATAAGGGATCGTACATAATGTGTACATATGTATTTTTTTGTTTTGGGAACTATTTTACAATTTAGCTGCTAATCGTTTGGATGTTAGACGATTAAAGCTTTTCAAACTGATGTTGTAATATAGTTGAAGGTCAAGGTGGCATAAATGTTGTTTCTCTTAAGAGGACGTGTTGATCTCGCTGTCATCCCTCGTTATTGAGGTGGTAATAATTATAGAAGCAATAAACCTTTGTGCCACAGATCTGTATGGACTGTGAAAGGAGACCGCGAGAAGGAGTGATAAAAAAATTATCACCGCCTGGACCAAGGCTAATAGGTAGCATTTGCAGACGACAAATTAAGTGTAGCTAACATGATGGAATTTGTTGTTGAAAGGTTGCAAAACATTGTGTGAGGATGATAAAATGCTTGTGACCATAATCTTTTCAGAAAACCTTTATCAGAGTCTTTAAAATGTAATATTGTGTGGTAAAAGGCTAAAGGATTAGATGTTCATTTGAGCTTCTCAAATCAAACGGAGGTATGGTCAACAGAGAACTTCAGATTATTCTAGAAGATTTTTCAGACTCAAACTTTCTGACATTTTGCACTTTTGGTCTGTCTAATTTCAGAATTTTTTGTGAAAAAAAATTAAAATTATCAGAAGATTATTTTGGAATAATACTTCTAATATTGAACATAACAGAATATTTTATAGGTTTAACCTTTACAGGTCACCAACACATAATAAGTTGTTTGACATCAAACGACAATGTGAATCATACAAAAGACAAAGAAATCCTGTGATAAACATACGTACAAGTATACATGGAAACTGAATAATGTTTAGATGTAAATTTTTGAAATTGCCATAGTATTACTGGTCATCTCAAAAAAAACATTGAACTTGAAAAAAAATTAAGTACCGGTCACATCATTAAGGAATTTGCAGCAAATTGCTTCGAGACAAGAAGAACTGCTTGTGACAACAAAAATTCAATGAAATTTTTTGCAACATTTTACAAAGCCTGCCAAAACTCTAAACTTTGCTACATTTGCAACTAAGTGAAATAATCTTGGCATCTTAATATAACTCTCTACAAGAAGAAAAAATTTTAGACTTGTCAAAATTGAAAGTAATTGAAGAGAACCTATTAACCATGAGCCAAAAGGTGGGAATTGTCTTTGTCACCTGCATTTTCCCGTAAGGTTTTCAAAAGCTGCCATCCTAATGGCCGTTTCATGAGATTGTTCAGTAAAGGGTTGAAGCTTGGTGGGCCAATCACAATTTCACCATTTTGTTGAAAGTGTGGATCAAGATCAGGATTTAAAGTCTTCTTTTCCCTCAAAGTAAACAAAAACAACTTCAGCAACAACAACGAATAACTAGCTGAAAATCAATCCAGTTGTGAGTCACCATACTGTCTTATAACATATTTTTTTGCAGAGATTGTAGTGTACATGCTGTCTCTGATCTTGGTCTACTCTCTTCTCTTTGCTACAATTGGTTTCTGTCTTATAGATTCTCATGAATAAACAAAAGGGTCCTGCATGAAGGTGTAGGACTGTAATCTGTCTCTAATGCAGTGTTTATGATTTCTCTTGTAAGGCTGGAGGTCTTTTTTCATACCTACACAAGATAAATATAACATTTATTAACTCTTCACCAATCAACAAAATTTTAGACTTGTCCAATTTGAAAGAATTTGTAGATAACAAATTGAATCTGGTTCAAATCATGAAGTGTTTCTTTGAAAAGGTAGAAATCATAGTAGCATTTTCTCCTTTTCCCACAATGTTTTCAAAAGGCTTCATCCTAAGGGTCATTGAAACTCAGAATTGTGTGGCAAGGAGTTTAAAACACTATTCTTTGTCAACCACCATTCTGATATTGGGTTGAATGATTCACTCAACAGTGCAAAAACAAATGTTCTTCTCTCGAAACATTAAACTGTCAACATGTCAAAAGCCATGTCACGTTTCTCATAACCAAAATGCAAAAACAGCTCACAATGGCTACTTTGTAAGCAGTGCCCGTAGTATGCATATCATGACTGTAGTTTTAGACAGTGTAGCTGGAGATCAGACTAATTATAGTATTTACATGTACATTATCCTATATGTTTGCATAAAATCAACAATGACATTGTAATGCTTACTGACTTAAAGCCCCAAAAGCTGCCATAGTAATCGAAAAGCAGGTGTTAAAATGCATTTAAATCTAAATCATATCATTTAAATGTATGGAAATTATTGTGAAGGGGACAATCTGTTATTGTACAGTCAGTCTAAGTATTAGTCACTGGCAGAAAATAGTTTTTAAAGTAGGTCAAAAGTTGCCAGGTCATGGTATCTTAGGTTCTATCTTATACCTGACTATTTACTTGCCATTTTCACAATCATTTTCATACTTTTAGTAGGTAGGATTTAAATTAAAGTGCACTTTAACCCTTAACCTGCAAAATAAGTCAAATAAAAATGTAAAGACAATAGTAAAAACCCAAATGTTGCTATTTCGAAGTAATTTTTAGAGGAAAAATATCTCCTTAATGGACACTGTAGATCCAAGATCAGACTGCATGTTTTATGCAGTCTGATCTTGATCTTCATTGTTTGCAAAATGTCCTTGAGTCACGCTTACCAGCCTAAGGGTTAACACCTGCTTTGTTTACTTTTGGCCCCTAGTGGGGCCCTAAACCTTTATCAAGACTAAGTTTAGACAACCCTTGAATTGAAGGCCTATGAAAACGTAGTTGGTAAAGGAAAAAATGCTGGTATTCGATTTGCACTGAATTTGGCAAATTCTAAAATGTTGCATAGTTAGCTGAAGAGTTGAAACAACAGTTTTGTTTTAATCATCAAATCATATTCCCATTTTGTACTACAAATACATGTACATGTTCCAAAAGGTCCGTAGTATATTCAACCCTTTACCAAATGACAAACTTTTAAACCTGTCAAAGCTGAGAGAATTCACAGATAATAATGTAAAAGTGGCTCAAATGAAAGAACTAGAGGGCCCTAAAGCGCTCACCTGAGTAAAGTTAATTGTCTTGGAATGATAAAGCTGAAGCGATACTGATTGAGATGATGTAAAACAACTGATTGTTAGTCATCTACCTTTAGACTGATGTGGCCTTTTTTTTTTTTACCTTGTCAGAGATATTATCAATGCAAACATTCTGACCATGTTTCATGAGAATAAGACTTAAAATGTGACCTCTATGCATGCACACAAGATTTTTCTAAGATCTGTTCCAGTGACCTAAATTTTGATCCTACATGACTAAATTTTGATCTTGTCGGATATAATTTATCATCTAGATAAACATTCTGACCAGTTTTCATGAGATTGAACTGAACATGTAGCCTCTAGAGTACACACAAGGTTTTTCTATGATTTGTCCCAGTGACTTACTTTTTGACCTGACATGGCCGAATTCAAATTCGTACTAAATATCATTAAGACAAAAAAAAAAAACATGGTATCTCTAAAATTTGCCCCAGTGACCTACTGTGTACCCCAACATGACCCAATTTCAAATTTTCTTTAAGAAATTATAAAGACAAACGTAATTACCAAGTTTCATGATTATCTGACTGAAAATGCGGCCTCGAGTACACACAAGGTTTTTCAAAGATTTGTCCCAGTGACCTACTGTTTGACCCAACATGACCCAATTTCAAACTTCTTTAAAAAATTAGTTGGACAAACTTCTCAACCAACTTTGATGAGAATCTGACTGAAAATGTGGCCTCTAGAGTGCACACAAGGTTTTTCTAAGATTTGACCAAGTGACCTACTTTTTGACTCTATATTACCAAATTTTACACAATTCCGATATATTACCAAGACAAACATTCATACTAATTTTCATGAGAATCTGCCCAAAAAGGTGGTCTCTAGAGTACATACAAGGTAACTGTTGATGCCTGGACGACAGACGTTGTACAGTGGACAACAGACACAGTACGATCAAATGAATACATTTATGCCTTTTCAGATGGTTGAAAATACAACTTCAAGCAGGCGTTCTATATCCACGTCTATGCAGCCTGATCTTTGGTCTATACCGTCCGCAAAAGCCCCTGTTTTTGCGCATTAACTGAAAGAGTTAAAAAGACAAATTTCCAAATCTCCCCTAACTGAAAGCATTTGCAGATGATAAATAAGTGGGACGAAAAAACAGAAATAAGTTATGGACAAGCAGAAAATATTTTGGGAAAAGGACAAAATGCTGTTTCTCCTTTATTTTCAGTATTTTTAATATGCTTCTTGTTTCTTTAGATGTTTCTTTATCTTTTTCTTTTAATCTTTACAAAAAGACAACATTTTAGACCTCCTCTCACTGAGAGCATTTTTAGGCAACAAATAAATGGGACTCAAAATTTGAATTTTGTTTTTGAAAAGGTAGTAAACACTCGAAAAGGAAAAAAATGCTTTTTACCAGTATTATTATATGAAATTTCTCTTTTTTCCCCAATGTTTTAAAAAACGCTTCTTGCAAAAGGTTGTTAAAACTTGCGATTGTTCCGTAAAGGATTCATTAAATCATAATACAGCTTTTGTAAAAAGCAAAAGACGATTGGTGTATTACCAGATCTTTGACTTCTTTTTAAAACTAATCTTTCATTTAATAAATGACCTTGTACCTCTTAGCAATCCAACTTTCAATCCCTGGTCCTTTGAAAATCGATATTTTCACAAGCTAGTCTGTTGTAAAAATCAAACGTTCCATGTTCATCTGGTTTCTACAAAATTTCATCATTCCATTTGACCTGAAAATAGAAAAAAGAATTAAGGTTAGGAACAAACCACAATCATTCCAAGTGGGTCAAATTTATCATCTGCTACTTATATGGTTTTAATCAATTAACATAAAAAAAACCCTTTTCCACATGCTGACATATCTTGCACTGTTTTATATACACTCCATATTCTAAATCAGACGAGACTTTCCTCTTAGCACAGAGTGGCAGCTCAGTGGTTTAAGTCCTTGTTGGCATGTCAATGGCCTGCAATTAGCTATTAGCTCGTCAGCATGTTTATGGTGATTCAGATGCTACACTGGGTATGGCTGCAAATGTCTTCAGATATGCCCTGGCCTGAGAGGCTTTAGAAAAGACGCTGGTGCAAGTTTTCGGATAATTTAATTGGGTCGAGGTTTTTAACGGTCCATGGGATGCAAACACCGGCACACTACTGCCATTACCTACAAAAAAATGCAACAGAAAAAGCATGAGGCCTTATATCTTTTTCTATACACCTGACCATATCGGGAATATTATTGCTGACCAATTCCTAGGCTACAGATGTGGTGACAGCACTGCACACAAAAACCTCTGCAGAAAACATAAGGTAAAGCTACAAAAAACAAGTCATGGTTAGATAAAAAAATTCAAACACTACTTGAATTGATTGATTGTATGGTGTTTAATGCCGTTTTCAACATTATTTCAGTCATATCGCGGCGGCCAGTGCACCTATTCATGTTTTCCTGGAGTTTCTATTACTGGTATTCCGCACAATATTCTTTCCAAGCCACTGGCAGTATTCCCACATAAACATCGTCAAAACAATGATCAGCAGTGCAAGAAGAATGAATGTTGCAATGACTTTCATACACTACCTGAAATTTATTAACATAAGAAACATGATAAAGAAGTACTGTAATCCTACAAAAAAAAAAAAAATGACAAGGCTAGAAAACAAATACAAACACCTCAAATAAATATTAGATAAGAAATACAATAAAGAAGTAAAGCTTCAAAGAAAAAAACAAGACACGTTTAGAAAACTAAAACAAAAATACCTGAAATCTATATATTACATGAGAAACACAATAAAGAAGTAATCCTACAAAAATCAAGACATGGTTAGTAAACAAATACAAACATTACCTGAAATCTATATGACATAAGTAACACAACAGAGAATAAAGCTACAAGAAAACAAGACATGGTTAGTAAACAAATGCAAACATTACCTGATGTCTATATTACATAAAAAAAACACAATAAAAAAGTAATCCTACAAAAAACAAGACATGGTTAGAAAACAAATACAAACATTACCTGAAATCTATATAACATAAGTAACACAATAAAGAAATGAAGCTACAAAAAAACAAGACATGGTTAGTAAACAAATACAAACATTACCTGAAATCTATATTACATAAATACGCTAAGAAATGAAGCTACAAAAAAAAAAAAAAAAAAGACATGGTTAGAAATTGAATACAAACAACACCTGAAATCTATATTACATAAATACAATAAAGAAATAAAGCTACAGAAAAAACAAGACATGGTTAGTAAACAAATGCAAACATTACCTGATGTCTATATTGCATAAAAAACAAGAAGTAATCCTGCAAAAAAACAAGACATGGTTAGTAAACAAATGCAAACATTACCTGAAATCTATATAACGTACATGTAGGTATCACAATAAAGAAATGAAGCTACAAAAAAAAAACAAGACATGGTTAGTAAACAAATGCAAACATTACCTGATGTCTATGTTACATAAAAAAACACAATAAAAAAAGTAATCCTACAAAAAACAAGACATGGTTAGAAAACAAATACAAACATTACCTGAAATCTACATAACATAAGTAACACAATAAAGAAATGAAACTACAAAAAAACATGACATGGTTAGTAAACAAATTCAAACATTAGGGTACCTGAAATCTATATTACATAAATACGCTAAGAAATGAAGCTACAAAAAAAAAAAAAAAAAAAACAAGACATGGTTAGAAATTGAATATAAACAATACCTGAAATCTATATTACATAAATACAATAAAGAAATAAAGCTACAAAAAAACAAGACATGGTTAGTAAACAAATACAAACATTACCTGATGTCTACATTACATAAGAAACACAATAAAGAAGTAATCCTACAACGAAACAAGACATGGTTAGAAATCAAATATAAGCACTACCTGAAATCTACATTACATAAGAAACGCAATAAAGAAATAAAGCTAAAAAAATCTGGACATGGTGAGTAAACAAATGCAATCATTACCTGATATCTATGTTACATATGAAATATAATAAAGGAAATAAATCAAATTAAAGATGTGGCTAGACAAATAATATGTAATCCAAAACTTACCAAAATTTCATGAAATTTATATGAGAAAAAAAGCAAGTTTCAAGCAAATATATGAGACAAATACAAACAATAACCAACATCTATATCATATAACAACACAAACATGAAAGTAAGAAAAACCTATAATCAAAAACTTACTAAACCTGTCATAAGTTATACATAAACCACAAGCATTTTCAAAGCATTATCAACACAAATATAATAAAGATATCCTGAATTTTTATGAAACGTAAATACACGAGACAAAGCACATTCAAATAATGGTAAGACATATATAGACAAAAACTGACTGCAAATTTTATATGAAATGAATAAACGAGACGAAGCAACTTCATAGCATGGATTTAAATTGAAAAACTTGAAACCTCTCTTGTCAGAACCCCCCTGGTCTGAGTTATGATAAGAATGGTTTCATCCTAGCATAGAAAAACTGAATGATAAACTAAATGATAAATTCAACCCACCTCTATCTGCAAGCTGTTGTAACAGAGCATTGTCCATGTTGACATGGAACAAAGTACTGTTGTCTCTTAATGAGAACAACAAAATTTCAGACCTGTCCATATATAAAAGTATTTTCAGACAACAAATTGAGCCATGCTCTGTGAAAAGTTGGTCCAAATCTCTAATGCACCTGCAAAACGTATCAACCCATGCCAGCCTGCACGGACTGCATCAAACGTTTTGCTATTGGTCAATTTTCTGCAAGTCCAAGGACCATTCTACATTATGAGACACTCTTATGAGACAAATGGATTTTATGGATCCCTGATTATGTGATGGCATGCTTGGTATAATGCATCAATGAGATGCATTCAACCCTCTTTTGCCAGGATGCCACTCAATTATATGTGACTCAATTAAATGATGTAGATGCAAAAGGCTAGAAAAAATTTTGGACATGTATAAAATGTTGGTTAACAGTTTTTTTCCGTTTTCTTTAATTGTTTTAACAGTGGCTTTTTTCAAGGTTGAAATCACAAGAGAGTTTGGGTTAGGCCAGGGATCGTATATACACATGTATAAGATCCCTGGTTAGGCTGCCTGTAGTCTGTTTATCAGGATATCTCTAAAGATATTTAAAGTTTAAGTCCAAAATCAAATTGTATTGCACATACCCTCTCATGCCAGCTGCATAGTTTATTATTAACATATGATAATAGTAAATGTTGGAAAACATGGTATGATTCAGCAGATCTACAACAGGAAGTCAGAATTATACTAATTTCAGTCCGCCCGGGTAGTTCAGTGACTCGTGACCTGGTGGTTGCTAGTTTGAAACCAGGTTGAGGCAAACTTTCATTCTGGCAATTTTTCGCCTCTCACCCTGATGCATGTGAAAAAGTAATCGATGACTTGGAAAGAAAGTTGTGCCAGTACTGGTGTGAGAAAGCCAGGAAACATGTGCATAGATGCACTGACTGCTGTGATATGACCTAAGCTGTTAAAACGGTGCTAAACTCCAATACAAACAAACAAAGTGTGCAAATTTTATTTACTCACAACTGATATTTATGTATGTTATAACTGCATTAGACTAAAAATTTTGTCAAAAAATTGTTACTTACTGGTACATAAGTCAATGTAAAATTGCATTGTTTTATTACATGAATACAAGTGGCGGAATATTTCTTTGAGTAGAGAGCATTGTGAGACACAAAGAAAATGCTAGTTACCAGCATTCATGTTCTCTTTTTCCCACGATGTTTTCATATGCTTTCACCATCAGAATCATTAAAACATGGAAATCAGTGGTAAAAATTACTGACAGTATTATGTACTTACAATAATAAACATCACTCATTGTATATAAATTGTAGATAATGTAATTGTATATAGGCAAGAGGCCTAAATACTACATTGTTAAAATGGAATTGGGGAGAAAAATGGAAATTGAAAAATATTGCAATAGAAATTAACAGATGTGACTATATGGCTAGATGCTTTTAAAGTCTTGCTGATCACATTAAGGAACATTATGGCAAAAGAAGAAATGGGGTGTGAGGCCAATTTCTCTTTTTGCCACATGGTTTTACACGCTTTTATACATTAAACAATTGAAACAAGCACATTTTTTTTTTAATTTTGTTCACAAGTTTTCCCTAAAAACGTGTCTTTTTTACATAAAGTTATAGATCTAGTTGGTGGTCATTTTTACAGAAATAACAGCATTCCTTGACAGAGGAAACTAATATTATCAAGTTATATATGAGCCATGCTCTGGCTAAAGGGGACTTAATGCATCTCCATAATGCATGATACCAAGCAAGTCATCACATAATCATGGATCCATAAAGTCCGTTCTGTGCAGTAACCAACTGGATTATGATGTACACTGGCCCTATCAGCTGCAGAAAATATTGACTGCACAGGCTGCAGTCTGATTGGACTGCACAGGCTGACCTAGGTTGATACATTTTGCAGATGCATTAACCCCTCTTTTAACAGAGCATGGCTCATATAAAATTCAAGGTATAGTAGTGTATATAAGATCCCTGGTTGGGCCAAGAGTTCTATAAACTTCAAATCGGTCCTTCTCCAGCAATACAACATCAAAAGAATTTCAACAATGTCGTGTGTGCAACTAGATTATTTCTAATTTTAGAATATTACAAAGAACCATCAGTAGATATAAAAATATCATAAACAACAATTATTCATAAATGCGGTTTGGGTCAAAGATAAATGGGGAGGTTAAGTCCAAAATAAGATCTTCCTGGCTTAATACCCACCACTATATCGATAAAACTCATGATGATCAAAAATCATGCATTAGAAAAATTGCACAATATTTAACGGATTCATTCCGTATACATCAATATATGTCAACGGAATGAAGCTGAAAATTTCATTAATTTCTGATTTTTTCACTCATAAAACAACGCCACATATATGAATAGAACTGTATTATAGTGGTGGGGGTTTGCCGGTATAAATGCCAACTCCCTGTTCTGTCTGATCTTGATCTACACCGTCTGCAAAAGCAATTGTTTTAACTTTTCTGTCTAGTCCAATCTTACTAACAACAAAAAGAATGCAATGTTACCTTTGTAGTATGCCACACCTGGAGATGCTGTAAGATTACCCCACAATGTTGACTTCAAGTGCAGTACATGCGAAGATGCCCCTATTCGGTAAAATGTCCAATGAAACTGACCACAGGAATTTGACATTCTATAATCAAAATATATGATTAAATATGAAAAAAATACTTCCCTATATATAAAGAAACATTGTCGTTGATTATCTTTATCCTAAAGGCCCCCGCATCAGAAAAGCAAGGAAAAGCCCTGACGACACTTGAAATGATCACCTATACAAGACAGTGGCAATGATGCATTTCATCAGTGGCGCAATAAGTTTCATTTTTCAAACGACAATATTCCCCATGAATGCTAGGTTAATTTGACTGTTTGTTTTTTGCCTACCGCCTTTTTGAATGAATATATCATTATTTTACTTAACTATGGCCGACGAAGTATTTCATTCTGCCCTAGAGTTTCTCCAACTATGGTTACAGGCAAAGCTCCTATTTCGGAAGCAATTGGCTTCTTCAGCAGACGCTTGCAAATTAGCACTATTTTAGCTTCATTCTCGATCCTGCTTTAAATAAGTTTTTGTCCGAATTTCCACCTTTCTTTTATGGGTTTTACTTTGAGCTAACGCATTACATTTTCAAGCGATACTGCTTTAAACATTACCGTTTACACCGAGCACACCATGGAGTGCCATTAAAATGCATCCTTGAAAAAAATCAATCCTAGTGCTATATATTATGGACTTCTTCGCGATTATGTGGCAGTAAATCTTATCATTTCTGACGTCAGTTGGTATATCACGGAAATGAACAATTTTGAATTTTGTAGAAAACTTAAAAAATGCAAAAAGCTGACTCAATTAAAGAGGTTTCAATGTGCTGCGAAGTGTGTAAGTCGAAAACGTGATAATGCCAAGTAGGTTCTGTACAAAAATCTCGTTCCGGAAACAAACACACCTTACATCCTCATGTAAACTACTTCTTCAGATTATGTTGACAACGTCTAATCAGGAAATGAACATTTGGGAGAAACAATTTTGCTCCGGGGACAACAGTTTCAGATTGCCATGAATTTAACCCATATCCTGCTTGGTTTATATCTGCCGTTAGAATCAAAGGACTAAAAGTCCTGAAAGTGGATTTGTGCCGCATAATGTCTATAAAAAAGATGTCTAAAAATCGTATTTGTAGAGTATAGACTAATGGGAAAAAATTCGATTAACTTTTTACCAGAGAGTCGAGTGTTTTTACGACTCTGATGAGAAAAGCTTTGGGAAACATGGTGGGAAAAGGAGAAAATGCTAGTAACCAGCATTATCTTGTTTTCCGCAATGTTTTCTATGCTTCTCAATACAAAACTCATCATTTGAGCTGCAGTTAATTTATTGTCTGCAAACGCTCTTAATTTTGATTTATACATTTTTTGGGTGTTCGGTAAAGAGTAAAAGCCATAGAAACCCGAGTCTTAATTTATTATTCGGATGTTGTTACATGCGGTCGAAAACTGAACTTAACCACGGCATCATCTCTGATGCCTGGAATCTATTTAATCTTTGTCATGCTAATTAAAATAAAACAGACATTCACAGTCGGTAAAAATATGCAGATAGCGAAATTTCAAAGCCGAGTATTGTCATAAGTTCTCGCAAACAAGCGGACGGTGTAGATCCTAGATCAGACTGCACGTTCTGTGCGCATTAGCGGTTTAATCCGGATCCAGCCCTACAAGGGTTAAAGGATAATGAAATGACATTTTTTTTTTTGTATGTTTTTTAATTCTACAAGACGAAGATAGATTACCAAAAAAATTGCACTACTAATCAGCAGTTGACGAAACGGTAAATATTTGTTGGAAAGGATAATGTTCACTTTGAAGAACGCAGTGAAAAAATTCTGTGGAAAAAAAAGGCATCGCTTTGTATTGAGAAATCTCAGAATAATGGGTAAAATGATTAATAGAACTTAATTAACTTTCGGTGTCGATTCCAACTGAGCCCAAATTGAAATTTGACACAAGATATCCTATAGAGTAGTATTAGAGATGTATTATGATGATTAAATACAAGAAAGTGACAAAAGCGTCTTTGCAATATTTGTACGCCTGAATAAGGTTATAAAGTGTCTAATCAACGCTTCTTTTGTATCAAATGTCACAATCTCTGTTGTGTTTGTTTAATAAACATGGAAATGTGCATTAGATTTTCTTAACCCTGTATACAACTGAGAGCGACTCACTGTGCATTTGCGGACTCTGCTGATAAAGATCAGACTTCACAGAACGTCAGTTCGAGCTGTTGCGATTTGTCCGGCAAATACGAATGTTTCAATATTTGGGGTTTTACTGATGGCTGGAAAAGTCTGCTTAATTCATTTAGCAGTTAACCCTTTACCACACAATGACGACTTCTGACACCCCTGATAGAGAAGGCTTTTGAAAACATTGTGGGAAAAGGAGAAAATGCTGGTAACCAGCATTTTCTCCTTTTCCCACAATGTTTTCTACCCTATCAAAGAAATATCATTTAATATGATCCATATTGAAACTGTCCTCTGCAAATACTTTCAATTTAGACAGGTCTAAAATTGGTCGTGTGGTAAAGGGTTAAGGGATTAATTCTAGCTATCATAATGTTTGAGGTTTTTCTTTTCCACTGACAGAGTTTATTGCATTTTGTCCCAGAATTATTTGAATTTTATTAATGCTGATTTGTTCTTTAAAACTACGTCAATTTAACACATCATACTCCCAAAGAAAACCTTTTTCGACTAACAAGAGACCCCTTTCCAAAACAATCTGGTAAAAGAAGTATTGCCTTGCACGAGGAATTCTCCCATATCCCAAAAGTTTTTGTTTTCAAGTGGTTTTAATTTACTTAATCTTAGCCCACGTTGACTGATTACCCATATTCTACTAGGACATTTTAAAAGTCGTCTGCAGTAGACTTTTTCAAAGGGAGGTAATGGGTTTAAGGTTTCAGAAGAGAAATAATCAGAAAATAAAAATCAACATCTTTTTCCTCTTCTATGGCAATATCTCTATTTTTTTTACTCATAATAATTCTGAAAACTTTCATCTGCTATAGCTAATTAAATGCAATAGCGTGATATAACGGCTTCAGGAAGTTATAGCTTTTTGTAAAACACTTAGTTCAAACGGTTACCAAGTTTTTCTCCAAGATTTCTACTTAAAGGACCCTGAATAGCCAAAAGTAAACACTTAGGAACCCAAAATGCAGGCAAAATTAATTCATACCATTTAAAAGTATTGATATAATTATGAATCTGATAATGTGTCGTAGTATGATCTGTCAAAAATCAATCGCTGGAAGAGCTGTAAAACTAGAATAAAGGTTGCCAACTAGTTTTAAGATCAATTTTTCTGCCAGCGACTAAAACTTTGACAGAATGTACTTTATATGTTGTCAGACTCAATATCCATACTTTTAAATGCTATGAATAAAACTTGCCGACATTTTGAGTCACGAATTGTTCACATTTTGGCCGCCTGTGGGCCTTTAACCATTTAACGTAAATAAAACGAGAAAATCAAAAAGAAAGAAAGGAAAAAGGAATAATTTGATTTATGGTACCCATGGGATTTCGTAAAATAGTGATTTTTAAAGTGAGGTCTTTTCAATTAACTTTTAATCTTTTCTTTTCTGAGAATCCTTTTCCTTTCTTTGTGGCTTATTCAATTCTGGGGCTATAGAGTAAAAATGCATAAATTCACTAAACCTAGACTAATGAAAAACGAATAAAAAGTTATTAGTAAGCTTCAATGATCCTGGCATTTGGAATACTTTTGTTCAAACTTCAATAAAATTAATGCTTAGCGTATAAATAACTTTTTTGCCTCTTACCGAGAATAAATGAAGATATAAATCATTTAACCTTAATGCAGCTCTAATTTAATCATTAGACTGGTAAGCACGACTGAATGCATTTTTGTCGACAGCGTAAATCTAGATTAGACTGCACAGAACGTGCAGTCTGATCTTGGATTTACACTGAACGAGTCTGGTGCATTAGTAGGGTTTTACCATTTCCCATGGATATTAGTATATGATCTATTTTAGAAATTTAAGGGTAATATCTGAATGGACATAAATGCTTTGGTGAAGGGGACGGTGTAGAACAGAATCAGACTGTTAAGAACATGCTACCTGATCTTTTACGTAGATCGTCCGCTTCTTTACGATAGACTAGATCTCTTAATTAGCAAAAAGAGTTGAATATGTACATGTAAACTTCGAAATAAACTATGTGATAAAGTAAATTCATAAACCATGAGAGCGATAAGCGAAAGTTAATGTCTTTGTAGACAATGTATATCAAGATCAGACTGCCTTTCACGGAAAGTGTAGATTCAAGATCAGACTGCACAGAACGTGCAGTCTGATCTTGAATCTACTCTGACCGTTATTTTGTGAAATTTGCTTGCAATAACATCCTTGACATGGCAGTACTTTGGATTCAGAAAGTCCATGTCATTAATTAACCCTTACACTGCTAAGCGCGACTTACTGACCTTTTGCGAACAGTGTAGATCAAGATCAGACTGCACAGAACGTGCAGTCTGATCTTGGATCTACACTATCCGATAAGGATACATTTTTCCAAAAAAATATAACTTTATAATAGCAACATTTGGGGTTTTCACTATCGACTTGAAAATTTCATTTTAGTTATTCAGCAGGACAAGGTTTAAGCACTTATAAAGGTTAATATCATGGACCTTTTTTTTTTTTTGGTCAGTATACAAATCTAAAGAAAGGAGGCGATTTTAGGACTGATTTAGCAATTCCAATAATGGGGCAGTACAGACTGAAGATCAGACAGCTCTTTCTCTGCAGTTTTATCTTCTACCGCTGTGCCCTCAAAGCTCTTGAAGTCTGCTTTCAACATTTGAAGGGTTAATTACATTTTTCAAACTTCTCCATCGACGCAAAGGCAGCTTATAATTGCCTATTATATTTAAGTATATAATATATTTAGCAGCTGTTATTACTAATAAATGCTGAAATTCATTAACTTTCATCAAAACGAAAAAAGCTTTGGCAAATACACCTTTTTATCACCAATTTATATCTTAGATATATTTTAAAACTTTATTGTGGAACAGTTATTTATCGTCGTTTGAAGCAGTCAATTATGCACCTAGATCGCCTTTAACCCTTAGACTACTAAGCGCGACTTACTGACCTTTTGCGGACAGTGTAGATCAAGATCAGACTGCACAGAACGTGCAGTCTGATCTTGGATCTACACTGTCCGATAAGAAGATATCTTTCCTCCAAAATTACCTTTGAAATAGGAATATTTGGGTTTTTACTTTCGGTTTGATTTTTTTTCTTTTATTTAGCAGGATAAGTGTTAATCAGCGATGCCAGCTAGTTTTGGACAATCCGAAAACGCGCCTGCGAGTATGTGTGTGTATGTCAGCCGAAGTTATTCAACACTGGAACGGAATACTTCCGGTTCTATCAAAAAGTAGTCCTATCAAAAATTTGCACCAGCCACTAATGCTATACTGTTTTATCATAGGAGATAGAGGGATAGATCGAAAATGTGTTTCTACTGTAAATTGAAAACCATGTTAACTCTTATCCTGCTAAATAACTAAAATGAAATTTTCAATTCATATTAAAAATCCAAATATTGGTATTTCAAAGTTATGTTTTGGGGAATAGTATCTCCTTATCGGACAGTGTAGATCCTAGATCAGATTGCACGTTCTGTGCAGTCTGATCGTTATCTACACTGTCCGCAAAAGGTCAGTGAGTCGTGCTTAGCAGTCTAAGGGTTAACGGTAAATGAAAGAGAAAACAGCATTTTTGGCTGTCACGAATTATTTCTTTAGAAACACATTTCTCTTATCCTTGGAGAGCAAAATATCAATCTGGAACCTTGCGTCTACGAAGATTCAGACAACACAGAAGGCGCGGTCTGGTCCCCGATCCAAAGATCATCTCGCAAAAGCAAACTCAAAGTTTTTTTCAAGGGACTAAAATCGACCCTCTCATTTTTATAGCACCCTTCGTGTTAAATCACTAACCCATCTACACTTTTTTGGGCTTGAAACCGAATAAAGTTAAATACATTTGTAGCTGATGGGAAAAAAGAACATTATAAGCTTAAAAAAAAAAGAGACGAAAATCATCGCTGAATATAACATAGAATAAAAGAAAAGCTTTAGGTCGTTTTGGTCAATAGGTACAGTTTTTCCTTCTACATATCCGTTAATTTAACAAACAAGCAAACAACCAAACAAAGAACATTGGTCTTACATGAGAAAAAAGATTGCCAGGGAAAATTTGTTGCGGTTTATTTGCACAATCTTTAACAAGAGCTGTTTGGGTCTTCGTTCTCAATATAATATACTTTGTAAATTTCATTATTGAGAGAAAAAACGAGCAGGGTTTGATAAATCCTTTACAAAACGTTCCTGTGTTTAACGACCCAGAGAATAAAGCTTTCTTGAAAACATTGTGGGAAAAGGAGAAAATGCTGGTGATTAGTATTTTCTAATTTTCCGACAATGTTTTAAATTTTTTATAAGAAACAATTTAACAGTTATATCCATACACAATTTGTCGTCGACAAAATGCTTTCAGTATGAACAGGTCTGAGATGGTCTTCTCGTAAAGAATTACACAGTTTGAAGGGTGTAATTGCTAGAACATTATATGAAGTAGCGGACAATGCAGAGCTAAGATCAGACTCTATTTTCTGTGTAGTCTGATCTGAATCTACATTGTCTGCAGAAGGCTGTTTAACCATAATCTAAACGGTTTGAAAACAAAACACGCACACACACAAAAAAAACTTAACTGGTACATAGCGGTTAATTCTTTCAGCGACAAATATATAAACTCTTTCGACGTCAGAAAATACAATCCACTGAAATTCAGATAGGTTTGATAAAGAAGCAGACAGTATAGATCTGAGATCAGACTACACGGTATGTGCAGTTTGATCTTGCTCTATGCCGTCCGCAAAGGCTCATGTTTTCGCCTGTGGCGCTGAAAGGTTATCAAGCTACTAATTGCATCAGTATGGTAGCGCCAGGGCTAACATCATTATTTCAGTAATATCACCATGACCATCCGCTTATTCAATGATGGTTGTGTACTGTGGCTCATATATGATTGAAGTAGTACTGTAGATAATCTGCAGGTCTGTTATCACCAACCATTCTTGAGAACGTTCTTGGTCTTATTCTTCAGAATTCGTTAAATTTGAAAGTAACACAACATCTGATTGGCTAAACCAACTGGTTTAGCCAATCAGATGTTGTGTTACTTTCAAATATTGAAAATCTTGGAGACTAAGACAAAGAATATTCTTAAGAATGGTTGGTGAATACGGACCTAAGTTAGGCTAGAATATCATGAGATCAGACTATAGAATATCATGAGATCAGACTATAGAATATCATGAGATCAGACTATAGAATATCATGAGATCAGACTATAGAATATCATGAGATCAGACTATAGAATATCATGAGATCAGACTATAGAATATCATGAGATCAGACTATCCAAGTCATTTCTGTTTTCTTCGTTAATGTACTGTGTGGCCAAGGTTTCTTGAATTGTATCTTTTTTTTTTTTAGATTTTTATTTGCCACGTCAACTGGTATGATGGGAGTCGTGGCCATCTCCCATCATACCTTACAATTCAATGTATGTCTCTCTCTCTCTCTCTCTCTCTCTCTCTCTCTCTCTCTCTCTCTCTCTCTCTCTCTCTCTCTCTCTCTCTCTCTCTCTCTCTCTCTCTCTCAATAAAGCCACATTCAAGTGACGGAACAACTTTATGAAAAATACAATCTTTGTTAGTCATATGAAACATCTTTTGTATAAGACTGCTAAAAATATATTATTAAGGACTATTATCTCTAACATCATTAGTGTCATTAGCATAAATACATTACTAACACACTAACAAACTTACTAACATCTTCAACTGTATCTTGGTCAATGTATGAGAGCATTAGAAAATTGGTTAATCCTTGGACCAACATGGTTATAATATAAGAACATATTAAACATGGTAAAAGATCAAGATTAGACTTCAAATCTTATCTGTGATCTAAACTATCGGCCACTTTGAGCCACATTCATTCTAGTTCACGAAAAAAAAAAATCTCGCGTTGGAATTGTAACGTCAGCCAGAGGAAAAAAATCGAAAACAATATTTTGGCGCGAAAGTATTCATCAAAGAGAGGGTGCTTGACACTTTGTCCGGCAAAATAGCGAGTAAATTAAAAGTGTAGCAAAAGCAATCAAATAATTGGAAAACAGGCCGTCATGTCGATCTACAAATAAAAGGCACTGCTCAATAGCCGCTGTTCATTATTTCACGAACGGTTTTAGAGAGTTAATTCTTTCTGCGCAAGGTATATGAGACATGCTCTGTGAAATGGGGTTAAATGCATCTGCAGAAAGTATCGACCCACGCCAGCCTGCACAGTCTGCACAGACTGACCTGGGCCGGTATTCACCATCCATTCATAAGAATATTCTTAGTCTTATTCTTCAAGATTTTCTAAATTTGAAAGTAACACATCTTCTGATTGGCTAAACCGTTTGGTTTAGCCAATCAGAAGTTGTGTTATTTTCAAATTTAGAAAATTCTGGAGACTGAGACCAAGAACGTTCTTAAGAACAGTTGGTGAATACCGGCCCTGGTCGAAACTTTTCGCTTTTGGTCAATTTTCTGAAGGTCAGAGGATCATTCTACTTCAGGACTCAGTTGGTTATTACAAAAAGGAGATTTTATTGATTCACATTTATATGATGACATGCTTGGTATAATGCATCACGTATATGCATTATACCCCCTTTTGCCAGAGCATGGCTCATGCTAACTTGACCTCTTTCGATGACTGATAGTACATCCACTGAATCTCAGAAAAAAATGTCATAATATCATGGGCTTGACTAAACAAGTGGATGGTATATATCTAAGATTAGATTGTACGATCTATATAATCTGGTCTTGATCTATGCCGTCTGCTATCTTGTGCTAATTCTAAATTTCAAGGCTAGCCTCCGGATTGGCTGAGATGTTCCGTTTCGGCCAATCAGATCGCTTGACTTGGAATTTAGAATGGTAGTTGCGGTTAGAATTGTACCTGAATGCAACCCCTGTTGCCGGACTATAACAGCTTGAATTCAGTGATTTAATCGTATTCGTGGCCCTCAGGTTTACAGTAAAAAAATCTTTACCCGTATTTAACAACCATTTATACATTGCATTTTTAGTCTTATTCCAGACATAGAGCCTATCGCAATTTCTGTCTGTCTAAACCATTTACTATTTGGTTTGGCCAATCAGAATTTGGGTTAATTTGAAATATAGAAAATGTTTGAGACTAAAAGACTCAGAATGTTATTAGGAGCGCCCTGGTG
Organism: Hippopus hippopus; assembly: GCA_946811185.2. Lineage (NCBI taxonomy): Eukaryota > Metazoa > Mollusca > Bivalvia > Cardiida > Cardiidae > Hippopus > Hippopus hippopus. The sequence continues at coordinate 40,501,529 of OX328103.1, forward strand.
TAATCATGGCCGGGGAGTAGAATTGTCATTTTAAACAAATTCTGGATCACCCGACTACTCCGATAGTTTGAACTAATGATCGGACTCAACAGTACTCGAATTATCGAGGTTTTATTGTATAGCACGATGGGTAATTAGTTGTCGGTACTGACTAAATCGAGAACCCAAAACAACATGTTTCGCAGAAAATATCATTTTTTTTTTCAACAAACAAGAATAGTAGTATACAATAGATATTTCTACTTTTGGCAGACAAGATTGTTATGTGCAACATTTGAATAATTTTACAACAGTCAACATGCGAAATTAATCAGATAACCATCCTTAAATCATTGCTTGGTGCATCCCTATATTATACCTGACGAACATTTCATTCCCAAAATAAGTTTCGATGCCGACGTCTTTTATTAACATTTGAAGATGGTTAAGATATACGATGTATGTAAATGTGTAACGTTTTTGTTTTTTTTCAATGTCTGATTCGTTCAAAGAAAAATGATTTATAAAAGCATGTGTGGGCATCTTGTTACCAAAAAACATGATATGTACGAGGCTTGTCCTGAAAGTTTGTAGACACCTTCTTGCATACTAAGATTAAAGACAAAGAATATATGAAACCTACCTCTGACCACTTAATGATGTATTAGGAGTAAATTCTAGAAATTATAAGTGATGTTGCTGATCTGAGTTCATTCAAATTTCTGAAGTTTCTACCTCTGAGATGTGACTTTATCATGGGGAACACTGCGAAGTCCAATGGTGGCGGAGAGCTTTTATTTTTCCATACACTTGACTACTGTTTGCTTTCTGGCTCAAAGTAATATAACCAAGATGCATCAGTCGTAATAATCCTATCCAAAAACGCTTCACCACCAGCTTTCCACTTCCGAAGAAAAGACTTACCTGCATTAACACGTGCCCTTTTTTTTGTCATCTGAAAGTAATTGGTATCAATTTCATTTTTTTTTTTCTTGGTTAATATAGGCAATAATAGTCAAGGTAGTGTGCAATATAAAAATGATATGGAAAAGGAATGACCAACGAGGAAATGTAGGGTGTCTACTAACTTTCCGGACAACCCTCTTATTTATCAATTCCAGACGTGTTGAAATTTCAGCGGATTCTGTTTTTTTTTATAATCCGAATAAACTGGTACTTCTAACTGTGGGCGTACTTGGACTGATTTATAATCGAATTATTCATATTAAACTATTGTAACTGTTGTAACTCATATTTAACTGTTCAAAGTACATATATTTTCTGCGCTGGCAAGCACTAATTGATCAGTTGCGTTTTTTCGTTTTATTTAAATCATTGTATCACCGTACCTACAACAATATTTCAGTCACATCACAGGGACTGTTGACCAACTCGTGTCCATTTTGGTTTTCAACAATACTAGGCTGGAGATCTATATTGCCTAATTCTAGAAGATATTGTTTCACAAACTGATACTGGAAAAGAAATGACCTAACATCTCAGGTATTATAAAACATGCGCTTGAAAAGTAGAGCAAGAAATAACGCGGAGAATTGCATTATTTAATTTTATATCACATGCAGACAGCTTTTTCCTTCTTGTAGCTGACCAACTCTAAAAACATTATGGTAGTGTCTGAAATTTCTCATTACGAGTTATTTCAAGTTTGAAAACAAGGTTTTTTCAGATGAATCATGCTCTGTGAACATGGGTTTAATGCATCTACAAAGAGAAACAAACGAACCAAGTCAGCCCAGGCTGATCTGAATCAAAACTTTTTGCTTTAAGTAAATTTTCTGCATGTCGAAGGATCATTCTACCTCAGTATTACCCGGTTGTTAGGAAAAACGGATTTTATGAATCCATAATTGTATCGTAACTTGCTTGGAATAATGCATCACAGACATGCATTTAGCACCCTTTTCCGGAGTATGACTCATATATTTCATCATGAAATTATGATTTATGTTTATCGTCCAGTGATGCTTTCAAAATGGCTTGCAACACGCGAAAAGGGGCATTCGGACATTTGCGTAAAGTGTCGTCTCGGATCAGTCTGCGCAGTCCGCGCAGGCTAATCCGAGACGGCACTTTACGACTACATTTGTTTTTGTGCTACTGTAGACTTGCGCAAAACAGAAAATTACATAAAAACGGAAAGTGTCGTTTCGGATTAGCCTGCGCGGACTGCGCAGGCTGATCCGAGACGACACTTTACGCAAATGTCCGAATGCCCTTTTTCGCGTGTTGCAGGCGAAATTGTCTACTGCAAACTCATTACAGGAGGTTATGAGCTGCGTTAATGCGGAGGTCTTTTATTCAAAAGTCTAAACATTCCATTGTTCAGCGTGCTAGAGCGTTGCAATACAAAATAAATTTGAGCCATGCTCTGGCATAAGGGGGCTTAATGCATCTCCGCGATTCATTAAACCAAGCAAACCATCACATAAGCATGGATCCATAGAATTCATTTTGTCTAAGAACTGATGAAAGCATGAGATAGATTGGCCCTTGGACATACAGAAAATTGATTAATAGCGAAAAGATTCGGCCCAGGTCAGCCTGCGCGGACTGCGCAGGCTGACCTGAGTCGATACTTTTTGCAGATGCATTAAGCCCCCTTTTCACAGAGCATGACTCATTTATAAATGATAATGATGATACGAATAATCTTTGATTCATTTTGTTTATGTTCCAGAGGTCATCTTAATCATCTTAGTGCCCGAGACCTGTGGTTCGGTCCATAACGTACTGGCATGGAAATCCTGCTGTTGTGAGATCTGATCGAATCTCGATGAAACTCTTTTCCGTGATTGATGATAATTACAGCGAAAGACTGAATTTGTGTCCACCTGCAAAACATTGTGTAGACAATGTTTATGTAGGAAAGCAGGTAGTGGCTAAATTGGTTGTGTAGGAATGCAGCTAGCGGCTTCAAAAGAGTGATTTGCGAAGTACTACTAAAAGAAACTCCGGAAACGCACATATAGCTTTTATTGCCGCCGTTGTATGACTGAAACGATGTTAAAGAGGAGCTTAATTACTAACCGTTGTAGAAAAATAGAACTATCCAGAGTTACTGACTAACAGTTTTGAGTTATATTTCACGACTGATGGTAAAAAGTAAGTTCAAACCAAGTAAATACAACGATGCTAACAGTACTTTGATTTGTTTAGATCGATTAAAACATTTGGTGCCACACCACAGTTTTTTTTGCTACATTGAAAATAGATTAAATATCATCATCTTTGACACTCTGCTGGACTTTAACTGGCAAACCCACAGCTTTGTTGTTTATTTCTACCAAGTATTTGTCCGGTGGACTACACAAAAAGCTAAAAAAAGGCACTTCAACTGATTTCGTTTTTTTCTGTTCTACCTCAAACATAACTACCCTTAAAATCACAGTGAAATGGTCCTTCCTGGTAACGTTAGAACACCACGTTCCTTTATTTGGTTAAAGGCACAAAATAGGATAGTTTCCAAAGAATTTACAAATTTGCACTCAGTTTTTAACACAAATCATCACATCAACACCAGAAACACATGTTAGACCTGTCCTTCAAATTTTCTCAGAGAAAACAGTGTAGCAGAAGTCCTCGATGTCAGATTTTCAAACGGGAATTCTGTTGGATACTACTATCCGGAAGCAGTTTGCAGTGGTGTGACGCCATTAATGAATTAACTCGCCTCACTTTTTGGCACACACAAGAAAAAAAAAACCCTTACAACACCAGTTTGACGACCTTGACAGAGACGGCTTTTGAAAACGTTGTGATAAAAGGTGAAAATATTGGTAACCAGCATTTTCTCCTTTTCCAACAATGTTTTCTACCCTTTCAAAGACAATTTTCAGCATTTTAGCCACATTCAATTTGTCGTCTGCTAATGCTTTGAATTTAGAAAAGTCCAAAATTTTGTCTTTTAAAGAATGGCGCTGCCTTTGCGGGTGGTGTAAATTGTCTAGGATTTATTCGTCTGATAAAGAGTGGAAGCAATTCTTGATGAGTTTCGATTTGGCCTGCAACACGCGAAGAGGGGCATTCGAACATTTGCGTAAAGTGTCGTCTCGGATCAGCCTGCGCAGTCCGCGCAGGCTGATTCAAGACGGCACTTTACGACTACATTGGATTTTGTCCTACAGTAGACTTGCACAAAACAGAAAATTACATAAGAGCGGAAAGTGTCGTCTTGGATTAGCCTGTGCGGACTGCGCAGGCTGATGCGGAACGACGCTTTACGCAAATGTCCGAATGCCCTTTTTCGCGTGTTGCAGGCCATTTATATCTTCAAAATTTTGTTGACTTCGGGAATCATTAACCCTTATCCTGCTAAATAACTAAAATGAAACTTCCAAGCCCATAGTAAAAACCCAAATATTGCTATTTCAAAGGTATATTTGGGAAAAAGCTATCTTGTTATCGGACAGTGTAGATCCAAGATCAGACTGCATGTTCTGTGCAGTCTGATCTTGATCTACACTGTTCGCAAATGGTCAGTGAGTCGCGCTTATCAGCCAAAGGGTTAATGGACGCTTGGTTCCCACAAAATTAAGGACCATCGCCCATCTGAAGGAACATATCCGAGACAATCCGGATTCAGTTCCAATAATAAACATTTGACAACAATCAACAGGATACATATATATAACAGACAGCTTGCAGTTCTGTTCCTTTTGTAACTAACTTGTTACAGGCATAAAACGGGGAAAAATGCTTTTAATTTACCTCTTGAAATAAAACCTTTTTATTGTTTTACTTCATACTTGTTTATTTTACATCGATTGTGAAACAAGTTCTACAACCAAGACCGATAACTTTCTTCGACTGGTTCCCTAAAACTATACAGGTACTCGAGTCGTGGGAAGTTCCAAAGTCCAAACCAATACAGTCTTAAGCGAAGGCTGACGCTCTGTCCTTGTATTCGCACCCGTGTCTCCAATAAGTGAGCCATGCTCTGGCAAAAGGGGGCTTAATACATCTTCGTGATGCATTATTCCATGCAAGTCATGGTATAGCAATATGAATCCATAAAAATTCACATTGTTTAACAAACGACTGAATTATCAGATAGACGGGTCATTTGACATGTAAGAAAACTGACCAATATCAAAAAGTTTCTACCCATGTCAGCATGCGCGAACTGCGTAGGCAGACACGAGTCGATACTTTTTGTAAATGCATTAAACCCCCTTTTCACAGATCTTGGCTCACATGAAATGAAGGTAAAGATATCACCTGAAAAAATGTAGATTTGTTTTTGAAATCGACACAGTCGATTGAAATGAATGCAATTACTATGAATTTCGTTAAATGGGATCCGGAAAAATTCATTTCGACTATTCAACAATTCAGCAGAAGGCTAAATACAAGATCACCTCGGGCCTCGTTGATCCAAGACGAATAGATAAAGTGATTGAATTATATAGCCTGTCCGTATGAACAACATTCTCTTAATTTGAAGATCAGGGTGGTTGACATCTTATGTAAATATGTCGAAAAGAAACACGTCCAGAAGACTTTGCAATAAATTTATACATTGTTTAAACTCTTTCTTTTTAACCCTTTACCGCACAATCCCGACTTTTAACGACCCTGGGAAAAAAGCCTATTGAAAACATAGTGGGAAAAGGGGAAAATGCTGGTTACCAGCATTTTCCCCTTTCCTACAGTGTTTTCTACCCTATCAAAAATAGATTGCACCATTTGAGCCACAATGAAATTGTCGTCTGCAAACGCTTTCAATTTGGACAAGGCTAAAATTTTGTCGTCTGGTAAATGGTTAAAGACTAAATTTTAGACTCATCCACACTGGAAGTACGTGCAGACCACAAATGAAATGTAACGTTATGGAAGAGTTTTGTCTTTGAAAGGGTGGCAAACATTATTAAAGAAGAAGAAAATGCTGGTTACCAGCATTTTCTTCTTTTCCAACAATGTTTTCGGAAACTTTGTTCATCAGGGTTGTCATAAAACGTTAAGTTTTTTATTTGTTAAAGGTTTTATATCAGTTGCCAAACAGTCTTTTTGCATTCATACAAAAATATGGTTTAAATGACAGGAGCAAAAGGAATTGCATCTATAAATTGTTATGGAAGTATGCTTGGCAAGAGCGCAATTGTTATCTACAGATATATTGCTCCATTTCCCCCTTCTTTATTTTTTTCTTTCAGAATTTTTTTTACTCCAGGGGCGTAAAAAAATGTATGTGTATGGTAAATAACGGGTTAAAGACTACATACACAATATGATTCGGAGGGAAGAATTTCCCGGAATTATTACCAGGATTATGCGCTTTAGGGAATAATTTGTATTTGGTTTTAGGATAAAATCCGACCTAATCCGACTTGGGATCTAGTTATCATTCTTTATGACAATCAAAAGCATCGTAAAAACCACAACGAATACGATTAGCTCTAATAAGCAGAATTCTGTATACGAAATTCTTAGCGCCCATTTTTTTTGCCTAAAATCTATTGAACTTTTGAATATAAATTATAACAGTAAGTTTAGTGTATTCTACCCAATAGCTCATAAACAATTATCAGAGACAAAATTAAAACACAAAACTTACTAATAAAGTTTACAACCTTTAATGATTTGGGCTTAATGGCCAAGACAGTCTCTTTGTTTATGATAAATCTTATGATTACATAATTCAACAGTTCAAATATAAAACATAGTAAGCCTACTAAAAATAAGTAGGCCAAAAAGACACAATCACTTTCTGATGGGTTAACCAAACCAGACAAATTGATTTTACTGATGGGTGAACCAAACCAGCATTTGTACCATAAGAGTAAAACTGCTCAATTTTTTTGCCTAAAATCTATTGAACTTTTGAATATAAATTATAACAGTAAGTTTAGTGTATTCTACCCAATAGCTCATAAACAATTTGAGACAAAACCATGCTTGGAGGACTCTGGAGATGAATAATAATAATAATAATAATAATAATAGAAGAAAGAAGGAAAAAAAATTCACATTAAACAGCAAAGAAAATAACGTGACAAATTAAGTAATTGCTCATTGAGTAATCTCTTCAATTTTTCACATTTTTAAGTTTATAATTTCAGAGGATCCAAAATGAGCTTTCATTAGAGACAAGAGTTAAACCGTGTTTTAAGTCAGTCGCTGTTACTGCTACATAGACACACCTCCCCCATTTATGGTACGAAGAAGGCTCAAATTCTTCAGAAAAAAACCCTATCCTCTTCAAGTCAAGGGCTGTCCAAGTGGATCGATTCCAGATTTTGTTTCATTTAAATCCTTTACTAGACAATCCTAAGTTTTAACGACCATGAGAAGGACGGCGTTTGAAAACATTATAGGAAAAGGAGAAAATTCTGATAACCAGCATTTTCTCTTTTTCCCACAATTTTTTTAACACTACCTAAGAGACTTTTCAGTTTTCAAAGCCACTTTTAATTTTTTTGTCTGCAAATTCTTTCAATTTGGACAGGTCTAAAATTTTCTTTTGATATATTGTTAATTACAAATTCAATCCCTCAACCACTAATAGATCGCAGAGGACCGAGTAGTATCCGAAGTATCAGTTTATCTATAAATGAAGGGCGCCGTGGAAAAGGGAGGAGGGTTTAATGGATAATCATAATGCATTGACCCTCTACCACACAATCCCGACTTTAGAAATGCACGTAATAAATTTTGTATACCGGTAGTAGAATTTACTTATAAACGTTAAACATACATCTTCACTCGTTTTCAACAAGTTTTTTAACCGGTTTTTTTTTTCTTCTTTATTTTATGAAATTATAATCACTCTCGTATCTTCATGCCAAATATTGCCCCTGATGGTTGCAAGTTTGCACAGATTACGGCAGATAGAAAATGTATTTCATTCTATTGCGGCTAGCCATAGACATAACAACCACAGTTTCCGGTTTAAATCGAAGACAAAATCCCTACAGTTTCTTTGCCCCATACACCTTATATTGATTTTTAATCTACGTTTACACAGCCGACTAGATTATAACACCGTCAAGTTTTAACAGCGTTTGTTTACTCTCTGGGTGTAAAGATGTCTCTTTAATTAACATGTTTTATATCACACATGCTTTTGTGCTTTTGTCAGCGGTCAGTGTAATGTCAAACAAGAATTCACTGCTTATTCACTTTGACCTTGTGTCTGCACTGTTAGCCATGTCTCAATATAAAACATACTTATATTTTTTTTTAATTTTCAGCGCATTCAGGCGCAGGCACAAAAGCTAATTGTACTACATACGGCGAAGGGAGAAAATAAATGAATCCATCACACTTAGAGCTACAACAGTTATTTCCCTTGGTGGAAGAAAAAAGGTAAAAGTATGGCTGGGGCGAAAGAGTGGCACTTGGATGAGCCTTCCACCCTTCGGTTGGCTTAGTTTAGTGATAAAAAATATCTGATCACAAATTATGGCTTTGGAAAAGTATGACTAGAAAATTAACCTTTAGACAATGTGGGCAGTCTAACTCCAGAACAAGAGTTCCGGGGATGAAGTTTGGCTTGACCGACAGTATGGCTCTACAGTGAGCTTTAATCCCATTTGGATAGTCTCAAACCAGCATTCCAGGAAAACTGCTTGTCAAAATTTATGATATTAGGGTGAGCCTTCACGAGAATGTTAGGGAAGTGTCACCCCATAGCGATTTTCCGAGAATTATTGGGGCAGCCTTTGTGGCTATACAGAGAGTTTTCGCACCATTTAGGTAGTCTCGATCCAGAGTGAGATTTCCGTGAACGATGTACTGCTGGAGCCAAAGTTTAGCGCTAGGGTAAGATTTCAAATCATTGTGGGTTGGCTCACTCAAAAGCACTAATTGCGGGGCTGAGGTATGGCTTGGAAGAAGTATAGTTTCATAGTAAGGCTTAAATTAAGCCATTCGGATTGGCTCCTTCTAGAGCTAGAGCTCTTCTGGATGGAAGAATGGCTATTGATTGAGCTTTCACGCAGTTGGGTTTTTTTGGTTGACCGCGAGAAGTCCAGAGAAGAGGTCTTTTTTTGCTGGGGATTTATGAATGTCAATAACTTACAGCTGTACAGTTTCAAGCGGGTAATTTGGGTAAACATCCAGGGGCCTTAAAAGAGTTATTTGTGTAGTATTGAAAGATGAAATCCAGGAAATCATGAAATCTTAAAATAATTATTGTCACATTTTACAGTTTGAAATGACACTGAAGAAAATAAGCAATCAAAATCTTCGTCTCCTAGAAGAATCGATGTTTTCTATTTGTAAACGGAAACAACCAATGAAATTCACTCTTACTGCAGCAGAGTTATTTCCCTTGAAATAAACATCAAAATATTCGTTGAATCACACATAAATCTTGAAAGTTAGGGAAGTAATGTGCTTATGTTATATTGTGGTTGATTTTGAGACGCAGAGGAAGAAAATCATATTACCTAAATTATTCGAGTCAATCTTTATCACAATGACAAGTACGTTATATTTGAATTTTCTGTAAAAAAATGCCCCAATATTGTTCTTTCGTGGATGTTTAACAACCAAAATCACAAAATATATGATACTGTTTTCAACGTAAGAACAGTCTATGCGTTCTGTACAGTCTGGTCTTGATCTTATCATCAGCATAGGTACACATCATTAAGACTTTCAGCCATATATTTTGATTTCTGTCAAATCCTCCAATCGCAATACTGTTTATGTTCATTTCACCCATCAAATCAACCTGAAAGAAGCTTTCTTTTACTAACTTCTTATAAACCTTGTATTTATAAACGTACTACTAGTATGCGTTCAGAATTGTACAGGGTGCACATGTATACAAAATCATTGGTAATACATACCTAGCCTTTTAATGATGTCCAATGAAAACCTACACATACAAATCTGTGTAACAATATACTCACTTTAAATACTACTGTTTTTGTTGAAGTTTCTTTTTCAGAAAAAGCATTCAAAAAATTTACAAAAAAAATTAATTATTTAAAAAAAAAAAAAAAAAAAATCGAAGTAACTACCTGTAACCTTTACCAGAAGACAAAATTTTCAAACCATGCCAAACTGAAATCATTTTCAGTCTACAAACTACATTTTGCTCAAATCAAGGAATCTGTCTTTAGTAGGATACAAAACGTTGTGGAAAAAGGAGAGAATGCTGATAAATTGCATCTCATTTCCCAAACGTTTTCAAAAGCCTTCCTCATGGTGTTTGTTCAAGGACGGAATTGTTTGGAAAAGGGTCAAGGCTGAATTTTGTACTCTTCCAAATAAATGAGCCATGCTACTAAGGTAGTCATTACATAATTATGGATCCATGAAATCTATTTTGTCTGACGACTGACTGAATCATGAAGGTGTCTGGTCCTTTGACATACAAAAAAGTTACACATAGCAAAAAGTTTCGACCCAGTCCGCGCAGGCTGACATGGGCCGAAAGTGGAAAAAAAGTGGAAAATGTAGCCTGTTTTTCGCTCCAAATATCATGAAAAATCAATTATTTCAAAACGGAAAAATAGTTTTCACAAATACTCTTTTTTTACTTCACATCTTTGAATACAGTTTCTAAATATAGACTTCAGGGAAACAAGGATTCGTGCACGGTGTTGCAACAGACTTATCAACAAAAAGTGTCTGGGCTTATATCGAAGCTATTACCCAAACCTGTAGGGGTGTTTTTTATAAATGGCCGGTGCATAGGTTACATGCTAGCTGACCGTAGCTGAATGAATCGTACCAGGTAGCGTTTTATTGACCAAACGTTTATTTTATTTTGAAATTCAAAGTAACGGTTGTCGTTTTGAAAAGTAGTCCGGTTCTGTACCCAGAATGCCCAAGTCAGATAGACGTGTATTTGAGAAATGCCACCTAGGGAAGATAATGACAAATTATATACATATTATATACATATTATATATTGTATGTATCCATACACCAATTTTTTATCTCAGTCAAATATTGATGTACTTGTGAAAAGCATACCCGAGGCAGTTGATAATCTTTAATTGATTTTGCACAACATCTAAGAAAACATTCATATCTTTAGAGACCTCATCGCGTATGCTAACAGTATGTTAAAACTATTTTACATATACCAATTTAAAAACTCTGAACATTCAGTTCTATTTTAGGGTTATGTATAGTTAACGTCTTTAGCCATTGACAGTTAACTAAATAAGCAAATCTACGTTAATCGTGAATAGATATAATAACGTTTTTTGGCTATTGACAGATTGCTGTCAAAAAACTACTCCGTTGAATTCCTGAAGTTACTGTGAGCTTTCGGTCTTCATCTAGTGCTACTGGGCATCTGCGATGATTTCTACCAATGATACAACTTTTGTTTTAATTCTGAATTCAAATACAGGCTATATGATTCGCCGAGACAGGACATTTCAACCAATAAGATGGTTAGTCCCTGAATTTAGAACTTGTTTTTGGAAAAAAAAAAAAGGTTGGTGACAATATCCCTCGAATCTTATTTCCCTTCTTATTAAATTCTTCGATTTAACGTTCTAATAATCATGATGCTCTTGGGACGAGAGATCAACATGATCATTTCACTCGACGGGTTTTAAAGCTCATTCGATACCACCATTTACCTTCTGAAACATAGCACCACGGGTTGTTGTCTCTACAATCATAGGTGAAAAAGACCTTTCTCTATTGAATGTCAGCTACACATTGACCTAAAATGCTAGTGACAAAATTACTTAACCCTTGGCGTGAGTATCATCTTTAAAGTTTTCTTTGCGGTCGTGTAGATCAAGCTTAGACTGCACAAAAAGTGTAGTTTGATCTTGATTTATACTATTTATTATTCTTAGACATTCTGGTCGAAAATAACCTTGGAAACGCAGTTCTTGGGCATATTTTGCACAATGAAAATATCCATATTGTGTATTAATCGCTTTAAGAGTCACCATCGCGTGAAAACCACATCAGTCCAGCTTGACTATAAGCGATGACATGTGACTAAGCTCAATATAAGAGCATCATTAGCACTCAAGCTGTTAAACAAATCAAGTTCAAATAATTTACTGCGTATAATGCTCTTTATTACCTGTTTGGCGAGTTTGTTATCGTTCGAAACAGATTACTGGTAATAGACTACACTTGTAACTCCGTGTGACAAATAATACTTCTTTGAAAACCTGGCTGATTAACATCCACTCGGTTAGATTGGAACCTCTTTGAAAACCTGGCGAAGAAAAGTTTTCCAATTTCCTTTGAAGGATATTCTGAGGGCATATCCGCAAGGTTTTTCGAGCAATCCCGGAAGTAGACGGCTACTGACGCCATTTGCAATTGATCAATATCCATTGAAAGGACGCTTGAAACCCGGAGTTTGATCAAAGTCTCGGAAGTGCTTACTCCTGTTGGATTGGACTTTATTGGGTAAATGAATTTTGTTCGGGCTCGTGGAAGGTCTATGATTGTGTGATAGGCAAAGTCATTTCGTACATAAAACAGGCTTAAACTTTGATCTATGAAATAAAAGTGAAATTCAATTATATATTGCACAAAGGTTCATTTAAACTCACTTATTACCAGTGTTTTATAAACTGGTATTGCACCATCGAATTATTTCCAGAATTGGACAAGAAGAAAAACATATTTTGATCAAACAAATTCGGGTGAAAAAAAAAAGTTTCTCACGCCGCCATAGCTCTTTGGCCCGACCATTTGTCAGTATGTCTCTCATTTCGATATCAACTTTAAACGAACGAACGAAATTACCTTTCATGTTTTTGATATTCTTTTCGAAAGCTCAAAGTAATGAACTTCATAATAAAAAAAAAAAAAATTCAAGGCACCAAAGTGCGGAAATCGTTTATCAATTAGAAATAGAAACATGAATGAATGTAATGGTATTCAAGAATGTAAAAAAAATGTAAAATGTTCATGATTTTGGTTATTTTTCCTTGTCCTGCACACATTGGCATCGCTTACAGTGCACCTTGACTTGCGATCCTCCTGTCCTTTTACCAGTAGGGCGCACAACATTCTTTCAACGCAAATTGCTGATTTCTCACTTGAACAAAAGCTAATGCAATTCTGTGTGTAGGGACGAGAGAGGGAAACAACTCTCACCAATCTCTGGAAAGAATTTTGCCTGGCTGGGTTTCACATTCGAAAAATCGTGATGAGAAACCATTTGCATCACTGACTGGTCTGCCAGGGCTGGGTCAATCCAACTCCAAATCAACAAGCACTAGAAAAATTAGGCTTCAAAATACGAAACCAGAATCGTCAGACCATAGTGACCTTTTACTGCGTGTGCTTGATGGAATATGTTCTGTAAGAAATGCCTGAAACTTATGCCCTACCAATTCAGTGGAACAATTAATTCATCAAAGTTTTGTTTAGCATCCATCTGTTAAATACATGTACGAATAAATTAATAAACTGTTTGTTTGCTTTTATGGTCTTGTACACCGTTTTACACGATATATCAGTTATATCTCGGCGGTCAGTGCATGTATCTATGTTTTTTTGGTTTTCCTCTTATCAATATTTTGCGTAATAAATTGGTAACGTAAAACTCTAGAACAAAGCTCAGCACCGGATGGAGTAGACCAACAGCAATGTCCGTCTTCACTATTTGGTTTAGCCGGTCAGAAATCGTGTGACTTTGAAATTTAGAGAATGATTCTGAGAATTAATGTTTTCAGAGTAATTGGTGAATTCCTGGCAAAAGAGATCAGTGTCCGCATTCACCAACCATTCTCAAGAACATTCTTAGTCGTATTCTCCAAGATTTTCTAAATTTGAAAGTAACACACCTTCTGATTGGCTAAACCAAATGGTTTAGCAAATCATGAATTGTGTTGCCTTCAAATATAGAAAGTTTTGGAGAATAAGACAACGAACATTCTTGAGAACGGTTGGTGAATACAGGCCTAGATGTCAAGATGCGAAAGACTCGCGTTAAAGCGCTTTGTTGACTGCAAAAATGTTTTATATCTATGGATGAAAGGAAAAAGGTCACATGACTATTGACAATCTTACAGGGAAGAATCTCGATACAAAAGTATCGTTATCGATGGCCAGGGAAAATGTATGTAATTGTTGTAAAGACGATGTTTATTGGGGGCCAGTAATGGCCTAAACACTTGTAATAATTGTTCGCACCATTTTAGATGAACGAAAGATTAATTTTTATGTATACACGTGTTATTACTCTAAAGTGGGTTTCCTCTACAACAGGAAATGGCATCGATTTGGATGAAAATGGAAGATGACTTGAAATGATACCGTCTGATACCGAAATGCGTTGCGTGTTTGAAAATGTCTCTTGTCATATGACCTTCCCGAGAACATGCTAGACTATGACGAGCTCGACCTTTAAATATACGCATAGTATTGTTTCAAAAATTGTTTGCTTTAATACGGTTTCAACAGTATTTCAGATATATCACAGCAAAAGCGTGCTAATTCTTCCCCTTCGTAGGTTTCACCAGCATTAAACTGGCGCGCAGCAGTGCTTCAAAGTCACGCAGACGCACCGCATGCCACGGTCAAACCTGAATTTCCCTTTCAGAGATAGACAGATTCCTTGCACTCTTTAGTGTTTCAAAATCGTTTATTTTTAATCAAGGCCAACTTATTCAAAGTACACAGAGGGCTGAGACCTAGTCTTATGTTTTCATGCTAAAAAAAGGGCTACAAGAAGTTAATTTACAAGTATCTTAGTTATTAAAGCTTTCCATTTCTCTTTACTAATAACAGTTAACAAACCAATCGTTTTCAAAAATGACAACAAAAAGTTAGCATTAAGCCTTATCCTGCTGAATAACTAAAATTAAGTTTTTAATTCGGCAGTAAAAACCCAAATATCGTTGTTTCAAAGTTATGTTTTGGGGAATAACAACTCCTTATCGGACAGTGTAGATCCAAGATCAGACTGCACGTTCTGTGCAGTCTGATCTTGATCTACACTGTCCGCAAAAGGTCAGTGAGTCGCGCTTAGCAGCCTAAGGGTTAATTTCTGTTTATTGTTGGTGTGACGACGTTAAACATGTACAATAAATTATCAAAGATTGAATATACTCATTTAAAAACAAAATGAGTGGGTGTCAAACAGTTGTTGTTTCTACCAGTTTTAGTTCTATATCCGATCTTCTTTTCTTGGCTCTTATTCCCTTTACGATGTAAATTCTCAAGTCCTTTACAATGGGGGTAGACCAGGATCAGATTGCAACTTTATGCTATCTAAATATTATCTTATCTTTTCTGTTCTCTACGATAAACCGTTTAATTATCAAAAGTTTAAAGAAAAGATAATAAAAAAGGATAGGAAAAAGATAATAAAAAGCTGGTTCTAAACAATTTTTGGTTCTATTTATTATTCTTATTAATCAGACCTGCTACATCCGACCTCTGATTTCCTTTTGAGTTGCTACTTAGTAGCAACGCAAAGAAAATTAGAGGTCGCATTTAGCATTTAATTCAATGTTTCTTTGCAAAGTGAGTAAACAAAAGTCAGTTTGCAAGTTTGTGTTCTCTTATCCAAGCAAGTTTCGATACTAAAGTCACTGAAATAGCTTTAAAGCTATTCTTTTTCTAGTCAGTCTTTGAAAATTTACCTTATGATCAATCCGATTGCGTTTTTGTTAACCATAATGTTTAACACTTTCTTTTAACTTTTAATATAAAAAGCTTTTAAATTCATCGGTGAAAACCAAAAGCTTTTTAGTAAGATTCACTGAATGGACCAAATAAAACGTAAAAGAAAAACAAATTTCAGATCACATGTATGTAATAACAACTATTTGTATCCACTTTAGGTCGTATTTTGTTACTTATGCTTGAAATTTTTCTTTTCTTATATAATTTCTTGTCGCAAATAAAATTCTTTTCAGTTTTGGTTATTTTATTATAAAGGAGAAACGTTAGGTTTCATATGTTTTTGTCAAATTTCATGTTGTATTGTTACTATCAGCAAATAAAATCCGGTCACTTTTAACCCTCCGGCTGCTAAGCGCGACCCACTGACCTTTTGCGGACAGTGTAGATCAAGATCAGACTGCACAGAACGTGCAGTCTGATCTTTGATCTACACTATCCGATAAGGAGATATTTTTCTCAAAAACAAAAGTTATTTTGCAGGAGAAGGGTTAACTAGTGCATTTTGTTGCCTTATATACATAGAGCGTCTAAACGATCTGGGTATTGTCTACTATATAACAACAGTTTTTATTCATGGATTGAGGGCTATCAAACTCGCCTTACAGTCAGAGAACCCGTTTTTTCTGTTCGCCTTTTTTCTATCATTGAACAGGCCGCTGGTGTATATGATACCATCCATTAAGGTTGTCTCTTCTCACCGGAAGTGAGAAATCGAACTGGTTCTAAAGTTTTCTACCCTCACATTTACGTAAATGTTCATTCCAATTAATTTAACGGCCGAATTCCACTTAGCCAGATCTTATCGCGCTAAAACATTAATTACAAGCTTCGGGACATGTCCGGTTAATTCTAAACGTCTTCGGCTTCACCAGAATTCAAATCGAACAAGATCATCTTTCTATTGAAGCTTTTCATTTAGAATCCATTCGTATAAAGGTAGACTTGTTCTCATGTCACCGGGATCTGATATCGCATTGATTTCAAATGACTGTATTCATTAGTTACTTAAACGTAGAACCATTCCTTATTCAAGCACATTCATTGGCTGTCACCCAACGATGGGCTTGCTTGTGCTATTATCCCTAATTAGTCGACAGTGAGCACACTCCTGTTTTGTTACCCTCTAAATGAAGTAATTTTCTTAAATAAATGTTAATGTTACCAAATACAGGGCCGTCTAAAGAATTCTCCAACAAAAGATTAAATGTGTTTTTCGTGTTCCTCAAGAATGGAGGCCGCGGATGCATTAGACTTTTCCCCACAAATGGCTATCAATGTAATTACTAAATATCCACTAATTTGGATTCGTCGGTACACTTTCGACATCTAATATGACGAGTCTTTGACAGAGAATATATTGTTGTAAATTAGATTAGACTGCCGTAAAAGAGGGACCCTTCAAACGTTATTGTGATTGATCGTAGACGGTGGCCCCGAGGCTGAACACTGCAATCTCCTATTCTGTCAACAAGGTTCCAGAAAAGAATACAAGGCGATTAGTAAATTTGACGGTCCTGGAATATGTCACAGGAAAATGCAACTAGTGAACTTTTTCATCCAAATTCTGTTGAGTTTATATTGATCACTAGCGTAAAAAAGTTTCTCAACGTTTTATGAAGATTATGTATGAGCCGTGCTTTGTGAAAAGGGAGTTTCCTGCATCTGTAAAAAGTATCGACTCAGGTTAGTCTGCGAAGTCCGCGAAGGCTGACCTCAGTCGATACTTTTAGCTGTTGGTCATTTTTCTGCATGTCAAGCGACCAGTCGATCTCGTGATTTTGTGGGTTGTTAGACAAAATGTATTTTATGGACCCATAATTAAATATTAACTTGAATCACGGGGACGCATTAAACCCCCTTTTGCCAGAGCGCCGTTCATATATGAGTATAAAACTGAAATTATTGATAAAGGAGAGCATAGTGTAGATCAAGATCAGACTAAAGGTAAGGGAGGAGCAATATTTAATGAATCCTGAAACATACTTGTAGCACAAAATTCTTGGTTCAGGACCACCGTTCATCAGACTTTCTTGAACATTACCTGTTGTCAAAGTGTCTTGCCATGATCTTGGACGGTGGCAACATTGTTACCCTTGAGCCGACATTAGTATAGACTTGTCTGCAGTTAAAGTATTTGCAAACGACATTTTAAATGTAGCTTAAACAATGGGATTTGACATTGTAAAGGCAGAAAATATTGTGTAAACGTGAGAAATACTAGATACCTACATTTACATATTGTTTTCAAAAACCTTCCATTGTAGGACCGTAAAAAACAGGGAAACGTTAGCAAAGGGTCAACACTGGATGTCTACTGAAGTAAACAAATAAATAACAAAAACATGTTAACCCTTAACCTGCTAAATAAGTTAAATTAAACTTTCAATGCGATAGTACAGACCCCAATAATGACACTTCAAACTTACTTTTGGGGGAAAAATATCTCCTTATCGGACTGTGTAGATCCAAGATCAGACTGCACAGAATGTGCAGTCTGATCTTGATCTACACTGTCCGCAACAGGTCAGTGAGTTGCGCTTAGCAGCCTAAGGGTTAAAATCGATTACATGTCACTTTCAGAGTAATTACACGGTTGTCCTACATTGGTCATTACATTAACTACAAACAATTTTCTATAATTTCCCGATACCTGTAAAAAGGTAGCAAGATATAATGGGACTTCAAAGTAATCACGGACAAATCACTGTCAACTGGCCGCCATACCGGCTTTCAACACAAATGGCATTTACTTAACTCTTTCTCTGCCAAATAAATGACTGACGTTCGTCGAGGCCTAAAAGTATGAACCATGCTCTGGCAAAAGGGGGCTTAATTTATATCCGTGATGCACGATACCAAGCAAGTCATCACAGTGTTATTAAGCCACAAAAAACATTTTGTATACAAACCAACTAAATCATGAGATACACTGGTCCTTTGAGCAACAGAAAATTAACAAATAGTGAAAACTTTCTGTCCAGGTCAGCCTGCATGGACTGCGCAGGATGACCTGGGTCGATACTCTTTGCAAATGCATTAAGACCCCTTTTCACATAGCACGGCTCATATGTTTTCATTGCTATTGTGGCTGATTTTGGTCAAAGACCAGTATCAGGTAGCGGATGGTGTAGATCGAAGATCAGACTGCACCTTCTGTGCATTCTGATCTTGATCTACGCCATCCGCAAAAGATGTCCAAGGCGACATCAGCTTTAAACGAGTTAAGACTACCTACTTTTTTTTCCAAGAGAATTTTTAGGATCTGTATCTGGCTTGAGAGGCGTTATAAATATGCCTTTTTCACGAATACCATAGTCATATCCCAACTACAGCTCCTGTACTCATATAGTTTCTAGGTTTCATCAGTGCCAGGCTGGGCGCGCTACACTGTGACCAAGGACACTGTCATGTGACTTAGGCCTCGTATGATGAATTGAACCAAGAAGAAGCCCCATGAAAACATTGTGGGAAAAGAAGAAAATGCTGTTAAGCAACACACACGTACAACCTGGCGTACCTTTCCAGATCTTTACCATACAAAGCAATTTTTTATCACCCTAAAAGAAAAAGTTTTCTGAACCATCATGACAAAAGCCAAATTTGGTTATACCACCACCGCCACCAAGACCACCACCACCATCAACAACAAAGCGATCTTTCAGGCAGTAATAATCGTATGAAAAAAAAACAAAGTCGTGGAGTTATTTTACATTAACCTCGATTTCATTGGATTGATTTCTAAATGTTCCATGTGGCTCGCGGAACAAAATGCCTCACTTGGACCGGAAATAGAAAAGTTGCATCAAAAGACCAAAATCGAATGAAATTAATAATTACAAATTAAAAGCCTGTCCGTGACTGAGTGCTTCGAAGCAATAAACCCTTTTTGCTTCATTTTGTATTTTAAGCCTATATAGCTTGCAACACGCGAAAAGGGGCATTCGGACATTTGCGTAAAGTGTCGTCTCGGATCCGCGCAGGCTGATCCGAGGCAGCACTTTACGACTACTCTTACGAACAAAGTTCGCAACAAAGAAACAAATGAACAAATGTATGGCAGTACAAACCGCATCTGGCGGGATTCGAACCCATGGCGGACAAATAACCTCGTTTTTCGAGGTTTAAAAGACCAATACCATAACCACTGTGCTAAAGACCAGCCCGCATAGCTCAATAGGTAGAGCGTAGGACTCGTGAACGTGATGTTTCGAGTCACTTGAGGGTGTGGGTTCGATTCCCACGGCTGGCCATCTAAAATTACTAATAGTCTTTCGGATGAGACGTTAAACCGAGGTCCCGTGTGACGGTGCTATACACCGAGCACGTAAAAGAACCAGGCGTAACTTAAGATGGGTTTCGTCCTGTATCTGCACTATCCCCCGTAACAATACTAACAGCCTTCAGGGGGCGTCGCCCATATGGGCAACCGGTGGCGACGATAAATAAACGCAAATTCAATCAAACTCTGAGCTAAAGAAATATCTCTTTAGCTCAGTGGTTATTGGTATTGGTCTTTTAAACCTCGAAAAACGGGGATATTTGTCCGCATGGGTTCGAATCCCGACAGATGCGGTTTGTATTTAAGCTATGCATTTGTTCATTTGTTTCTTTGTTACGGACTTTGTTCGTAAGATGGGGGCTCAAAGCCATCTAGGCAGTAAGAAATAAAACTATTATTTGTCAAGAAATAATATGTAACACATTTCTAACAAAACAAAAGATTCTTACATCCTCTTTACCCTTGTCCTTCTGAATGCGTTAAAATGATACCTTCAAGTCGATAGTAAAAACACAAAGGCTGCATTTCAATGTTATTTTAGAGGATAAATATCTTTCATTATCGGACAGTGTAGATCAAAGATCATACTGCACGTTCTGTGCAGTCTGATCTTGATCTACACTGTCCGCTAAAGGTCAGTGAGTCGCGCTTAGCAGCCTGCGGGTTAAAAAGCTTCAGAGAACATCAAAAGAAACGAGACAATCGGTTATGACAAGCAAATGATCTTTCCCTCAGTGTTTTCCGCACGATTCGAAATCGGCATTTTTTGATGATCGTATAACCCTCAACGTTCGCGGATAAACACAACTGCGATCAAATAGAATATTAAGACCTTTAAGAAATTTCTTTATTTGCCTGTCATATGAATATTTTGGATCTGACAAATTTGGCTTTCGAGATGAAGTTAAAGTAACCGAGTCTAGAATAAAATGAGCCATGCTCTGTGTAGAGGGGTCTTAATGCATTTGCCAATAGAATCGACCCATGTCAGCCTGCACAGTCCGCGCAGGCTGACATGGGCCGAAATTTTTTGCTATTGATTTATTTTCTGGATGTCAAAGGACCATCCTACCGCGTGATTTCATCGGTTGTTAAACAAAATGGATTTTAGAGGGTCCATAATGATGTGATGCGATACATACCTGGTATAATGCATCATGGAGATGCATTAAGCCCCTTCTGCCCGATCATGGCTCAAATTTAATTAGCCAGACTCTGGCGAACGTACAAGTAATAACATCTTTTGTATACATAATCAGTCTTGTCTTTGAGATAAAAATTCATAAAAAAAAAGTCTATGACTTGAACCTGTGTCGAGCTTTTTACTATTTTTTTTTAAGAAGAGTTCACTTAAACATTTTCCAAAAAGCAAACAAATTTTCATCACATACCTGACGTGTATTTCAAGAATTAAAAAAAAAATCTATCTGAGAATATAATAAATCTTAGATTTTTTTTTATAGTAGTTTAAGCCAAAGCCCGAAGAAGATTATCATGAGATTCACCTACTTGGTTTAACCCTTACCACACAATCTCGAATCTCGAGTTTTCACGACCCTGAGAAGATTGCCATTGAAAACATTCTGGGAAAAAAAGAGAAAATGCTGGTAGATCTATTCATCTTTTACTTATGTTCCCAAAATATTCTCTACCAACTTGAAGACAAATATCATAATTTGATTTACAATAACGAGTCAGCAAATTATTCTGATTTGTTTGAGTCTAAATTTTTGCTGCTGGTAAAAGGTCTAGAAACAAAATACAAAACAAGCCATAGCTTTGCCTTCATCATCGATTTTGGATTTTGATTTCACATGGAAACAATAGGTCAGCCATTTTTTTTTTTATAATAAAGCATATGAATAAGGAACACAGCACCCTGACTTGAAACGCCATAGATAGTTTCAAAACGCCACGCAGTGCTTGTCTGAAAACACGTGAACCAAGGAAAAAAAAAAGAAAATCGTTATGGCTGCAGGCTATTACACAGAAAAAAGGGATTGTTATATGAAAAATATCTGATGCCATCTATCATTAAGAAAAGAGAGAAAGAAAAACAACCTTCGTATCCGAAATGGCAAATCATTTCATGATACAGCGATTGTCTTTCGCTTCGATTTCACATCTCACATTAATAGCGCATCTCATTGAGAATTACACGTGTTTACACAACAAACAAAAATTAAATCACGTACCCTAACATTTAATTAAAAACAATAGCAGAGCTTCAGGAATCGATGACAGGAAATATTACCTGTCAGAAGTTCGATCAGACACAATTTAAAAGCGCGTTCGTCGTACTGTGAACTGTTTACATGTTCCTGAAAAAGGCAGCAGTCTTGAGGTCGTATTACATGTTCTGGATTAGCGCGTGTGTCCAATTTCAAATTAACGGACGCTCAAGCGGTGTTGACACAAAACAATACCTGAGAAAAAGAACTGAGAAATAGAATAGGGTAAATATGACATGTGACATTGAAAGGAAGTTAAAAAATATCTACATTTATTTCTAACATTGCTATCATGTCGCCTGAACTGACAGACTCATACGGCGATTCCATGGCTGTAATCTGTTGCTAGACTCGTTAGACAACTATAGATTTCAATGCATTATTATACAACTCTGTTATAGGTATAGATCATAGCGACAATTCAAATTCATTCAAAGTATTTTCTCTCTCTCTGCACCCAGACTCTTAGATAACAACATCAACAGCTACCTACAACAGTTATTGGCGAGACGGCACCCACACTAGATTAGAAAGTTGCTGGCGTTACATATTTTACGTCATGAAAGTGACTCTCTTGGCTTGGTAAGGTATCATTACTTCTGACCTAAGAAGTAGACAACATTCATCTATTTTTTTAATGAGAATGCTTATCTTCATGTTTCATCCGTCAACAACTTGATTTCTGTATGCACAAATATCAAGTTTTATGTTAACTCGGTGAAATTGTATGTTGATATTAGATCTACATCAAAACAATCTATTATCCTCTTTATAACATTGCAAAAAGACCCATTTTTTTTATTTGGTCATATGTCAATGATATAAAAATCCGACAATGAAGTCAAACTACTCACAGTCGAAGAAATTTCTCTTTGACAATTTAGATCGGTATGCAGACAGGAGACAGGCAATGCTCCTGTCTGGGCGCATCATTCCCGGAAACCCTTTGAAGTGGTTCATAGATGAGTTGTAAAGACAATTTTGTCCCGTTTTAAACCCTTTTATCAAATGATCACGTGTTTTATGCACGACCCGGAAGAAAAAGGGATTTTGAAAACATTCTGAGAAAAGGGAACAGTGCTGCGTTTTCTCCATTTCCCTACAATGCTTTCTATCATTCAAAGGCAATTTAAATCCTAATAGCCGAATTTGAATTATCGTGTAAGCGGATGCTTTCAAGACGAACGAGTTTAGTATATCGTTTTCTATTTAAGGGTTAGATTCAAATCACAATTACATGTCATCACCGACCTCGTGGCGTTCTGCATTTGTCTCACCCTTTTGTCGTTTATTTTTCTAAATCAAATGCAAAACATGTTTTACGATATTATTTCCGCTTGATTTTAGGAAAAAAAAGTGTTAGTAATTTTCATCAACATTATTCCTGGAAACAATTTGGTGACATTTTCCCTTGAAGAGCAAATTTACGGCTCAGAATTTCACGACAGTCGAGAAACCTAAGAGATGCAGGTTTGTACACTTTCAAGTTTTTTTTTTTTTAAATTTTCAACTTAGTATCTGCAGAAGACAGTAAGTAAGAGTACTGAAAAAAATATAGATGGGTCAATTCGTTAACCCTTATCCTGCTAAATAAATGAAATGAAACTTACAATCCGATCGTAAAACTCCAAATTTTGCTTCTTCAAAGTTAGTTTATAAGACAGATATCTCCTTATCGGACAGTTTAGATCCAAGATCAGACTGCACGTTCTGTGCAGTCTGATCTTAATCTACACTGTCCGTAAAAGGCCCTTGAGTCGCCCTTAGCAGCCTAACTGTTAATTTGATAGTCAAATCTGTCTTTATACTTATTTACAGTTGGACGGATCTAAAGTAAAGGACGTTACGAGGGCTGTTCGATATGTAATGTGTATTGTACCACAGCGCGATAACGCTTTGAACGATTTCGTGGATGATGATACGCTTGAATAGCTCTATTCAATACCTTTCCAACGGTATAAACACGAGCCTTTAGCTCCACATAGTTTTAAACTTATAGTCATTTCATTAGAGCTAGTCGTTGACCACTGTTGTAAAAATGGTTGGGAAACGGATTAAGAATATTGAAGAAATTAGAGCTTATATAAAAGTTCGCACAAAACTGGGTCATTTGGTAATGCAGATTTTTACTGAATTGGGGGAAGTTTATGGGTAACAGGCAAGGCAAATGTCTCAAAAGTCAGGGAAATAATTGAAAGTGATGGCAGATACACGATTCGTGATATTGCCAACGCTGTTGGCATATCGCTATCGCGGGTGCATTTCATTTTGAAGCGTATTTTGAAAGTACGAAAGATTTCTGCCAGATGGATACCGCATATATTGACAGATGACCAAAAACGGGTACGAGTACAAACCGGTAAGCAATTGATCAAAATGTTTCCCAAATTCAATCAAAGACAATTTGCAAACATTGTTACTGTTGACGGAACATGGGTTCACTATTTCGAACCAGTAAGAAAAATTGGAAACAAAATATGGCTAACTAAACACGGTAGAAGGCCTGTATTTGCCAAAAGAAGCATAAACACAAAGAAGGTTCTTTATCGCATAT
This sequence comes from Hippopus hippopus, assembly GCA_946811185.2. Taxonomy (NCBI): domain Eukaryota; kingdom Metazoa; phylum Mollusca; class Bivalvia; order Cardiida; family Cardiidae; genus Hippopus; species Hippopus hippopus. Next base: position 40,526,172 of record OX328103.1, read on the forward strand.
TCTTCTCATGTGATGGTATAGCCGTACAAATTCCGGTGCCGAAGGGCAAAATTGTTGCAGATCGGTATTACCGAGATGTTATATTAAATAAGCTCAAGAAATATTATCTTAAACGACGCTCTGTGTCAGGATTTAGGCATTTTCGTCTACTTCATGATAATGCTCCATCACATAAATCTGAGCTTGTGAAGCAATTTTTGAAGTCGGAGAAGGTTACTGTCTTGCCACACCCACCATACTCTCCAGATCTAGCCCCATGCGACTTTTTCCTTTTTCCAAAACTTAAAAAGTTCTTATTTGGTCGTCGTTACAAGTCCCGACAAACCCTTGGCTCAGCCATCAGTCAGTGCCTCAGAGGTCTACCTAAATCAGCGTACCGTGACGCATTTCAAAAATGGATTCAGAGATTGAAATTATGTATTTCAAACCGCGGAGAATATTTTGAAGGGATGTAATGTTCATTTCACTATTTGAGTCGAATGCTTTTGAGATATCGTACAATACACATTACATATCGAACAACCCTCGTATATACTTTTCGTTCTGAAAACGATTTTTTAGAAAATTAACGCACTTTGTCTGAAACAATGCTTTTTATAAATCGTGCACCATGTATCTTTTGCGAGTGCTTGTCTTGCACACTTGAAGGGTCATTTCCGATCTAAGATGCTAAAAGCGTACCCGTATGATGGGTGGATTACTAAGATTCGCCAAAATGCCCCTTAAAAGTTAAAGTAAGTTTAAAAAAAAAAAGCAACTGTGATATTTCTAAACAATTGGCACATGATAAAAATTCTTGCAATTTCTTTATCATCGTGAGAGTCTATTGCTTCTTAGGTTTTAATATGATACCGTAACATTTAAAAAAACGTAAATGACTTATTATAATCATTTAGGTAGAATAACAATGCAAGTGTTAAAAACGAGGGCCAGAAACACCGATATTATTCAAGTCTGCAATATATTATCTGAAATGGAGACGAATACCTCGTAAGTATTGCCTGGTTTTACTATACAATACATGCTTCAATAAGACAAATACTGGTGAAAGCATATTGACGGAAGAATATGCGCTTAAGAAACCTTTATGCTGCATCACATTGGTGGCATCTGTGGAAAAAAAAAAAGTCACGGTACCGCATTTACAAAGTATGAAATACAGAAATTTAACATTCTTTTTCCATGCAAAAATTCTAGTGCGTCATTTTTTCCAACTATATTCACATGTACAAATATCGTAAACGATATTGTTCAGGCACCAAATTTTGTGGTTCCAAAGCTGTTGGTGTCAGTAGTTATTAAATGAGCAAAGAACAATTTGTTATCGAACTTCGAAGTATATTGTATTTCATTTGTGTTATCGTTGGGAAAACTATCGAAATGAGGGGCAGGCACATCTTCAATAATTACACATCAGAACTTTGTGTTAAGCAAACACATTTTTTTCCCCACCAGTTACACAGAAAAAAGAGAGCATGTAGTTGTAAAGTAAGAATAGAATGGATTTGTCCTAATAATCATTACGCAAAAGAATACACACTTTTACATTTTAGTATTAAACAATACACAGAAGACAAATACTCCTCAATGGCTTTGTTCAAGACTGATCACGCTATTGCTGATCGCAAATGAGTGAACGATCTTTATTTCATGTTATGGAACACATCTGATTTCAAAATGAGTATAGCTTTCTAAAATTTTGATTGTCATGGCTAATTGAATATATCATCAATTTATTCGAAATTCGCCTTATTGATTTCATATATTTTCAAAAATCACTTCTTTTAAGGCATGACCATGTCCAACGAAAAATGTTATTTAGAGCAGATGAGCTGATGTTGCAATAATTCTTTCAATTATACAAGTTCGTCATGTGGCTGGGAGGAAGAAAAAAAAAAATGAAGTAGTCACACAATGAAACCATCTGAAGTGATTACCAACAGCCTGGAGTGTGAGATGGGAAATGCTCTAGAAATAAGATACATTGTTTTTTTTCTACTTTGTTAACTTGATGTATGCATAACAGAATATAAACTTAAAAAAAAGTTATTACATGTAGCTATATGCTATGAAGCACACAGTCGAGTATAAGTACATTGCATAAATCTTTTGAACTTTTGTTTATAATTATGTAGATGAGTGTTTACTTCAGAGTCAGTTTTTTAATTCGATATCTTATAGCATGAGAAAATATGTAATCTCTAATGTTTTATGAATTAATCATGGGTAGCAACAATTATTACCTAGGAATAAAGCATGCACATACACGTTTTTTCTCTATTGACTTCTTTAACTTTAAAATGTACAAATTTATATAAATTTTAAACTATCATGCGATAGTCATTGAAAGCTAGTAAATTCAAGGGAAGATTTTCTAATGACGTAATAAATCTGTTAGACCATTTATATGGCTGTGTGGTTGACAGATGTGGTAGTAAATGAAGAGCTTGTGAGATTGCAGCTTATTTACCACTGTAGAAAGTCACATACAGAGGACAATTGTCTGTTTCAGTGTATGATCGAAATTTCTTTCAACGAGTAAAAAGCTAGGGCTATATTTTCACGAGTGGCGAAGCCGCGAGTAAAAATATAGTCTTTGCTTTTCACGAATGATATAGTGGAAAAATAAAGTAAACGTGTTAAATTTGTGTAAATTTTCATCATCAATGCAACAAGACATGTTTATCTTTCTCTTAACATATGTTACCGCTCGCTGTGGCAAAGTTGATAATCTGACAATAATTTTTTGAAACACTTTCGGAAGGGTACCTGAGCAATGCTTTCAAGACTATTCGAGATATTTGCCAAAGTCTTTTTGAAGGCACAGTATGCATTGAAAATACCTTTAGGGAATAAGAAAATACGAGTATGTTGTCGTTGCTGTTTTTAAATAACAATAATTAGTGTCACGGGAATAGATTGTTTGCCTCCAGTAAATACTTACGATATTACACGCATGCATTTTATCTTTCTTATTATTATGATTATACACTTTGAAAGAATTAAGTACTAAAAAAGTGTATCAGAAATAACCAGCTTCATGCCATCACGACCCACACAAATACACATTGACATATTTGAAAAATCGTCGCCATCTTTACTTAAGGTGGCACAGATTTACATTGGAAAGCGCCTGTAACCGAGGGTATGACTTTCTGCGCAATGAAAACAAGCCGTCGAGATGTAGGGTTAAAAATCTAAAAACAGTTGAGTAGGAAAAGCGAATAATCTTTAGTGATACTTATAAATAAATATTCTTTGTTGAGATGACACACTGTTTTACAGATCACCATTTTGCTCAGTATATTTGATATTCATTTACTTGTAAAAAAAAACTTTGGTAATGATCTGGAAAAAAAGATCTATATAAATCTTGTTCTTCATCCTTTTAACTCGAGCAAAAAATGTGACTCCGCAAAAAACGATATCATCACTGTGATAGTGATATCATCACCAGTGATGATATTAACCTCAACGTCACTTTTATCAATTAAGTGATAAATCCCTGCAAAACATGGGTAGGTATGATATGGATATTTTAATTACGCTTTGATTGGTTAGTTAACGTGTAGTCAGGAATAGTATATAGACACATACGTACTTGATCCCGTTGTGTGTTATTGACGATGAGATTCACATTTCTTAATGAATGGCGGATATATGATGAATAAGGTCGTATCTTTTTAAAAGGTCATGACAAGAAAAATGTGACATTTCATATATTCGTCATTTCGAAATTTTCATAAAATTCTACTATTATAAGGGGTGAAAAACTCGTGTCCAGCAGGAAAAAAATGATACTCTATTCTATAATAGTGTTTAACTATAGTTCTACGTAATTCTTTGGTACAACTAATGTATGGCTGAATAGAAACGCAAAGAGCTAAAGTTATGACTTTTCGAAGATTTTCAATAAGAGGAAATGATATCTTCTACTGATGCAATCTTCAATAATGCCGACAACGCCAGACATACCGTGGGATAAGCACTTGTTTCAGTAGCAAGCATTATTTTTGTAGTGAACTTTTCATCTAATTGTGAAAAGGAAGTCAGTACTTCAAAGAAACATATTCTATCTTCATCAACAATTAACTAGAATTTTAAATTACTTCTCATTCGACCTGATGTGTACGTTTTTTCCATTTGGTAACGGCGCTCCCTAGCTTTTCTTTATAAATTGCCGACGGATAAAAACCTTCGTCTCCACGAAATGGCGAAAGGTCATAAATCGCGCGCGCTCTCGTTCGTAATCGTCTGCACCACAAACGCTACGGGCAGACAACGAGTAGCCAGGCGCTGTCATTGAACCCACGTTATGTTAGTAATTATACGAAATGGGACGTTGTATCGTTTTTGATTTAGAAAACTTTCAATCATATTTACGTTTGAACACCTCCTTGGAGAATCAAACGATTTGCGTTTCACTGTTTTTATATTTTAAGTTATTTATATATATGAGTAATAAAAGTAAAGGACAATAGGCTTAATGATATCACATATAACCCTTAACCCGGCCCTGTACAATTATCACTTTTTACGTCAGTCAGTTCATAGCTGTGGGTAAATAAACTATGGCTTATAACAAGCAGTTGCTCCGTTTTACCGCAATATTTTTCATTCCGTTGAAAAGTGCTAATTTTCCATCTTACAAACGTTTATTCTAAAAGTAATTTGTGGTAGTATTTGGATGGCCCAGAAGACAGACTGTGGAGTATTGGTCTAACCCTTTGCCAAAAGTGCTGATTGTAGATCTCCTAAATCTATAACAATTATAACAAGGGAAAACTACTAAGAAAACAGATGTCAAATATCAAGTTTTAATGATATGTAAAACACTGCGAGAATATGGGGCCATACAACTATTGTTTTGTTCGTATTGGGGTTTGACGCCGTTTCTGAGGTCAGGTCATATCACGGCGGTCAGCGCCCCTACGCATGTGTTTCCTGTCTATAAGCTTCTTCACAATCTTTTCCGAAGCTTTCTATCACCATAAGCGTAAAAAAGTCGTCATTATTTATATGGTAAAGTGAACAAGATAGTCCGGTCAACTCTTATTTTTTGTCCCTCTCAAGCTATAGCACGAGGTATGAGCTACAAAAAGTTCGTCGTCCTCCTCCTCCTCATTATTAACACTATGATGATAATAATGATAACAACCTTCTTCTTCTTTTTCTTCTTCTTCTTTGACATTACCTCTAGTACTACCAGCGTCAGGTAGGATTGAACTATAATTCACGATAACATATCGCACGCCTCTACCACTGAACTACCGTGGATTACCTGAATAACGAAAGATAAGTGACTTAATGTGAAATACATCAGACAAACGGACAGAGTGAAAGAGTATAAGAAATTCCCTTTTATTTCTTTCGAAAACATCATATCTAACGGAAAAAAAAAACTGAACATTTGAACCTTTTCCACATATGCTGTGATGCAATGTCAGTCTGTCTTGTTAATTGACTTTCCTCCATTTTATCTAAGTTTTTGCAATATAGGGGTGCAATTATTGAAATACGAGATAAAAAAGTTAATTACATAATACAGTTATTGATTTTCGAATGATTGATGAAAATATTTCAAAACCGGAAGCCATTAGTCAGGAACCGGAAGTTTCGTTTGCATGACAAAAAAGCGCGGGAACATTTTCCTGCATACACATCAATCATTACCCAGTAATTATTTCAGTAAAATATTACCGTGCGCTTAGCGATATATGGCCTCCCTGGAAGCCACTCTAGTCTAAAATATTTTTTTGAAATAGTTTTCCTTCAAAACAATTTAAAGGTTGAGTTAAAACTATAGAAACTTCTACACCGTTGAACCCATCTGATCGCTTATTTCAATGATTCAACATCATTTCGAGTTAACTCTTTCTGCAACAAAACACATCAACATGACCTTCTTCGGCGGCTGAAAATACAATCCAATCAGACTCAGAAAATTTCTTATCTTTAGGCTTCAAAAAACAATCCAGAGAAAATAGAACACTAAAAAAAAAAAAGTTATGGGCTTGCCTAGACAAGCGAAGATTAATCTCGGCGCTGGAGCTGAGTTTTACAAACTGTGTCTTTCGATAGACTTTGTAATTCGGCTACGCTTTGACTGCATCTTCGTGATGGCGTTTTTGTGACTTTGCGTAAACGGCTGGCTTTAGCGCCAATAAATATGACATCTTTCAAGAATTGGGGTGGCTCAGAATCCACTCCAACTTTCAGTATTAGCTAATAAAATTGCCCTTTTGTAAGTCTGTTAAGACAAAACGCTGGAATAGAAGCATTTCTTTTCAATTCTTTCCAACGAGTAGATGCCGTCGTTTGAGTCGGTTAAATGTGTGCCAAAAATTTGAGTATTGGTTTGCGTATGTATGGCGTATAAAGATGCGGTCTGTTTGGCTTTGCTTTGTTGCGACCATCCGTCATGTGGGTGCACGCACTTGATCGACTTTGATCAATACTTGGCAAGCTGACTTATGGCTCTATATAATAAAGTATAGGTTTAAAAAAAAAAAGAGAAGAAAAAAGGTGTATTAATTTCTTCAGTTGTATATGTAAAAAGAAAGGAGCAAACGGTCTGCAACAATTTGCATTTTCTTCTTTTTCTTTTGCTTGTTTTGGAAAACTATGTTCAGCAGGGCAGTGAAATCATTGTATCTGTGCTGAAAAGGTTACATCCTGTCCTCTTACTGTCGTCCTATTGCTTTGATCAAGTAGTTTTTCCTTGTGCTACATTTTTTTTTTCAGATGCATCCATGTATAAAGTCATGTGAATGAACCATAGTCCCGGTAGCTCAGTCGAAGGCGTACAGGACTTGAGAACATAGGGTCAGTGGTTCGATTGCCGGCTCGGCCAATGTCTTTCCAAGGATTGATGATAGTCATTGCGACAGGATTCATTCCTCTCTCACTGCTGACATTGTTTCGACGATGGTTATAGGGGAAAGCAGCCAGTGGCTTAGAAAGAATATTGTGCGGGGTAATGGTATAAGGAGCTCCAAGAAAAAATGGAAAGGTGCACTGGCCGCCGAGATATAACTGAAATGATTTTGAAAACGGAGTTCAACACCACTGAGTAAAGTCGCCCGTTTTAAATTTATTTCAGAGGATATTGAGTCTAAATGTATGTTGAACTCGTACAGTGAGATTTGTTTGCGTGGTAAGGGTTTGAAATTTTAGATAACGGACGGTTCACAATCGTATCAGCTTCCATCGATCATAATTGTTACAAAATTACGACATTTAAGTCCTAATTGATATTAAATACCTATCGTGAACCCTAATGCATCAATTATTGTGCGTCTAAAGTACCCAGATTGCATTACGGATAGATAAGCGCTTTGATTTTTTTTTCACCCTGGAACTCTAAACCCCCAAGGGCCTTTTTATGTTTCTCTGTGTTGATAGAATTGAAATTCTATATTTTTAACTAAATGTTTAACGCTATATTCATCGCCGTGTCTGTGACGCCGAGTTGCTTTGTGCAACTATCCATGCGTTCCAAGTGTTTCACTACCAGTGCATTATTTACCCACGTGAAAATGTAAAGTAAAATGTCGTGGAAAAGGTGTATCATTAATTAGAAATGCTCGGATGACAACAAGAACCACTGATACACTTTTCGCCCATGAGATTGTCCCAACTGTAGAACGCGACGCTTTTAATCAAGCGATTTATCCAATTCGGTGCATATTTGCAACATCATTACACTATAATCATAAGCAAGGGAACCGACTTTGCGCTATATCATAACTTTAGGCTTCTCTTTTTGAAATAGTGTTAAATTGATGATTGAGAAGTCATACATTTACAACAATATCAACATCTTTTGTTGCTTTTGCGACAGCTGTAGGTTAACGTATAGCCACGAAAACGAAAACATAGTTTTAGAATTGCAACACGTCCATTTTTTTTTGCTTTTTTCTGCTATAACAGGATATTTTACATTCGCACAGAAAAAAGTGCTGGTATGAACTTCTAGCGTGGTTTAGCAGAATCTTTGAAAACATTGTCAAACAGCAGTTGCCGAAATTGATTACGCTTTATCATGGAAACACACGTGAAAAGAAATGCTCGTTACGAATAATTTCTCCGAAATGGTACCATGTTTCCAAAAGTAGTATGCTGCAACACTGCAAGACGAACAAGTCGTCTAAAGATGGAATTTTTCCAAACTACAATTGTGTGTGGCAATGATTTCAATAAGTCAATCGAAAGTCCAAAGAATGCACTCAAAACCTCTCAACATGCATTGCTCAATCTACGTGGATGCCTTTACCAGACGACAAACTTTTCGACATACCCTTATTAAAAGATTTTGCAGACGGCAAGGTAAATGCTCCGCAAACATTAGAATTTATGGTAGAAAAGGTAAAATATATTGTGGGAAAAGGAAACAATGCTGGATACTATCATCTTATCCTTTCTCCACATTTTTACAGTAAGCTGCAATATACTCATAAATGATGGTACCTTTTAGTAAAGGGTTATATGGATGTGTGATTTTACAAACAGTGGAGAATAAGGCAAATTAGAAATCGTTAGACCTGGTAATAATTGACGGCGTCCAACACTCAATTACAAGTCGTTATACCAAAAATAAAGTGTCGTCTGCATTCAAACAATTGGCGGGAACCGCGTGAACGGCAAGCCAACCGGAAGTGATCAACAGGCGTGGTAATGTGTTTTCCATGTTGTTTATTCATTAGAAGAACTTTTGTATTAGAGTGTTGAACAAATGAGAAAACGTAATATAACTTGTTAAGTGAACCATCATTTTTATTTTACTGCATCATTACGTCACATTAACCATTTATGCGAGTTAAGTTAATGAAATGAACATTCTCTGTCATTCAAACAGGAACCGGATGTTCAACGTTTAATTCAAAACCACGATTACCCTACAAAATACCAGAAAGTGTAGACTCAAGACCAGATTGCATGTTCTGTGCAGTCTAATCTAGATCGAAATTGTTCGAAAAAAGTATCTAAAATTCCCATTGGTGCCCCAAGGGTTGACAATTTCTCCTCCAAATCAATAAATCATTGTTAGTATAAACGGTATACGTAACCTGTGGACTAATGGACTCCTCAGAATGAATCGCTTGATTTACTGGGCTAAAAATGGCAACACAAGGCCAGCCCGGTAGAAATTAATCCTTAAGCTGCTAAGCGCGACTCACTGACCTTTTGCGGACAATGTAGATCAAGATCAGACTGCACAGAACGTGCAGTCTGATCTTGGATCTACACTGTCCGATAAGGACATTATTTTATCCAAAAAATGACTTTGAAGGAGAAATATTTAGGTTTTTACAATCGACTTGAAACTTTCATGTTAGTTATTTAGCAGGTTAGGGCTTAGGCTGCTAAGCGCGACTCAATGCTCTTTGGTGGACAGTGTAGATCAAGATCAGACTGCACAGAACTTGCAGTCAGATTTTGGATCAACACTGTCCGATACGGTGAGTTTTTTTTCCCAGAAATAAGCACTTTTTAATCGCGATGTTTCGGTATACACTATCTGCTGGAAATCGTTATTCTATTTACTTAGCAGTTTAAGAGTTGAGTTGCTTTTGAAAACAGCGTTGTTCAGTAATATACTGCATGACACGTTCACCCTTACAAAAGCCTCTATGGTTTATTTGCCGTGAATTAAAGTTTACTGTAAAACACTAATAAAATACTAGTCTACTTAATTTATCTTTTCTTTTAAGCTTAAAGAATTTTGACGGTTACATTTAGAGAAGAGGTCTACTTTTGATTTAAAGACAACGCGATGGTCGTTTAAAGACTAAATACGACGTATTCTTGCCGTGGTATAGACCTGACCGTCTCGTTGACGATTCAGGCGGAAGTGTCTTCAGAAAAGGCATCCGTCCCTAGCCCTAACCGGCAGCTGACCCAGGGGTCCTGGTTCAGTGTGCTGTAATGGCGACATGTCTGAAGTTCTGTTGAAAATAGCAAAAACACTATCAAAAGTAAATTTATTGATGAAAACGCTCACTCGGTGCTAGCTGAATACATGTTTATCAACCCACAACACGTTCTTGAAGACCAAAAAGCTGTAAGAAACTCCTTTCGAATGGCTCATAAATAAGTTTCGATGCAATCACTGTAAACAACAGAGAGATGATACTTTGAGAGCGAAAGATGGTATCATGGTTAAGAGAAAAGCCCCATAGAACATCAACAACTTTTTATTGACGTGATGAAATAGCATGATATACCCTTTTAACTATTACGCTGCCACAAAACCAGGATTTTCTTTTACTCTGTACCAGTGTGTAATAAATGATTGAACTTGCTTTAGAGAGAATAGAAAACATTGTGAGAAAATGCTGGTAAACCAGACCACTCAAAAACAGACTTGTCCAACTTGAAAGCAGACGACAAATTAAATGTGGATCGAATAATAAGATATATTTTAGAGATTGTATAAAACATTGTAAAAAAAACCCATTTTTTCCTTTTCCTACAATGTTTTAAAAAAGATTTTTTTTGCAGGGTCGTTAAAACTCGGGACTGCATGGTGAAAGGTTATGGCAAGAACAAAAGAGCAACTTGTTGCCATTTTCCCTGTTGACTTGGCCAGCATATACGAAACATCGGACTGTCCGACAGCGTAGCAGCAAGCTTAAACGGCATTTTCTGTGCAGCCTGTTTATGATTTCCTTTGTCCATTTAATCAGCCATATGGTGGTTTAACAGTCTTAAGAAGAGCAGCAGCAGCAAAAGCAACGGCAACAACAACAACAACAACTACTCCCTCTGATCTAGGAGAACACGGCAAGTTGTATTTTCTAGTGACCTTCACCTCTTAAAAAAAATAAGGTGGATACTTTTACTTACAGAAATAAAGGTAAATAGAGAAAAAAGTATCAAATTAAAATCAAATTACTAAAGTTCAGTGAATCCGATTTTTCTTAACCCTTCAACGAAAATAGGGCATAAACTTTGCCCCAAAACTGATGATTTTAGATAAATTTTCTGTCTCTACAACCTGGGACGCATAGATTTATTTTTGAGCTGTACACCATCGAAATTGCATGTGAAAGCCAGGCTTATAGAGAACTAATTACCTATTTTTACAAAAACGAAAAAAAAAAAATCTTTCTTGCTATCTCTGTTCAGATTAGGTAAATTTTCGATAATGAAATCCAACCCATGCCATCATGCCATCAATCCCACTTTGTCTTGCGGAATAATACCACAAACTGTTTATCATGGTTGCTAAAACATATTCAGACGTGTATACCTCTTGTAATGACGTGTGAATACACTTACTGTCCCTAAGCATCGGCTAATAATGCCAATAACTAACAAATTATATAAGACCTCTGCATACCAAACGTGCTATCAGATCGACCGACTCCCACGAAGTAAATATCTGTCGAGTGGTCTTTGCATCACGGGCTAGTGACTACTAAATTGGCCGCGGAAAGGAACTATATGTCCGAGAGTATTCGCTTCACTTGCCAGTAACACTCGTTTACGCTGGCATTTTAGACCTAAAGGCGCCAATATCATCATGCCACACTTCTTTCCACTCCTAAGGGTCTGGTTAAAAGAGTCAAATGCTTTTAACTCATTAGGAAATGGAAGACTTATTAACCCCTCCCTCCCACAGTGGTCAGGCGTTTGAAAACATTTGGAAAAAGGAGCATTTGCTTCTTATAAGTAGTTGCTCTTTTTCCAACAGTTGTTTCCGTCCAATAGGATGAAAATTTAATTATCACCTAAATGTTCCTGTACCAGGAAATGGTTGATATAAGAAATAAGCTATGTAGTAACAACTCTCTCAGCCCCAAATATTTATACTCGACAATGATTTTCAACTGAAAGAGTTTTACCTTAAAGGCTTGATTAAAACGGGACAGTATAGATCCCAGATGAGACGCACGTTTCGCATTATAGATTAAAGACTGAATGAGATTCTTTTCAAAAACAACATACTCCCATCACTTCAGTAACTATTTTCCAGGCGATAAAACGGGTCCAAAATGACGACATGTTGGAATCATTGAACTTTCCTATGGACTATAATGTCTTTTTTTCCTTTTATTCAGCACTGCCGCACGAAAGAAAAGTCTGTCTATATGTTTAATACAGAGCTATCACAGATTGCCTTACTCTGTTAACCCATAGGCTGCTAAGCGCGACTCACTGACCTTTTGTGGACTGTGTAGATCAAGATCAGACTGCACAGAACGTGCAGTCTGATCTTGGATCTACACTGTCCTATAAGGAGATGTCTTTCCTCCAAAAATACCTTTCAAACAGCAATATTTGGAATTTTAGTATCGGCTTGAAAGTTTCGTTTCTTTTATTTAGCAGGATAAGAATTAACATAAAGTTAGAATAAGACTGCATTTCTAGTAGATGAATACGGACCTAGAGCTAATGGTGGGAAAGGCAAGGAAACCACGGTAATGATTAAAATGTAAACATTGACTCTTTCATTTTAGATAGAGTGATTTTTTTTTTTAATTATAATGACTTTAAAGCTCATATTTCAAACAATAAGGCTGTTTATTTCATACTGTTTAAATATTGTTACTTTTTTAAATTTAAGAGATTTCCAAAATCTAATTTCAAATAATAAGTCTGTCTATGTTCATGTTTTCAGTCTGTTTGATGATTCATCTTGAGGATGCCGATCTCAGTTTTACGGCTATAGTTTCCCGGAAGTCGTACAATTTTACGTTCCACGAAAAACCCTTCGTCCGTATTCACCCACCATTATCAAGAACATTCTTAGTCTTTATATCTGAAATTTTCTAATTCTGAAAGTAACACAACGTTTGATTGGCTAAACCAAATGGTTTAGCCAATCAAAAGTTGTGTTACTTTCAGATTAAGAAAATTCTTGAGAATAAGACTAAGAACGTTCTTAAGAATGGTTGGTAAATACAGATCCAGATCTATGGCATTTAACAATTTACCAAATGACCATGTATAGGTACGACCAAAGATATAGCATTCTGGTGACAAGCATTTTGTCCTCTTTACACGTAAGGGAAGGCAACCAGTGACTGTAGAAAAAGTGTTATGCGAAGTACTGGGAAAAAGTAGTCCATGAAGGCATTAACATGCGTCATGTCCCTTGTGATATGTCTAAGATTATGTTAAAACGGCGTTAATACAACCAACCGTGCAAATAAATCAATCACCAGGGTTTTAATAAATACATAAAGACAGCAGTTACGTCTCAACTTTAATTTTCTTAAAATTAGACCCATAGATCATTGTTACATCAAATAATCCGAAAGAAGAAAAAGTTGTATAATAAAAAGAAAACGGAATGACATCAGAAACAAAAATGAACAAACATTCACGAAACAGGTTTACACGTAAAACTGTGTAAGACTTAATCACCCAGGACTCTAGGTAACTCGGATAAGGGGATTTTGATAACATTTTGGGAAAAGGAGAAAATGCTGATGACCAGCATTTTCTGCTTTTTCCACAATGTTTTCCACCTTTTCACCAACAAATCAATCAGCTGAGCCTCATTTAGTTTGTCGTCTGCCAATGCTTTCGATATAAGACAAGTCTAAATACATGTACTTGTCGTCTGGTACAGTTTAACAACTGAAAAACATTTTCATTAAAAAAAAAAGCATTGATATATTTTTTTTCAGGGATGTTTTAGTCTAAAACTCTAGCAAAAATAAGGCAGTTCAAATCAAGTTCTGACTGCACTTTGTATTCAGTCTAATTTTCATCTACCCTGTCTAAAAAAAAAACCCTTTAAGTTGTAACTATCCGACTACTGGTTAAGGTGAACCAATTTTCATACGATTCCGATACAAACAAAATAATATGTAATCGAGAACAGTTACAGAATCTTTATTATTTCTTTATTTTCATCAAATCAAACTTATTGCTTATTTTGTCAGATTTCATTTCAATAAAAAAAATCAAATCGGCCAACATTCAGAGAAAAAAAAAAGTCATAACAAGTATCAAATACTTGAGAAATGCTATGAGAAAAGGGAGCATAATGAATCTGCAAAAAGTATCGACCAAGGTCAGCCTGCACAGTCCGCGCAGGTGGACCTTCGTCCAAACTTTTTGCTTTTGCATAATTTTCTTCGTGTCAAAGGACTATTGTACCCAATGGTTCAGTTGGTTGTTAGACAAGATGGACTATGGATCCGTAATAATGTGATGACTTGCCTGGCAGTCCGCGCAGGCTGATCCGAAACTACACTTTCCGTTTTTATGCAATTTTCTGTTTTGTGCAAGTCTACTGTAGCACAAAATCTAATGTAGTCGTAAAGTGCCGTCTCGGATTAGCCTGCGCGGACTGCGAAGGCTGATCCGAGATGACATTTTACGCAAATGTCCGAATGCCCCTTTTCGCGTGATGCAAGCCAATTATCGCGGAAATGCATTAAACCCCTTTTTGCCAGAGCATGGTTCGGTTGCAAATGACGCACTTGGCTCACAAGCAAGGTTCATGTTAGTCAACATTTATCTGCATCAGCGCTGAATTACCTATGCAAGCATGATACATTGTTCATCATCAAAGTTGCATTTGGCCTTCGACTTGCCTAAAATGTTCGAGCCATACTCTTTGAAAAGGGCGTTCAAAGCATCTGCAAAAAGTATTGACACCTTTCAGTCTGCACGGACTAACATGAAGCGAAACTTTTTGCTTTTGTAAATTTTCTGAATGTCAAAGGACCATTTTACCTCTGGATTCTACCGGTTGTTAGACAAAATGAATTTTGGGGAACTATAATTGAGCCGCGCTCTGTGAAAAGGGGGCTTAATGCATCGGCGAAAAGTTTCGACCCAGGTCAGCCTGCGCAGTCCGCGCAGGCTGACCTGGGCCGAAACTTTTCGCTATTGGTCGATTTTCTGCATGTCAAAGGATCAGTCTACCTCATGATTGAGTCGGTTGTTAAAAAAAGTGGCTATTATGGATCCATAAGTATGTGATGGCTTTCTTGGTATGATGGATTACGGAGATGCATTAAGCCCCCTTTTGCCAGAGCACGGCTCAATTATATTAGGATTCCCTTGTTCCGATACATCACAGAGATGCGTCAAAGTCCTTTTGCCACAGCATGGCCCACGTGACTGATATTGGTGCTAACTCTAAATACTATCATCTAAATAACCAGGCGACAAAAATTTAGAGTCGGCTATATTGAAAGCTTTTGCAGTCAAAAAATAAACTGTCGCTTCAAAATGATAGAAAACATTGTGGGAAAAGGAAAAAAATGTTGATTGTAAACCGGCAGTTTCTCCTTTTCCCACAATGTCTTCAAAAGTATATATTTTTTGTAAAGGTTTGAAACGGTTTATACTCATTTGAGACATTTAGCGTTGTTTCCTAACGGTATCGAAACTTTTTTACGGCAACAGTTAACAGAATGAGATATTCCTAAATATTGCAGTGCAACAAATGACAGTTCTAGTAGGGGTAATGTTCGCAATGATTTTAAAGCATTAAACATTATTACTATTCATATATACAATTAATTATAGCACTAATAAAACATTTGTGTCGTATTGTACGTCATTAAATCAATGCAGTATTAAAACGCTTGGAGTTTATTTATGTCATTATTTGTAACCCTTTGACTGCTAAACGATACTGTAGGTACTTTTGCTGATCAAGATCAAGGTCAAGATCAGACTGCGCAGAACGTGCAGCGTGATCTTGGATCTACACCTACCGATATCATGAGTTTATTTTTTTGTGGTGCAACCACCTTTGAATTTGGATTTTTCTAATGAATTGAAATACCTATATACTTTAGCAGTTGAGGGCTTTATTATGGCATGTTGGCATAATGGTTATGATGAAATAATTTGGAAGGCTACACTAATGAAATAGGTATTTCTTTGTCCCTTAACAAAAATTGTATGTATCAAGCATCTTTCAACAGAACTTCTCATTTTATGACAGAATATCGGACAGTGTAGATTCAATATCAGACATCACAGAATGAGCAGTCTGATACTGAATCTACACTTTCCGCAAAAGCACTCATTGATGCATTTAGCATTCGAAGAGTATAGACAGATAGCTAACGAATAAATTAGATGGGTCTAAATCTGACTAGCCAAACACTCTATTGCTAGACTAGTACAAAGTAACATCAAACATTACATACACAGAAAAGAGACATGATCCTCCCAGCCAAAAGTGACAAATAACAGATAAAAGAAATAAAAAAGAGAGCACGAACTCAAAACTCCTGGATCATTACCACTAAGCTTCAGGGGCTTAGCAAACCTCTGACAAGGTCTACATCTCAAGTCTTTACAATTACCCAAGAATTTCTTTAGCTGGTATAGCACCGTATTTCCAGTCCTCGTCGTAAAAGATAAATAGGGCTACGGAACTGCATTTGGGGCGTAACAAAGTGTTAGAATGTAATGCAGTTTGTATTTCCGGTTGAATACCTTTGCGATACCAACTTAAAGCCTCGCTGACAATTTAGAAGACCTTCTTAAAATTTTTATGCAGTGTGTACATGGATGACTGAAAATTAAATCTATGGACACAGTCTGATACACGAGTTTGTATAGACCAATTAAGAGTTATTAGAAAATCAAATGTTACAGATCTAATTATATAATATAGAAATCTTCAGCTGAATTTGGGTACCAATGTGATTTCAGTGCCTTTGAAAATTCAGAAAACCAGACAAAATATATACATGTGAGGCCAAAATCGAATAATTAGTGGTAAAATATTTCCAAAATCGATCAGTTGACTATCTGTAAAATGCATGAACCATGCTCTGTGAAAAGGGGACTTAATGCATCTGCAAAAAGTATCGACCCAGGTCAGCCTGTGCAGTCCACGCAGGCTGACCTGGACTGAAACTGTTTGCTATTGATAAATTTTTTGCATGTCCAAGGATCAGTGTACCTAATGCTTCAGCCGGTTGTCAAACAAAATGGACATTTAAATATCCATAATTATGTGATGACTTGCTTGGTATAATACATTACGGAGATCCATTAAGCCCCCTTTTGCTAGAGAATGGCCCACGTGTATTTACAAGACTGTTTTCAAGGTCATTATCTGTGCACAATTCGTTAACCCTTTCAGCCCTACATAATTTTTTATATAAACCCGACCTCTATCGACGGTTGAAATGCAATCTACTGTAACTAAGGCATTCTTTTTTAATCTTGGAGGCTTGACTAAAAAGGCAAACGTTAGAAAGCAAAGATCAGACGACACGTTCTGAGCATCCTGATCTTGATCTATGCCTTCAGCAAAAGCTCTCCTTTTCGCCTATGGCGGTGACAGGGTTAAAGGAAATAAGAAACTAAAGGCGCCATAAATCACATTTTAAAATTCATATCAATTTGCCTTCAGTGAGGTAAGACAAATTCCAATTAACAAAAAGCAATGTAAACAAAAATACATAACAATAAAGTTGAAATGAATAAAAAAGTTGAAGACATTAACGAGCTATTATTTGTCAGTGTTTCTGACATTCTATAAATAGACGTACTGAGAGAGGTCGTTCTCGTCACAGATTTGACAAATAAGTACAAATAAAAGACCACATAAATGTCCAAATAGCGCCCAGATTAAAAAACTGTAGACCCAAATGTTTTTTACTTACTCTAAAGTTATGCAAATGTATCTAATCAACTTTATAGTATACCAAATAGTTTTACTTTTCAACCATTTGACCTATAGATACATAACATACATTTCTGTTCTTGAAGAGACTCCGAGCTAAATATAGAAAGAACGCACTTTGGTATCGGCCAACCATTGCGTTCAAGCTTGGGTGTTTAATTCTACGCTGAAACCTTTATCTGCAACGATCTTTGGTGTTAAAATTGCAAACATCAAGGTTGGTTAACACCAAAAAAGTAGGTTCCAATACAGAGCAGAATGACTTTGACTCACGGCAGTAAATAAAAGTACAATTTTTAGCTTTCAGTTTTAAAATGAAAGAGTGAGCATGAGTAACCATCATAGTGAGTCAAATAAGATTAATGGTACAATAGTGAAATAAAGTTACAGTTCAATTGTCGTCAAGTATCGAACTAACATTCTTGAAAACGAAATGGCACCATTACGGCCAGATCAAATAACAAAATTAGTAAAAAGGCTTTTAACATATCACACATCACATTTTATATGCTCTGTGAAAAGGGGGCTTATTGCATCTGCGGACAGTATCGACCCAAGTCAGCCTGCGCAGTCCGCGCAGGCTGACCTGAGCCGAAACTTTTCGCTATTGATCAACGCTCTGTATGTCAAAGGACCAGTGTACCTCATGATTAAGTCGGTTGTTAAAAAAAGTGGCTAATATGGATCCATAAGTATGTGATAGCTTGCCTGGTACCATGGATCAAGGAGATGCATAAGCCCCCATTTCACAGAGTATGGTTCATATATTTTTTTCTTCCTACTTTCTCTTTTGAATCTAAAGTATTACTACAAGGCGATGTAGCAATCTCATGTGAGACGGTATATAAGCATTGAGTTAACCATTTTACGACCGTAAATTCAGCCAGTTTCATTGTATTGTTTCAATAACAGATCTTAAGCAGTCACCTTAATTCAAAAGCGCGGTTTTAATTCACCATTAGCACATCACAATTTCTCAGATTCTAATCCATTACTGTGAAATATGATTTTTAAAGCCCCCCCCCTCCCCCCCCCCCCCCCACACACACACACATACCTGCGGTAGATAGTTTTGGAAACATTGTTGAGGAACGAGCAAATGCTTGTACTAAGCAATTGCTTTTTTTCTTCAAAGTATTTTCTGTGACATGAAAAACTCAACTTCTATTATATCGAGTGTTTGTCGCCAGTGTGATTTGTAACATATTTTTCATGCAAAGTTGACTCTTTACCATATAATTCCTGTTCTTAAGAACTTGAGGAAGAAAAGTTTGCAAACGTTGTGGGAAAAGGAGAAAATGCTAGTTACCAACATGTCTTCGTTTTTCCTGTAATATTTTCTTTTAAAACCTTCAACGACAAATCCTATCATTTAAGACACATTAAATTTGTCGTCTACAAACGCTCTCAATATGGTCAAGTCTAAAATGTTGTCGTCTGGTTAAGATTTAAGTTCGTTTGAACAGTAATGGCTGAATCTGTCATGACAATTGTTGAATATTTTGTAACAAATCTGACAAGGAAAGCGTCTATGACAGGTTTTCCCGCCGTAAGATGTATAACGACCGTAATATTTACTCCGACTTTCAATCAAACGATTTACAAAAAATTGTCATCTACGTCTACAAGTTTTTATTAATTAACATATGATTTTTTTTCTTCAATGTAAACGATATCTCATTGGTTGTTACAAAAATCGCTTTCTTATGAATCAACCGTGTTGATAAACCCTTGGAATGTTTTGGAAAAATGTTCATTTTTATAGACAGCCTAAATCAAGATCCAGGCTATTTTGTCAGTAATTTTAGAAACGAAAAATGTCTTGTCCAGGGCTGTTTCAAGCATTTTGTGAAAAACAAAATACACTTTTCTCTAAATGATTTTGTCTGTGCGTGTGGGGCGATTTTCTTAACCTCTCTTTACATTTTGAAACCTTTTTATACCAGTGTAAAGCCTTGATGTCAGAATAGCTGTTAAAAGTAAACAATGGGTGTGTAAAAATGCATCTAAATCAAAATCATATCATTTAAAAGTAGGGAAACTATCGTGATGTTGACAGTCTATTATTGTACGGTTGGTCCAAGTGTTAGTCGCTGGCAGAAAAATGAATTTTAAAAGAAGGTAAATGTAAATAAAAGATAGAGCGACCTGGCAACTTTTGACCTAGTTTTAGAAATCATTTTTCTGCCAGTGACAAACACTTGGACTGACCGTTCAAGATTGTCATCTTCACAATAATTTCCATACTTTTGAATGGTATGATTGAATTCAATTGTATTGTACCACCCCCTTTGTTTGTTTTTGGTCGCTATTGAGCCTTTAAATTGACTCAAAAGGGAGTTCACAAATTTCATGACAGATCTAAAAATAAAACAAAACAGAAAAACTTTGACGACATGGTTCTATCACCAGGATTGGGAGTCACCAAGTTACATTGTTCAGTGTTTGACAGTTACAGGTGTGGGTGGAGGTGTCGACCCTAACACTTAAGCACAAAATAAGTGAAGTACCTGTATTCGATGACATAAAAAAAGGTGAACTGAAAGTCAAATTTCATTACCTTTCTGGTTAGATTTTATCCGATATAATCAAACAGTGTAGATTCAAGACCAGACTGCACGTTCTGTTTAGTCTGATCTTGGATCTATACTGTTCGCAAGAGCACCTAAAATTGTCCCTAGAGCTTTGAAAATTAAAATCAAAACTGCCAATAACTTTAACTACTATAAGAAATCTCGTGAATTCCAATGTCAAGGCCATTTCTGCCTGACTTCCTCACAAAATATTGGATTCTGTACTCAAAGGTCAGACTGAACGTTCTGCACCATCTGATTTTGATCTACTCTTGTCCACAAAATCAATTTAAAAAATGTCCAATTTTATTAAAGGTTACAGTTTAACTTGACAGATTTGATGTACACTAAATGGATGTTTCCGATGGATGATTCATTTTGGAAATAAAAAAAATAAAAAATGAATTTTTAACCCATTTCATACATTATTACCTATCATGCCCTTTTTTGGGAGGGATTGAAATAAGAGCAGACTTTATGTTCGTGTAGTTTAATCCTGGTCTTTTGTCATGGACACCAACACACTTTCTAAGGCTAAGTAATCGTACATCCATTTATACACATTGATATTCAATAAATTTCTCGTAATACAATGACAGTGTCTTTTGTATTCTTAAATTTAGTATGATAAAGATTAACTTGCGAAACTCTTTTAACCCTTTACCAAACGATCCGGTATTTTACTGTCCTATGTGAGAAGACTTTTGGAAATATTGTTGGAAAAACGAATCTTGCGTTTAAAAAAGTTAAGCACGGCACGACATGACAGTGTTGACAGCAAAATGATGAACGAACATCATTACAGGTATTTACTAATTATTGAGAAACTAAAAGCTAACCCTTAAGCTGCTAGGCGCGAACCAAGGACCTTTTGCCGACAGTGTAGATCAAGATCAGACTGCACAGAACGTGCAGTCTGATCTTGGATCTGCACTGTCTGATAAGAACATCTTTTCTCCCCAAAAATACCTCTGAAATAACAAAATACGGGTTTTTACTATTGGCCTAAAAGTTTCATTTTACTTATTTAGCAGGATAAGTTATCTTAAATACAGTAGATAAAGGAAGTCGAAGTTGCTGTTAAAGTTGATGAACTACTTTTTATCGCAAAAGCGCGGTTGAAAAATGTAACAATTTAACAAGTAAAGTATCAATGCAACTTAGACTTTTTTCGTTCGTAACGGAATGGTAAACTATTAAATAACCTAATCTTTATCTTGTTTTATCTCAATGCCTACTATAGACGACTTGTTGTGTTTTGCTGCAGACCAGAAGTTTTTGCTGAAAAAAAAAAGACGACTTCAGAAGCTGTAGCCTATAAACATGGGAGCCCTGCTCTGTCAAAGGGTGGTTTAATGCATTGCCGTTATGCATTATACCAAGCAAGCACATCACATCATTATTGATTCATACAATCCTTTTTGTCATACAATCGACTGGATCTGAAGGTAGAATGGTCCTTTGACATGCAGAAAATTTACAAATAGCAAAATGTTTCGGCCCAGGTCAGTTTGCGTGGAGTGCGCCGGCTGACCTGGGTCGATACGTTTGAAGATGCATTAAGCCCTCTATTCACTGAGCATGTACCTTTACTCAAGCGTACCAAGCTCAAGAGTTGCATTTGTGGACAGAGTAAATTCAGACCAGACTCTTTGGGTTAATTCTTCTGTGCCCGATGGTTTGTGAGATAGCGGTATTATGACCAGTAGGGAATTCAATTCTTCACCAAACGACAAAATTCTGGGCTTGTTCGAATTCAGAGCATTTCCTGACGAAAAATTTAATGTGGCTGAAAATATTGGGTTTGTCTTTGAAGGGTAAAAACATTGTGGGAAAGGGAGAAAATGCTTGGTGCCATCATTTCTCCTGGTCCCACGTTTTGTGTAATAGCTTTCTTCCTCAGGGTCGATAAAACACATGTATGTTTTGTGAAGGATTAAATTGCAACGCCTTGGTTTTTTCTTAATGACTAAATATATCCATATTATTTTGCACACTTATGTTTTAGAGGACATTCTCTATAACATGTGAGTAATGCTCTGTGACAACGAGGTTAAATGCGTGTGCAAAAAGTATCGACCAACGTCAGCCTGCGTAGTCAAAGGATGCATGTCAAAGGACCATTCTACCTCATTCAGTTTTTTGTCAGACAATATTGATGTTACCGATCTATAATTATATGATGACTTCCTTGGTATAATGAATTGCTGAAATGCGCTAAAACCCCTTTTCCCAATGCACTGCTAATTTTACTCATTCAACAGTATAGAATCGAATGCAAGCAAACTATAAAAACAAGTATGCTAGAGACAGACAGATACAGTAGTACACACATAGAAACAGGCATTAACAATAATTTTATGCTATTTACATATAAATACTCATAGAAAATCAATGAAGAGTGACATCAAGTTTATCCTCACAGACAAATAACCAAACTTCCAATGGAAGATCAGGTTCTAGATGAAGCACATCCATAATAATTTGAGCCGTGCTCATTGAAAAAGGGGGTTAACTCTTTACCACACAATCCCGACTTTTAACGACCCTGAGAAAGAAAGCTTTTGAAAACATTGTGGGAAAAGGAGAAAATGCTGGTTACCAGTATTTTCTCCTTTTCCCACCATGTTTTCTACCCTTTCCAAATTAAATTTCAATTTTTGATTCACATTTATTTTGTCGTCTGCAAATGCTTTCAATTTGGACTAGTCCAAAATTTTGTCGTTTGGTAAAGAGGTAATTAATGCATCTGCAAAAACTATCGACCCATATTAGCCTGCGTAGTCAGTGTAGGCTGACATGGCTATTTGTAAATCTTATGCAAGTCCAAGGACCATTCTATTTCACGAATCAGTCGGTTGTTAGACAAAATGGAATTTGTGGATCCACAATCTGTGTAGTGAGTTGCATGAGTAATGCATCACGGAGATGGTTTAACCCCCATTTGACAAAGCATCGCTCATATTATTATTTAGGGAACAATTAGACTACTACAGATAGTAGAAGATTTCTACATCCTGACTTTCAGACACGTAGGCTGTTTTGTTTATTCCATTTCTTATGCACATAGACTGTTTGTTTCACTCAACTGTACTCACATAGGCAGTTTTGTCCATCCAGCTTTAAGTCACATGGGCTATCTTATCTATTAGACTTCCCAACACAAAAGCTGTTATTTCAAGTCACCTTTTAGACACAAAGGCTGTTTCGCCTACAAATCTACCAGTTACATAGGCCTTACATATCGTCATGAACCTTATCGATCTGTTTACGACATAAAAACTTGTCAACATAATACACTGTTCAATTGTGTTGTCGAATAGAATTGGTTCCATAATATAAAAACGTGGTACTTAGATCTATATGAATTGTATCTTTCCCTGCTCATCAACATCTTTCAAGTCTTGAAACATTTGAGCTGTTCAGCGTTGCATGTAATCAGCTGGTAGTGAAATATAACCACACTACATGACACTACCATAATTTCAGATTCAAGTCCATGGAAGTATAATAAGAGCTGTCTATCCATAGAACAGTAATTCAAGAGTGAAATTGTCAAAGCTTCTCCTGTTATCATCTGAAATAGTGTCAGGTGAGAGCATTTTCTCAATCAAGCTGGTCTTAAAAAATACGATGTATTTCAATTTAATATGAAAGAAGTCCATGAATCAAGCGACGCGTTAAGACATGGATCATTTGAAAGGATACACAATAAAATCTCGTTTCACAGAGGCTTGTCTCGTGCTTAAACAGAATAAACGTGTATGTATATGGTTCTATGCGCCAACCTAACTTCGTAAATCTGACATAGAATCCAAATTCCTAGGTTTAGTAAGGTCTCTAACAGGAGTGTAAAGCGACGAGAGACTTGGGTATGGCCTTGAGAGTGAGGGCGAAGACAGGCCGTTTAGGCTGTTCAGACTTTGGTTTACCATACTCGATGGCGATTCCCGCGGTCTTTGTGTACCCAGGGTGCTATATGTTCCTGACATTGGGGAAAAAAGTGAAGATCCAACGTTGAAAGTAGAGTCAAACCACGGTCGCATGGAATTACCCGTAGAAGAGTAACTGGGTGAGCCCATAGACATTGAATTTGGGCTTGGTTTTAATTGGGTGAGATTTGCATTTTGATCTTTGTGTTCCATTCCTTGTGGCATGAGTCCAGGTGTGCCGCCAGCAGTGGAAGTGGCTACGTGTGCAAGAGACCAGATTCTTGGTCGCATGGGATCGTTGTGGTCGGATGCCGCTGAACCGTTTGTTGACATGGAACCGTTGATGTCAGAGAGTCCTGAGTCACTGCTGTTGGAGCAGGGTGAGCCAAGACGTTTGAGGTCACTGCCGAGGTTAATGTCGGGTACTAATGTAGCCTGGGGCTTCAGAGGTGGAGGTGTCAATGAGAGACCAGTGTCCAACTTGTCCAAACATAGTCTATCTTCGGGTGGGCTAGTGAAAGGTCCTTTTACTGTTTTTAAGTCCTTTAAGGGGCTGTTGAAACTTGGCTCGTTATTTACTGAAATGATATTTGAAAAACAAATGGTAATAATACTATTGCAAAGAAAGAATCAATAATTGTTTACGTATCATCATTTTAGACAAACTAGTCAACTAAGATTATATGACGCAAGGCTCGGTGAGCGTCATATATATTTTTGTCAACGAGTAACAATTTTTGCTAAAGGTATACTTCTGGACAACGAAGTTGAAATGATTTATATAAAACATATTCGACTTTTCAGTTCATACTAAAGATGTAGCGGAACTGTACTAGGTAAGAAAAAAGCTTTTGAAAAAAAAAAAAAAGTGCTAAGGACCGTGTTCAACCACGATTGTCAACATTGTTCTAACTATAAATTCTCCGATAAGTCAATTTGTTGGGCTTCATAGAACATCTCGACCAATCAAATCGCTGTTTTAGGTATTTATAACGTGCAATCTGATCTAGGCAGTCCGCTCTCTGATGTTGAGATATTCCGACCAATGCAGCCTTGAAATTGCAATACCTCATTTTTCCTAAACTTTCTTATTTCTCTGTTCCTAGAATGTTTTCATAAGTCGATTGGAGAGGGTTCGTCAACAAAAATTCCAGTCATGAATGTGGATGCTACCGGTTTGGGAAAAGGTTCAATTCCATTTTTATGAGCCATTGCTTAATTTCCCGTCATGTTTTGAAAGCTGTCTGTAAAGCAAGACTGTTATGTATTTTACATTCGTATTGAAATAGGTATACAATCTCTGAGGTGAAGATTTCATTGTAGAACAGACAATAAAACTTGGGTACCGTTTCGATATTTGGCAAATCGTGGAGTATTTTGTTAACAACCTTGTATTCCACGATTAGACAACATCAAAACGTGACCTGCTACCTAACGCAAAAACATGTAATCGTTTTGGCAGCATGTTCTAACAGAAATGCGGATTCTTCTGTGAGAACTTTCGGTAAATTTTCGAATACACATTTGGCATTATCCTTCCAATTCTTTTCTGAACCATTTAACCTCTTACCACACAATCCCTTTTTTTCGACCCTTGGCAAAATGGTCTTAAAAAATTGTTGGAAAAGGAGAAAATTTTGGTAACCAGCGTATTCTGTCTTTCCCACAATGTTTTCTACCCGTGCAAAGACAAATTCCATTATTATAGCCACATTTCATCTGTCGTCTGCACATGCTTTCATTTTGGACAAAACAAAACTTTTGTCGTCTGGTAAAGAGTTAAAAACAAACTTCGGTAGCTCTAACAGTCGATAACCTGTAAGACTAGTAACGGAAGAGTCACGAGTTCGGATTCCGATTTCGACCTAACTTTTTTTTTTTTGGAGGGGGGGGGGGGGCAACGGGAAACCATATTGCCATACAAACTACTGATAGACAAAAGAGAAGACACAAGTATATTGAAAATATAAACTTTCTGTTTCGTGACATGGAAAACATAATTCAGTCGTGCTCCGTGAAAAGGGGATTAAGTGCATCTGCAAAAAGTATCAACCTAGGTCAGCCTGCACAGTTCGCGCAGGCTAGTCTGGGTCTAAACTTTTTATCTGTAAATTTTCAGCATGTTCAAGGACCATTCTACTTCATGATTCAGTCAGTCGTTATTCACAATGGATTCTTGTTATATGATGCCTTGATTTGCATAATGCATTAATTCCACTTTTGCCAGAGCATGGCTCATATTTTTTAAACAGGAGCCAATGTAAAGAGCAGTTATTTTTCCCTGAATGTTTTCAAATTCGTTTCCCGCGAAAAGGAGGAGGATTAAAGGTCGTCTTTGTAATGTAAAGTGTTTGTATGCTTCGATGATAAATTTTCAGGCGTTTTTATTATCATTTTAGCGATAAAAAGTAAGATTTTCTGCAACGTGTTGGGCAATGGTCTTTTAACACATTACCACCTGCAAGCGACCTTTTCGGCATTGCAGTCTTTGAAAACATTGTAAGAAAAGGAGAAATTGCTCGTAAAGAGCAATTTCTCCTTTTTCTACAATGATTTCAAGTATACCCATGTATTAAACCTTGATTCGATTTCACTTTCTTTCCTACATTGGCGTTTTCAAAGCCCTCTGTTGCAAATTAATTTCACGAGGTAAAGGGTTAAAGGTTGAGATTACAGGTGTGAGAATTTTCTCAGACTATCTTTAGCTCGGATGACGTCGGATTTTATCCAGTGGGTAAATCTTGTAGTATGTCAGTCGATGGAAAGCGTCTATCTGTTTGTTTGATTGTTCGAATGGTGTTTAACGTCACTTTCGATTTATTTTCAGCATTACCAGGACGATGATTCACTAATGCAAGTGTTTCCTTGATTTTATGAAACCTAGATTGGGGTCCTGCAGTGCCTTGCAAAAGGATATTCATTTTGGGGTTCGGAGCTAGAATCGCTAGATTATAAATCTAATTGCTTATTCACTGGGGTACAAGGGACCCCCAACTATTGGTAGAGCTATTTGTTCAGCAACTGACCGCAGTCAAAATAAATGTATTCCGATAGCATAACGAGCTTTTTTTTTTTTACAAATTTCAAGACTGATTAAATAAGAATTTCCTCACAAAAAATATAAAAGAATATTGATTCAAGACTAGTCTACAGTTATCTTAACCCATAACCTGCTATATAAGTGAAATGAAACTTTCAAACCGAAATAAAAACCCAAGTTCTTCTATGTCAAAGTTTTTTTTTGTGGAAAGATATTTAATTGTCGGGCAGTGCAGATCCAAGATCAAACTGCACGCTCTGTGCAGTCTGATCTTGATCTACACTGGCCACAATAGTGCATTGAGTCGCCCTTAGCAGCTTAAGGGTTACGTTTGGTCTAGTATGGTTTATGTCTTGGTCTGAACTAAAAACCAAATGATTGTTCGGGTAACGTAATAGACAGAGGTAGTTCTCTATATGCATAATCATATTTTGTAATTTCATTTTAGTTAACATTTTACCTAACAATTAAGCAATTTAACGACCCAGGCGAACCATACTTTTAAAAATATTGTGGGAATACTAAGAGAAAATGCTAGTAATCAGCATTTTCTCCCCCCCCCCCCCCCCCCACAACATTTACTACCCTTATTTAGGACAAATCCCATCATTTCAGCCACATGTTAGTTACCATCCGCGAATGTTGTCAATATGGGCAGTCTAGAAAAACTTTGTAGTCTCGATAAGAGTTAAGTTATGCTTTTGATTATTTTATTGTTTTAAGTTTGAGAAAGCAACTGCTTCTTTTGCGGACCAAAAGCGAAAAAAAAAAAAGCACTTCCTACAGAGAAATTAAAAAACAAATCGATCGCTAGTATCTTCAAGTATTAGCATTTTTGCTAAAACAACTGTTTGAAATACCTACATAGTTGTGTATATAAATAGCCAAATTATACTTGTCAGTCCGATAGAGAGTGAAAAAAAAATCTTTACGATACAAACGCTTTTTTGCCATGATAAAGCATTTCACACCAATTAATAAACTCACTTTCAAAAAGCCCTTAAACTCTCCTCTTTCTTTCGGAATCAGTCTGACACTCCTGGGGCGTAGAGCTCAGTGATAACATCGTCGTGATAGATGGACATATAGCTAGGTACCAAGCAAATTTCTTCATTCATCACAATGTTTTCATTATCCATCCTTTGAACCATACGAAACAAACCTAATTCACCCTAATTATAGTTTTATTCTCTAAAAAAGATGCTCATAATTCGGACAAGAGCAAACAGCGGACATGAGGTAATGGATTTAAAAAGTCAACGACACGGCAAACATGTCAGTCAGTTATTTGGACATCCCAGCGTACAGCACACAAACATCACACTTTTTTAAGTTTTCAAACGTGTCATAAGATATGGCTTTACTCTCGTCAAAAAAATCTGAAAACGGTCGGAATTCGCAAACAATATTTAGATATTGCCATTTTCTAAATTACCAGCCTAACCATCTGTTTGGCTGATACGGAATCACGTTGTAAGTATGGGAATATGGGATAAGAATTTAATTTAGAATGGACGGTCTGGAAATCTATTTCTAAAACTACATGTAGTTAGATAGAGATCGATTTAATTTATCACTGCAGTCTGATCTTGTTCGTATGCAGTTTTATAACAACTTCATTGTCAATTGTATTTCAATGACATAGAAAAATGGTTCAATTATTCATTTATACATTAGAAATGCACTTGATGTCGTATAAGCATATTAAAAACAAAGAATAAAATTTTGAGGAATTTAGCTCATTTTTCCAAGCGGACAATTTATAAAACTCTCTGTGCCAATAACAAACATAAATGTATATGAAAACATTTTGGCAACATGAGAAATCGCTATGTTGAGAGCACTTTCTCCTCTTGCCATACGGTCTCAAAAGCGTTCGGTCGCAAGGCACAGAATATCGTCTCCTGCAGGTAATGAATTGTAGATTAAGGGATAATCCAGGTTTTAAGAAAAAATATATATTTCCACGGCTCATCCACTTATTTACAAAAACAGACCAAATCTAAAGATTGACACGAGGCGGACCTAGACCCTTATCTATACATTCCGCAACCGGCTTTCGCTTTATTCTGAATTCGCTTACAAAAAATCGGGGTTCACTCCATAGTTTCTGCAGCCTAATTATTATGTGATGACGGCTGATTCTAGAATAGCACATTGTTAGATAATATTTGATACCCCCACGGACCTTTTTTTAGTAAAGTATTTCATCGAAAAACTGGCCAAATAAATACGAGGTCAACTCCTAGGTAAAAATTTTCGGCTAAGGAAAAGTTGTCAAGAGTTTGTGCAATTTAAAAACATTGAGTCTGATCTTGATCTTGTGGATGTGTTTATTAAGTTGGGACGAAATAGTCTGTTTACAGGCAGTTGACTAAAACAATTAATCTCTTTACAAAACAACAAAGTTTTAGAACTTAAAAGCAATAGCAGTCGACAAATTAAATGTGACTTTAGTGGTAAAGTTTGTCTTTAAAACGCTTGAAAACATTGTTGGAAAAGGAGAAAATGCTGGTTATCAGCATTTTCTCCTTTTCCCGTAATGTTTACAAAAGCTTGTTTTCTCCAGATCGTTACTAGACGAAGGTGTTTGGTAAAGGTTTAAATGACCGCCTTCAAATACAAGTTTGTAATTTACAAATGTTAAAACGTCGTTTTGAAATATGAATAATCAACAGATTATTTGATCAGAAAGCGTTGTGTTAAAGGAAAAATTCTTCAAGAACAGAAAATTCGCGTTTT
Source organism: Hippopus hippopus (assembly GCA_946811185.2). Classification (NCBI taxonomy): domain Eukaryota; kingdom Metazoa; phylum Mollusca; class Bivalvia; order Cardiida; family Cardiidae; genus Hippopus; species Hippopus hippopus. The sequence goes on from OX328103.1 coordinate 40,556,082, forward strand.
TTCTCTACTATTTTTTCAAACGTCGTTTGCAGTTGGCAAAGTGTTAAATACCGATCAAACACTTGGGAATAATCTTCAGTATTAGAAAAACAAATACAAACATATTAACTTGACAGGAGTTATCGCGGCAAATTTGATTATCGCTATACAAAATAATTTATTTCAACTATGCCAGATTTTGGCGTAATTCTATTTTGCGCTCGTGTGAATTGTTCCGCCAACTCCTTCGGGTTTTAGAAATGTAAATTCCTATGCGGTCCCAGAATTTGCCGGTGTCAATAAAAGGTTGTAATGGGGTCTTGCCACGTCAAAGCTCCGGTCTTGTCTAGTTACTGTATCACGATACAGGACTGTTTTGCATTGACATTATGTTACAATTTCTTGATGTTTAATGTTACGATGGTCAGTACATTAATGGATACTTTCCTGATACGTATCTTGTTCATACTAAGACCAATGCACGCTACTTTTTTCAAGTAAGTGGTCTCAGGGTTCGACAAGTACTTGATACAGGCAGGTTTTCATGTTTAAATCGGTAAAACTATCGGCTCATTCTATAATTGAGCAATACTCTGACAAAAGGAGGTATAATGAATTTTCATGATGCTTGATTCTAAGCAAGCCGTCTCATAATCATGAATCCATTAAATCCACTGCATCTAACAACCGAATGAGTTATGAGGTACACTGGTCCTTTGACGTGCAGAAAATTGACCAATGGCAAAAGGTTTCTACTCAGGTAAGCCTGCGCGGATTGTTCACAGAGCATGTCATAATTATAGAACAGAAAATAATTTTATTATGACTTGTACAAAGTACATCGTCAGTTGCACTACAATATACAAAAACAACGTGGTACATGGAGATACTATCAAGATGTTACAAAAAAGACATATGGGAAAGAAATAGGTTGAAAAGTTTTATGATTAGAAATAAACAAGCAGTAGAGAGTGAACATTTAAGATCTATGAATTATAATAATGGTGTTTTTGTCTTGGGATTTTAACAGTTCAATACATTTATACATAGATGGGCGATTTCGAAAATATACCGGCAAAAAGGAAAAAAACTCTGTCTAAGTTCATTATAACATGAGCATAAAAATAAAAAGTGATACGAGTCTTCAAATATCTGTTGTGTTACAGCAAGGACAAAATCTTTCCGAGCGGGGTATAGGAGGGTTGCTGTATCTGCCAGTTTCGATTCTAAGTCTTGTAAAATAATTCCTCATATCTCCTGATAAAATATCTAAATATGGCTCGTAACCAAATGTGTGCTTTATTAGAGAATAGTCCTTCAAAGTTGCAATATTTTGTATGGTACTTAGCCAATATTGAATAAAATAATGTGTTGCTCTTTGCTTAAAAACTTTCGGGAATTGTTTCAAATACGAAGGATCACAAATATCTTTATTAAAAACATCCGAAAAACCATGTCATTTAAAAGGTTTTTAATATTACTGACCCAGTTTTTGAAGCCATTATTACTGTCTATTACGGCTTGATTGTAGACATTTCTCAGAATAATATTATCAGATGTAACAAGTTTGCACCAATACTTTATTAGTCTACCATACCGCGCAATGTACATAGGATAGCGACCCAAATCGCCATATACTGCTGCAGAACAAGTACTCTTTTGACGCCTAAAATGCGCTTTAGAAATTTCAAATGAATACGCTGAACTTCCCTCGACTTAGAATAACCGCATATCTCGGAGCCGTAACATAGAGTTGAACCAACAAAAGAATCAAGTAGTTGGCATTGGGTTTTAAGACTGACTGGAATCTTACGACATTTATGCAATAAAAAGTTAAGATTTTTCAATGATTTACCAACAACGTGTTCATCATGGCTAGCAAACGTTCCCGTATAATGAAAAATACAACCAAGGTAATTAAAATCATCAGTTACATCCAAAAGAGTGTCATTGTAATACCAACGTTCATCATTTTTCAACTTTCCTCTTTTTCGAAAAACCATGATTTTAGTTTTGGCCTTATTTACTTGTAAACCCCATTTTTTACAATACTCGTGAAGATTATCGAGATGCTCTTGAAGTTCGCGGGGCGACTTAGCAAGAATTGCCATGTCATCTACAAATAACAACAAAATGATGGCTATGTCATCAATAATAATTCCACAGTCGTTTTTCTTTTGTAAAAAAAGTTCTAATTCCTCCAAGAACAACGATACCAAAATCGGTGACATTATTTCGCCTTGCCTTAGCCCGACTGAGTGTTCATTAAAGTTTTTTACACATGACTTTACGTGTAGGTACATATTTTTCACGACACGTAAGACTTTACCTTGAATCCCTAATTTGTAGTTTTAACCACAATGCATTCCTGTATATTCTATCAAAGCACTTTTGAAGATCTACAAAAGCTACGTGTAAACGCTTATTTTCATTCAGAAAGTTCTGGACTAGATTTAATGAAGTAAACATTTCATCAGTAGTAGATCTATCTTTTCTGAAACCGAACTGCGCGTCAGAGCAAGAGCTATTTTCATCACAAAATTGTTCTAAACGTTTATTTATCACAGTAGTGAAAAGTTTCGAAAAACCGCTGAGCAACGTAATCCCTCGGTAATTTGAAGGGCTGTTTCTGTCTCCTTTCTTGAAGAGTGGAATTATTATGCCTTCGCACCATTTCTTTGGAAATATACCTGAATCAAGAATTGAATTAAAAATGTCACAGAGGCGAGGTGCTATGATGTCAATAGTCTCAATAAAATACTCATTTAACATATAATCATTTCCATAGGTTACAGGTTGTACCAAAAAGAACGGAAGGTTAAGAAATTAATTCAAGAACTGCATACATGTTACACCATTATATTCTAACGAATGTTACGTATAAGTAATACCATCACTAAACAGTGTATAAATGAGTACCATTAGGCCTAATCTTAGTAAAATGTCAATTATCAGAAATAGTAAGAAATTCAAAAAATATTGGCGAAACTTCATTAGAATGTCAGTATAATACACTACCCTTTTCCTTACCATTTTAGCCATGTATAAACACTATCTGACATGAGTTGGCATTTCAGCTAAAATTTTATTAAACAGGTCGAGAAAGAATGTTATAAAGCGAGCCTTTCAAGCTAAACACTCCCATTTTAACCCTTATGAAGACGAGTTTCAAAAACTTTGTTGGAAAAGGAGAAAATGCTGGTGACCTGCATTTTCTCCTTTCCCCATAAAGTTTTCTATATTTTAGAGGACAAATGTCACAATTTCAGCATTATTAGATGTGTCGTCTGCGCTTGCTTTCAATACGAACCAGTCTAAACTTGTGTCGTCTGGTAAAGAGTCAAGGTTTTTATGTTTTTTTGTTGTCAAGAGAATTGGTAACAAAAACATGAAAGCCTTCATCCGGAAGTATTTAGCGTGAATGATCCCAACAAATGGTAAGACTTGAAGATCGTAAACGTTTCTAAATCGCCGAGGCGTGAATTCCAACTGCGAAAAAATCGAAAAATTGCAATATGGGATTTCATTACTGCGCCAGGCACGTGACCAAACAACACTATTATGGCGCGGATTTTATATGGACACGTGATCAGTAGCATGTTGGAAACAATATCGTTAATATAAAATGCTAAGGAAAAGATGATCCCCGACAATTGGGGTTGAGCAGCCAAAACGCCCTGATGTCTAGTAAAAATTGGTTTCCTTAATAGGGGAAAATTGAACGAGCAACGACAATGTTAAATATTCTCCTGTCAAAGAAATCTACAAGCGTTGTTATGACACCGTCTCGAAGGCGCGTGCGCGTCATAGTGCCGTCACGTGACGTTATTGTAATACAACCTGTTCAGATATTTCTGGATTAATTGTATTGTAAATCATATTAATTTATAGGTCCTGTGATTTATTGATTGATTGCTGATTTGTAATTCTTTTTTTTTTAAAGTTTGGTCACACTAACTTGCACAAAATAACCAAGAATTGTTTGTAAGTCCGAATGATTCATTGTCCTTGAGCAGAAAGACACACTTCACTAGCACGAGGGAAGTAGGTGGAATACCGCCTCTAAAAAATCTACTCAGTCCTTTTTTAGTCATTGATGTTCAAGCTGTACAATATTTACCTGCAATGTAACCTTGAAGACATTGAGGATAAGTTCCATTTTACATTGATTTGCCCTTTCGACAACGATTTATGATCAAAATATATTCCTAGATATTAAATAATACCCGAATTTGCGTAAATTCATTAAATTACTTAATAGTGAGAAATAAAGAACGTTAATACTGTTAACCTCATTCTATAAACATGCTTTTAAATCGAGAAAGAATACTACTCAGTCGAAGAATTGATTCCATGATAGAAAATTTACTCTTCAGCTTCTCTCACTCGTGTAACTATATTTTTCATTGTGTTATTATTGTTTATGTTATTTTCTCCCATAATACATATCTGTCATTTTCATAACATGCATAATGTATGTACGTATTTGTGATTATAAGCCTTTGTGCTAAAAGTCAAAATAAAGTTTATATTTTGTTCTGTTCTGTTCTGTTCTGTTCTGTCAAAGGAACGGTATTAAATTAAGTGTATGTGATAAACTATCCATCGGCTTTCGTGAAGCACACAATTGACCTTCAAAATCATATTGCCTGAACAGCCATTATACATCATAGCCGAAACGAATAATAAAAAAAAAAAAAGTATATTTTTGTTTCTTAAGTTTCTTTATTCCCTTTTAAAGTTTCTTAAAACTGAATTTGGGCCACCCTCCTCATTCATCAGGTATCGAAGCGACAGTGGATCCAAAAGTAGATATAAGAAGGAGAACATACTGACCCACGAAGTCAGTACAGGATCCATTAACTCTTTACCAGAAAATAAAAGTAACCCGTATTACAAGAATTCGCAAACGACATATTAATTGCAATTTAAATGATGGGATTTGTCTATAAAAGGTTAGAAAAAAATGTGGGAAAATGAAAAAATATGACTGCCAGCATTTTCTTCTTTCTCTCGTATTTCTTAAATACCTTTATTTCCGTAACATTGAAAAAAAAATTTTTGTTTGGGAAAGGGTTTTAGTAGGAAGGGTACAAATAATGAACATTTAATGAAATCTCAACGGGTGCACTTGATTTGTAATATGAACCTGCAATTATCTGGGTGGAAAAATCGACCCCTCTAAACTGTCAATATTGGCTAAATACTCGACGGGAAACATATGATACCCCTACATTTCTACTGCAAAGACGATTTAATTTAATGGAAAAATCACGATAGGCAAATTACTGTATGAATTTTACATAAAATCTGGTTGGACGTGCGAGACCACTTACTTTTATTAGGGAGGGCGGATAGAACATTCACCAAAAATGACGTGACATGGTCTCCAGCTCAAAGTATAGTATCACAGTATTTGTAAAGTCCTAAAAAGAATTCGTTATAATGAAACTTCTTTTCATCTCGCTTTAAAGCTACCATTGACTACAGTCTATTCTGTTAAACACTTGGTACACGTAAGATTAGAGTTCGCAGTTTTTGCTCTAGGAATGGGGATATACAGATATATCTTTTTAATTAACCCTTTGCCACATATTCTCGAGCTTTAGCGACCCTTTGGAAGAAGCCTTTTAAAACCATCATGGGAAAAAGAGAAAATGCTGATATCCAGCTTTTTCTCCATTTCCCACAATGTTTTCTACCTTTTCCTAGACAAAACTCCCTTTTGGGCTACATTTAATATGTCGTCTGCAAATGTTTTGAATTAAGAAAAGTCCAATTTCTGTCGTTTGGTAAATGGCTATGAGATTTTTATAGACCCTGACAACGCCCGTAGTAAAGGTTAATGGACGATAGTGCTTTCTTGAAAACCGATGGGAAAAATTGTGGGCCACACAAACTTGAAATTTTTAAACTTTTAAACTAAAACTTGAAAGGAGAATTTTGATTTCGTAATTATAGGAAATCATTATTCTGCTTTCAAGTTTCAGTTTCAAAGAGTGAAAACATTATATTCCAGCAAAATGTGACAAACCCGGTTGAATGGCTGACCATGCCAATTTCTTTACCGGTGATAAGGTTAAAAGTTTGAAAATTCTAAATTCCAGCAAAATGTGATGACCAAATGACTGACTATGCCCTTTTCTTGTATTCACCGGTGATAAGGCTAGTCAAACAGTTTTGCAAAGTTTTTGTTTCTATTGTAATTTCGCTCTGCAAAATGGCACTACTTCTAGATCTTAAGTCTTTTTCACGTGCGTTGTTCGGTCATATACTTCCGGTTATAACAGATTACAATATTCAAAGTAAAAACTAAGTCCAAACCGACTGTGTACGTGAATGGCAAAAAAAGTTAAAAGTCATGATTTCGTTCATAAGTGACCCCAATTAACTCTTTATGCTCAAAGTGCGGCGAAGAGTACTGTCATTTACAATGTACATCAAGATCAAACTTTACAAAATGTGCAGTCTGATATTTATCATCACCATCCTTTTGTTTTACGATATTACAGAAATGTACTTGAAACTGCCATGGTTGAATACGTCATTAGCTGGAATACGTGCATTTCATTTATCAAGTATCATAAGGGTTAATTAAGAAATATAATTTACAAGAGTACAGATATAAACAGACAGGTGACAAGATCATATTGTTTTATGTGGAAGGATCTAACCACGCGCTCAAATCCACTTATTGCCGAGTCACCACAACATCCACTTCGATAACAAATTCCCAGAGGCTTACTGCTTTTTTTTCTAGTTTTTCTTTTTCATTTTATGGTAAATTCAGTGATTTTCAAGTGATAGATTCCAGTTTACCAGGCTATTGTAACCAATATTTTAACCCTTTACCGCTTGTAAGCCAATCAGCTAAGCAATAAAAAAGATGAGATAGAGAGAGTGAGAGAGAGAGAGACAGAGAGAGAGAGACAGACAGACAGACAGACAGAGAGTGAGTATGAACGTGATAAGCAATGAAACGACCGTAAGGAAAAGTGTGTACATGTAAATGTAGTTTTGGTTGCCCAAACGATCTACTATCAGAACTACTTATTGCCTTGCTTTTAGAAAATCTCTTCCTCACATTTGCATGAACACTAAATCACTTAAATGAACGTTTCTTTCCGTCGGACACATGAATAAATTTCCGGGCCCTTTTTGATTTTCCGATTACAGGATAATTCGATTATGTTTTGAAATCGAAAGATCGAAGTCCCTCTATTTAAAAACTATCAAAGCCGTAACATGACGCACGTTCAACAAGCCTTTAAGTAACTAGTAATATTTTCAATGCCGTGGTTAACTCTATGTCTAATTAAACAAGACGCTAATTGCTGTTATGTGATATGATTGTCCTTTCATCTTTTTCATTTGAAAATCTTAGAAGATTTATTAAGTCAGCTTTCATTTTCCCCCTTTTTGCACGAATAAACTTTTATGTTTATGCACAAATACCAAGTAAGAAATTATTTCGTCAAAGCATTCCATCCTTATTATTTTTTTTTTTATCTGTAGAGTCTAATGAGTTGACATGCTATAATAAAAGAATCAGTAACTCCTCGATACGTCAAATATTAGAAAATTTGTAAAGATAATCAACGCTTTATTGTTCAAATTAGCGATCTTTGAACGTTATGATTTTGATGTTTGAGAGTTAAAATAACCTGTTTTCAAGAACGTTAAAACTATCAATGCTTGAACGTTTAACGTAACGATGTTTGATCGTTAAAAATATCGATGTGTAAACGTGAGAAAGATCGATGCCAGAAAGTTCAAATAGTGCTTGAATGTTCCAATGTTCAATAAATTGATTAATGAATGAACTAATGTTCGAATTATTGGTATTCTAATATTCTAACTTTCAAATAAGGGATGTTTGAATTTTCTTTAATCACAGAAATTTGATTGTTCTAGTGTTTAAAGTATTGGTGTATGTGTATGTGTAGTTCGATTTTACCTTTGTCGCAATTCTTCTCTGTTGGATCGTTGTTGAGTTTACCGTTCTCACAGTCTTTACTTTTACCGTCATCACTATCGTCGTCATCATCACATTTATCGTCATCATCATCGCCACACCTGTTTCTAGGTGACCACGTCATCTTATTTTCCTTCTTTAACCGTCTTCTAGCATTGGCGAACCACGTGGACACTTGTGTCAAGGTCATTTTTGTGATGATGGCAAGCATGATCTTTTCACCTTTGGTTGGGTACGGATTTTTGCGGTGTTCGTATAACCAAGCTTTCAGCGTGTTTGTGGTTTCCCTCGTCGCGTTCTTTCGTCTTGCGGCGCCATTAAGGTCCATGGCGCCATACCTGGAAATTTAAAAAAAAAAGAGTTAAGGACAATAACATCAGCCGGTCAGGGGCGGGGTTATAGGTTCGAAACCAGTGATTACCACGGTATTGATTTGAAACAACCCATACCTTTGGGCAATGAGCCTGACTGTAACTAGCCAAGGCTGTCTTTCACTAAACTGCGTAGATTTACGGAAATCATTTGGGACATATTCAACATTCACACATACGATCCCTGCTTTACCTAATAGTTTGAGCTGGTGTAAAGCTACGCAAACAATTACTCAAATCGTAAAGTTACGCAGTTTCGAAAAACTTGTTTTCAGACTTTATGCTTGCTTATCGAATCTGCGTGCGCAAATTTCGTGCGCGGGTAGATTACTAAAAGGCAACCCGGAATTGGGAAAATGTACTTTGTTGTCTCGGTATCACATTAAATCTTTTACTGCTAAATAAATGAAATGAAACTTTCAAACTGATAGTAAAAGCCCAAATTTTCCTATTTCAAAGGCATTTTTGGAGAAAACGTATCTCCTCAGCGAACAGTGTAGATTCAAGATCAGACTGCACGTTCTGTGCAGTCTGATCTTGATCTACACTGTAAGCAAAAGGTCAATGAGTCGCGCTTAGCAGCCTAAGGGTTAAATCTAGGGGAAAAAAATGCTGCAGAGGACTTTAAAATCATTCTTGTAAATGCGGTTAACGTGAAAACCTACATGAACTATGAGATAATACGGGAATTCATGTGAAAACACTGTCAAAACGAGAAACTGCTCTGTATCATTTCTAAAAGGCAGAGGGTCAGTAACAAGATCATATGAGCCGTGCTTTGGGAAAAAGGGGTTTAATGAATCTCTGTAAAGCATAATTCCAAGCAAGTTATCACATGATTATGGATCGATAAAATCTATTTTGTCTAACAACAACCTAAATCATGAAGTAGAATGGTCCTTGAACATCCAGAAAATTGACCAATAGCAAAGAATATTGACCCAGATCAGCCTGCACGGACTGCACAGGCTGATCTGAATCGATACTTTTCGCAAACACATTAAACCCCCTTTTTACAGAACAAAGCTCAAACAGAAAACTCTGGAACGATAGTGAATAGCTAACTGAGTGCTGACATCAGTCAAATGCTTTTGCTGAAAATTTACATCAAGATACGAAAGGCTTTTGCCGAGGACATAGATCTAGATAAGACTACACAGAACGTGCAGTCTGATCTTGGATCTATAACGTCCGCTTGTATCGTCAAGTCTATATGATAAGAATATTTATAAATTTCAGGGATCGTATTTTCATCGGTCGAGAGAGGTCCACTTTAGGCTATAGATTTGGCGCTGAAAGAGCTAGTGACTGAAAGTATTCATTGTATTTGAGCCATGCTCTGTGAAATGGTGGCTTAATGCATTTGCAAAACGTATCGACCCAGGTCAGCCTGCGCAATCCGCGCAGGCTGACCTGGGTCGAAACTTTTTGCTCTCGATAAGTTTTCTGCATGTCAAAGGACTAGTGTACCTCACGATTAAGTCGGTTGTTAGACAAAGAGGATTGTATGGTTCCGTGATAGTGTGATGACTTGCTTGCTATCATGCATTACGGTGATGCATCAAACGCTCTTTTGTCAGAACATGGCTCATCTTTTTGGGGGCTTTTCGTTTTATTAACGGAATTGTTGTCTATGTACAGAAATGCTGAAAATCGTGTTTTTTTACAGGAATACAAAAACCCGCAACTTTTCGGATAAACAAAGGGAAATACAGACGGCGCCGTCTGAGGCATAGTGAATGATAATCTAACAATGCATTTATTATACAGAAATGTCGGAGTTGTGCAGACAGCAAAAAACACAACCTTAATAGTCAACACTTTCTATCACGATCATTGTTATACAGCTAATAAACACGTTTTCTGCGCTTCATGAAGCAGGTCATATTTGAATTTATGGTGGCGAAAGGAAAAAATGCGCGTTACGAGGAGGAATTGCTCGTTACGAGCAATTTCTTCGTTTGCCACAACATTTTCATGATAATTAACGTATTTTGATTTATTCAGATCTACCAATTTTTTAAAGGATGATTTTATAGTAGTTTGCCGAAACCATACTTCAGAATGTATGTCAAATGACATTTTTAAATCTGATACTGGCTATTAGAATAGCCTTAACCCTTTCCCAAACGACAAATTTTAGACTCTTCCACACTGAGAGCATCCGCAGATGACAAATTCAGAATTGGTACAAATCAGCTTAAGGTCTTTAAATAGAGTAGAAAACATTGTGGGAAAAGGAGAAAATGCTGGTTACCAGCATTTTCTCCTTTTCCCATAATGTTTTCAAAAGCCTTTTTTCCCAGGGCCGTGAAAACCAGTGATTGTTTGGTAAAGGGTTAACCTGCTAGATAAACTAAATAAGACTTTCAAGCCTATAGTGTGAAAACCAAAATTTCTCTATTTCAAAGGTACATTTTGGGGAAAACTATCTCTTTATCGGGCAGTGTTGATCCAAGATCAGACTGCAAGTTCTGTGCTGTCTGATCTTGATCACACTGTCCGCTAAAGGTCCCTTAGTCGCGCTTAGCAGCTTAAAGGTTAAACGAAAATGTGATATCCAAGTTCTACCAACAGGTAAAAACTCGCTGTTTCGGACAGTATTTATTAAAGATCAAACTGCTCGTTCTATTCAGTCTGATTTTGATCTAGATCTAAAGTACCATGAACAGTAATGGGCTCAACATAGTAGTTACTGTAAACAATACTCACGTATTTGTATATGGGTACCCGGCCATGGATGGGTCGTATGGGTAACAGGCTGTGGGCTGGGTCAACCCACGCCACGTCTCCGCGGCCGTACTGTCCTTAAGTGTGTCATAGTGGGCGGGGTTCTGAAATGATAAATTAAGCATAACTTTAAATACATAAGCCGCATCTTGATAGATAGAAATACGCCATTATCATATAGATACGGCTAATTATGTTCTAATTACAAAATACGATGGGAAAAGGATCATATACTCAGTTCCATAAATAAGTGTGCACTTAATTTTCTTTTATTTCTCGTCGCATGTTTTACTGAAGACCAACAAATTTGGTATCATACTTTAGTTCCGAGTCTGTAGAAAATGCCAGGCTAATCAAATTTTGACTAACAGAAAGTTTAAGTTAGGTTTTTGCAGTTTAAATGAAGGTGGTACTAAAATCAAAGTTGCAAAAGTACTCAAAGACTAAGGTAACATAAAAGTTAGGTTTTGGCCACCGCTCTCGTTCAGGAATGGAATAACATTCCTGATGCAATGATTTTACGTTATGTAAGGTCTATGCGACGTCGAATAATTGCCTGTATCGACAGCAGAGGTGGCCATACAAGATATTGATTGAAAAATTACAAGAACTTTAAGAAAAACCTAACTTTAATGTTACCTTAGTCTTTGAGTACTTTTGCAACTTTGGTTTTAGTACCACCTTCATTTAAACTGCAAAAACCTAACTTAAACTTTCTGTTAGTCAAAATCTGATTAGCCTGGCATTTTCTACAGACTCGGAACTAAAGTATGATACCAAATTTGTTGGTCTTCAGTAAAACATGCGACGAGAAATAAAAGAAAATTAAGTGCACACTTATTTATGGAACTGAGTATATTTTCCCTCTGTCTCTGCCTCTCTCGCTCGCTCTGTTTTCCGAAGAATATCAGAGGTGATAAGAAATATTTTGCCAAAAATAAAAGAAACCAAGCACCTTGCGTCACTAACAGTTTGACAGATGTCAGGCCGTAGTTTGGAGATGAAGAACAACAATCTTATCGAAAATCCGCCGTTAAACTTTTTTTTATTTTTTTTTAACAAAAATGTGATATAGCTAACTCTACACAGACGACAAAATTTTAGACTTGTCCTTCTTGACTCTTTACCACTTAGCTCTTTACCATAGGAAAATATTTTAGACGGGTCCAATTTGAAAACACTTGCAGACTACAAAATTTATATATCACAACGGATGGGATTTGTATTCGATATTCTAGAAAACATTGTGGGAAAAAGGAGAAAATGCTGGTTACCAGCATTTTCTGCTTTTCCCACATTGTTTTCAAAAGGGCGTCGTTAAAACTCGGGATTGTGTGGTAAAGCGATAACTTTACCAAACGACAAAATTTAGGTTTAGCCAAATTGAAAGCATCTGAAGACGACAAATTAAATGTGCCTCAAATGATTGGATTAGTCTTTAAAAGGGTTAGAAAACATTGAGGGAAAAGAAGAAAATACTGGTTATCAAATTGCGGCTCAGAATATGGGGTTTGTCTTTAGAAGGATAAAAAACAGTGATAGAAGATGGGAAATGCTGGTTACTAGTATTTCCTCTTTTATCAATAATGTTTTCAAAAGTCTGTTCTCTTAGGGTCTTTAACTCGGGAATGTTTGTCAAAGTGAAAATGAATAACCTTTGTAAAAATCAGACCTAGATACTTATATTTCAACAAATTTAAATCTTATATATCCCATAAAATATCTGAAAGTGTAGATGTAAAATCAGACTGCAGGTTCTGTGCAGTCTGATCTTGATCTACACCGTCCGCAAAAAACGTTACTACTGAAAAAAAAAAAAACCTTCGTCACTGAAACGGTAAACAAAGACTAATCAAACATTTTCATTGTATCAACAGGCCTAATATCCCCCCCCTCTTTCCCTCCAAATTATCTGATAGCTACAACACAATAGAGATAGCAGCCATTGTAATAATTGTTTCAAACCGATAACCTATCTGGTATGGTGACATGATAACCCGATACACACACGATAGTGTCTTTGTTTAAGCTGGAGCAGAATGACTGGCTTTGAGTGGTACTTGATTTTTTTTCACCTGCTGTATCCGAAGTCTGTTTTAAAACAAATCGCAATTGAAAGGTCGTACATGTGTGTGTGTGGGGGGGGGGGGGGTGTTCAACCCCCCCCTCTTTTTTTTTTAGGGTCTAAAATCGTTATTTCTCAACGAAAACCTTTGTTGCTGGTCGTTATACGATTTCTGTGTACGGGACAATCTAGGTTTCTGGACGGCCGTAAATATAGTTATTGTCTCTTGTTTCCCGTGTGTTTTCAACTGTACGAGTATTATCAGTCATTTATTGCACAACACAAGTGAGAATTTAGACAAAAAAGGGACATTTCGTTTTTTCCATAGATATTAAGTTCTGCACTAAAGCCTATGTGGTTGGTATGCTGTTGAACTGATTGGAAAAGACAATAAATATGAGTACCCACAACATAGATCTTGATCAAAAACGTAGATAACCGTTGCCTGTCATTGTTAGTTTAAACTCCTAAATGCTGCTGTAATCATTTTATTACTGCTCTTTTTATTCCTCAGGTCCTACTAGATGAATGAAATATATTTTCCGTCAGGTAACTTATATCTTAATTCTGTGACTTTTAGACCGTTTGTTCATCTGACAGTGTAGGTCTGATCAGGCGGACAAAAGCAACTTAAAAATGTTATAAAAGCTTGCCAAACGACAAAACTATTGGGCTTTTTCAAATTCGAAGCAATTGCAGACCACAAATCAAACGTGGTTCAGACGGTGGAAATTACCTAGTATGATAGGATAAAAACATTGTAGGAAAACGAGAAAATCGTTAAAAGTCTGGATTGAGTGATAAAGTTATGTAAGGATTGATTTGATATAATGTTTTCATTTTACCTTGTCATTCGCCATCTGTAAAACAAGAGTTTTTTGCGATTTCGAATACGTTTCTGCTGAAGAAAGTCTTTTGGAAATTTGTTTCCGATTGTTGTGACAGGAAGTAATGCACTCTCACATCGGAACAGTGTATTCACTTTGTTTTATCCGGGAAAGTAACCAGTGTTTTTTAATAAAAATCGATGTCCGCAAAACATCTGATGTTCCCAACAATAAGCTAAACGTTGAACAGATATCTGAACTCGGATGCGCACATGTCTTAGAGATCGTTAACTATCTATCATCTTAAAGACCTCACGGACAGCCGGCAATATGCATGTCCCTAACCCTTCGAGTAGCATACAAATGAAACTGACATTTATCAGTCAGCAGAGAAGACCACGATGTTCAAAATTTCAGATCATTTCATGGACAGGTTATTAAACAAAACATCGGAAAGTTTATTTACAATATAAAATTGCACATTCCGTGCAGTCTGATCTTGATCTATATCGTCCGTCAGAGTACATAATATTGTCCTAGGCGCGGACAGATTTGATGAGATTTACAAATTTTCAATTATCCCCTGCCACGATGATATCACGGGTGAGGAGTGATGTTAAGCATGTACATGGTTCCCTGTCGAAGCTGAGAAGCTAAATTACCCAGAACTCTTTGATATGTAAGTAAAAGAATATGATTTATAGTGAAACCTAAGTTCAGTATCGAAGCTGATTCACCTAGAAACCGTTCGATATCCAGGGGATAAAATATAAGAGCCGTGCTCTAGAAAAAGAGGGCCTAATGTATCTCCGTGATACATTATACTAGGCAAGTCGTCACATAATGAAGGATCCATAAAAACCATTTTGTCTGACACAGACTGCATCCTGGGGTATTTGGCTCTTAGACATGCAGAAAATTGAAAATAGCAAAAAGTTTCAACCCAGGTCAGCCTGCGAGGACATCTGCATGCTGACTTGGGTCCATACCTTTTGCAAATGCATTAAGCCCCCTTTTCACAAAGCATGGCTTCTTTTTATAGAGAAACCCCTATTCAGTTCAGAACACCCTTAATTCCAAGTATGTGTTTGACAGATACGACTTGCTTTTGGAAGATAGAATGCAGCGTCAATTCTGAAAGTTCATGTAAGCCAACATTCACAGTTGCAGCTAAAACATTATTCAGAAAAGTGTACTCACATTCAAATTTGTTTAATGACTAAATACAGTATATCCAAAATTTCATGTACAATCTAATTTGTATTAAGCAAACACCAAAGAAAAGATAAAAGATTCTTGCTTAGGACAGAAACCCTTTAAAATGTTCAAACTGATACCCGTTTCAGTACTCCCGGAATTCAATAATATAATGCTTGCTTAATTTAGGTTGCCTTGTAGAGGTGGCTTTTTAGACAGGTTTTACTGAACGTACCGATACCTCTTTGGCCACTCTTACATTCGGCCAATTCGCAAAGTTAAGCTGCAGTTCTGCAAAATTTGTAACTTAAAAACAAACGTGGTTCGGCAGGTTTGGATAAAAAACAAACAAAACTTGAGACATGCTCTGTGAAAAGGAGGCTTAATGCATCTGCGAAAAGTATCGACCCAGGTCAGCCTGCGCAGTCCGCGCAGGCTGACCTTGGCCGAAACTTTTCGCTATTGGTCAATTTTCTGTATATCCAAGGACCAGTCTACCTTATGATTTAGTCGATTACTTAAAAAGAGGTAATTATGGATCCATAATTATGTAATGACTTGCTTGGTATCATGCATCACGGAGATGCATTAAGCCCCATTTAGCCAGAGCACTGCTTATTTGCTTTCCTTCGGTTTTTCTTCTTTGTCATGGCATAGACACGACAAGGAGCAGATCATGAAATGAATGAGCGGCGCACTGGGAGAAGGAGCTGGGGTGTGGGTTCTGCTTCTTTGTGATGCATTATACCTGGCAAGTCAACACATAACTATGAATCCATAAAATCTATTTTGTCTGATAACCAACTGAATCTGGGGTAGATTGGTCCTTGGACAAGCAGAAAATTTACCAAAAGCAAAATGTTTCGATCCAGATCGACCTGCGCGGACTGCGCAAGCTGATCTGGGTCGATACTTTTTGCTGATGCATTAAGCTTGTTTTTCCCAGAGAATGGCTCTGTTAATACGAAATATTTGGCAAAATTGAGAGATGTTTGAAGAATTCAAATATTACCGTTTTAATGGTACGAAAACACAGTGCAGAAGCAGCGAATAGTTATAAAAATGAAGTGCTCCTGTCAGACAAAGTTTTTTAGGCTATGCAATTGTAGGGGCATTATACCTCGTTTTGAAAAGGTAATATAAGTCAAAATATCGAACGAATTGCAATCTGATCATGATCTACATTATCCGAAAAAAAAACTTCATAAGTTATGACAGGCACTCTAAGAATTAATTTAGCTAATTTGTGCCCACTTTATTCCCGTGGATACGTTTCCCTGGGAGTTTTATTATTTCGACAAAACCAGTGAAATACCCGCTGTGAGTGGAGAATTTGTGAAAACGCAGCGCACGCTAATTACAGAGTTTCTAGCTATCGCAGGAGCTATCTATGGGAGACAGTCTGACGGACTCGACTCGATTTTTATCTCATTTCTAGAAAATAGTGCTTTATCGTATACACTACACACAGTCTATGCTAGCTCCTTTAACTGCCATGGTTGTGATTTTATATGGCTATTTGTTAAGTATTTTTGGTTTTGCAAAACAAGTGCTGGTTTTCTTATTTTATCATTTTATCAATTTATGAACGCATTACTGATATATATCAAAAGATAATAAACTTGAGAATACAAAATAGAATCAACACATTGCTTGAATCTTTTCCTTCGGTGAAAGGAAATAGAAAATGGATCTTAAGGTAGACGGTTGTAAGTTCAATAAAGTCTTCAGTGTCAAATTTTCTTACACAACATCGAAAAGTGAAGATCCAAGATCAGACTGCACATTCCGCACAACCTGATCTCTATCTACACTTTCGGCAAGGGTGATAAAAGTTTAACGTTAGTGGTTGAAAGCAAGACAGACGATGGTTAGATAGGGTGGCAAAAGAAGGAAGTGTCTATCATGCGACAGAGAGGGAACAATATGGACCCCCAAGAGAGAAAACAGTTATCCTGTTTGAGATTGTTAAAACCCGGGCCCTGATACCGACTATCCCGGTGAGCCCCGTTATATCCCAGACACCGGGATGACAGATTGGGGGTTAATAGGGGAAAAACTAAAAGGGAGTTTGATGATTATTGCTCATTTTGATAACAGTTATGAGAGATAATGATCACATTCCCCACTTTTTTGTTTGAAGTGCTGAAATGAGTTCAAGAGAACTTTCAAACTGAAGACAAGCCAGTCGCCATAATTTTTCAATACGAGTAGGACACTGAAATTTGTTTGAATTATTCGGGTACTTGGACTATCGGAAGAAAAAAACTTTTGAAACTGTGATAAGGACGCGTAAGAAAATTGTTCGAATTATCGGGCTACTTGGACTATCGGGGGGAAAAATGAAACTGTATTTAGGACGCGTCAAAATTTTTGGTAAAATTCTAACGTTCTTCTTGTTTTTTCTCCATGTTTTCAATTAGCTTCTGATCCGTATGGGCAGTAAAGATTATATTTCAATCAGTACACAATTGATGATTTTTCAATACGAGGAGGACAATGAAATTTGTTCGAATTATAGGGCTACTTGAACTATCGGAGGGAAAAAAAAAACTTTTGAAACAGTAATTAGGACACATCAAGATTTTTGGTAAAAATCTAACGTTCCTGTTGCTTTTCTCCGTGTTTTCAATTAGCTTCTAATCCGTATGGACAGTAAAAATTGCTTAACGTTTATTTCAATCAGTACACAATTACAGACATTTTTACGCAGATACTTGTATGTTTGTATGGCATTCTAAATACCAGTTAAACTCTTTTAGCGCCAAATATATAAACTCTACTCCTTTCGACGGCTGAATATACAATCCACTATCTTCCAGGCTTGAATAACAGGCGGATGGTATTGATTTAAGATCAGACTGCACGTTATGCGCAGTCCAATCTTGATCTGTGCCGTACCCAAAAAGCCCCTGTTTTCACCTATGGCGCTTAACCCGTCACCAAACGATAAATTTTATACTGGTCCACATTGAAAGTTTTTGCAGACATCAAATTTAGTGTGACTCAATGGTGGGATTCGTATTTGAAGGGTAAGAAAACATTGTGAGAAAAGGAGAAAATGCTGGTTATCAGTATTTTCCCCTTTCCCCTAATGTTTTCAAAAGGCCTCCCTCTCAGGGTCTTTAAAATTCGTCATGGTATGGTAAAGGGTTAAAGAAATTATACCCTCAACTTACAGTCGTAGTGAGAGAAACTTGCAGAACAAATCAAACAAGAATAAAACATTATTTTTTTTTTCTTCTAAGACATGCCATGGTTTGTATGTTTCCCGCGGCAAAGCGAATTGGGTATCGACAATGAAAATTTATGATTGGATCTTTTATACCCTTTGATAATGTCCTCTTCCTTTGTATGACATTCTAAATAGTAAATTCAAACCCTCAAATAATAATGTTTGTAACAGAAAGTTTTCAGAAAAATAAGCCAACGAAAAGAGGCGCTTGCATGATATGTATGTCTAACGCGATGAAGCAAATTAAATATCACTGAAATCAGTGGACTGGTGGTCTCCTTTACTCTCTGAATTTACGTTATGGTACCGATCCTTCAAGTCATAACAGATGTAACCGAAATGTCCACAGAAGAGAAGGACAAAAAAAGGCACTGACATTGTTTCCTATAAGGCCTCGGATTGAATGTTTCTTGCGATGAAACAAATGGTACATCAGCACAAACCAAACAAAAGCTTATCATTAATACACTCTTAGTATGTTCATTTCGTTCCAAACATTAAATTTACACATTTAAAGATACATTCTTACAACCAGGGAGAAAAAAAAAGCTGTTAAAATTCGATAAACCGTAGAATGATTCAGAATTTAGCCAGCTGAGTAAACATACATAAATTACCGATATGTATGGTGTAAAAGATAAATACATATATCGGAAATCTTCGATTTAAAATCGAAAATGTCACATCAATGATTTCTTTGATGACCTCCAGAAAAAGAAATGCCTTTTCTATCGGTCGTAATCTATGTAACCTTGCAACCGTCAGAGACAACATTTGGCATGAAGATACAAGAATGATTACAGTTTGATAAAATAAACATAAAATGGGTTAAACACTGGCTGAAAACGAGTAAAGATGAAACTTTTAATAATAACGATTGTAAAAGAAAGTTTACAGACCAATAAAACAAGGAGAAAAGTCACAGACATTGTTTTCTTGTAAGACATGCCATGGATTGTATGTTTCCCGCGATAAAGCAAATTGAGTATCAGCTAAAAAACAAATTGGCCAAGTACGTATAATGTAACGTTCTACCGCTTAAATAGCAGACTTTGACATTGAAATCATACACAGGTTCGGGAGCTGCTGATAAGCCCGACATCGGCTTTATCATCACGCACTCACGTCATAATTAAACCCTTCTCCGAGGAGGCATTGTAGACATTCCGTCTTGACAGTGTAGGATGCTATGCTTAACTCAGTCACTTCTGAAGAAAACTGCTTGAGTCTAGCAACTTACGACAATTAAAAACATGACTGTAATAAACGGAAAAAATTGCTAGTAACGAGCAATTTCTCCTTTTATCACAATGTTTTGACTTGTATCCATGTATTTAATCGCAAATCATGTTCGTTGTCAATGCTTTACAAGTTTTCTTTTGTCGAAGTCGGCTTCTGCAAAATTTGTTCCAGGACGTAGTGAGTGAAGTCTTTCCACAGAAATGCTTTCATGACTGTGTCATTGTGTCGGTGTATTGTTGATCCTTGAAAGTTCAAGCGAAATGGATTTATTAAATCAGTAGAAACTAGAACTGTCGCAGACCGATCTCAACTGGTTGCCTTGTCGCTGGATCAAAGAAAAAAAAAGGCCTTAACTCCCGTAAAATTCGACCAATCGTAATAGAAATTGCAACTCCGCAAGTTCCTATGGTGGGACGGCTTCCAATAAAAGTTCAACAGTACTGGTTGGTTTAAAAGTATTTATTTTACATCGGCTGTGAAACACGTTATTATAATTTTTATTAATCAGTCTTGATGATTACTTCCTGGAAAACCTTAACCAGTATTCGAGCCCAGAACCATCGATGTGAGAGACCGATACCATGTCTCAAACCGTATTGGTATTGGTTGAAAACTAAAATTAAAAGAGGTCACAAAATTGCATCTACTGCAGGACAGACGAAAAAAAAAAATCATATACTGAATTTGCAATACTTGTTTGGTCATGCCATCTAAAGATATATCAGACACTGCAGGTTCGAGATAAGCATGTCTCCTTTTTCCTTTTTCTATCTTTTTCTAAGACAAAATTCATCATTTACGCCACATTTATTCTCACGGTTGCCTGATAAGACTTATGATATGGACCAGTCAAACATGTTGTCGTAAAGATTTGAGACCTAACGACCACATGAGCAAAAGAGTGGAAAAGGTGAAGTATAGGCATGTTTTTTTTTTGAGAGACAGTTTCAAAAACTTGCCGCCTCGGATACACATAAATCGATATCTACGAGGAAATGAGTGTTTTTAGTTTTTGCAAGTGCTTATAACAAATTGCGAGTGATGCCAGCGATTGCGAGTGATGAAGGCATCAATAAACTGCCAGAAAATTGCCATAAAAATGATACAGATCTTTACACTTTCTTTTGTTCTTCAGTTTTAGTAGCATATTAGAAAGTTTGTGGCTGTCCTTTTTTCGTCTTCGTGTTTTGGATTCTTTTAGCTCAATACAGATTTTGATCGTGTTAACCTTTTACCACGTCTCGACTTCTAGAGAGAAATGAAAAAAAAAAAACTTTTTGAAAACACTATCCAACAATGTTTTCGACCACATGAAAGACAAATTTTGTGGTTTGAGTAGCATTTAATTTGTCGTCTGCAAATGCTTTCGATTTGGAAAAAAAAGCTAAAATTTTGTCGTTTGGTAATGCGTTAACTCTGTCAGCGCCAGATATACAAACTCGACCTCTCTAGACGCCTGATAATACTAAATCTCAGAGATTTTTATACAAAAGGCTTTACTAAACAATATAAATCAAGTCTGTGCAGTCTGATCCTCATCTATGCTGTCTGAAAAAAGCCCCAGTTTAATTGAAAATCAAAACACTGAAAGTACAATGAGCCAGGTTTTAAAGATAGAATATAAGCTAATCAGAGGGTTGTACCCAGTAAATCAGTGAACTTTGCTTTTAATTTCTTAATCTGGTTTTCAATATCAATATTGTGCTGCAAATAATTTGATTCATTTAAATTCAATAAAGTGGAAGTATAGGTAGTCAAATTAGATTTTTAAAGCTTGAATTATGCATGATAAATAGATCCAGGGTAAGCGTACCGGCCCAGCCAAGAAAATACATCGAAAACCGTTGAGTTTCAATAAAAATAATAATTTCTAAAGCTATATTGAAATTTAGCGCAAAAAATTATCATTGGCTAAAATTTGCATTATTATGACGGTATCATAGAAGATTTCGAACGACAGACATTATTTACAGGAAATTCTTTCAACTAAGGGAGTTTTCATACTCAGTTCTTGTAAATTGCACTGTTTTCGGTACATTTTAAATCAACAATTTGATGTATTTATAATTTAAGCCCTTTCTTTTCAGCACCGTCTACTTGCATTTAGAATGGTATAAGTGCACAAAACTAAATCTTTCACAGTGGAAAATTTAACCTGACGCGTTAAATCTTGCATAATTTCATGTTCTTTTTATCTTATGATAATAATTTATACGTTTGCACTTGAAAGTTTTGATTTTGATTTTACTTCTACAATTCGAATGTATTTTTCCTCTGCAGAAATTATTAACTAAGACTCAAATACATTTCTAACATGGTAATGGAAAACACAGTGGGAAGAAAAGAGTAGAAAATTGTTGTTTGTAACAAGCAATTGCTGCTTTTTCCCCACTATGCTTTCAAAAAGATATCTTCTGCAAGGACATTTTTGTTTTATTTATGTGTGATGTTACGATAAAAGACTCAAGTGTTCATCAATAGGTATACTTGTACGGGGAAGTCAATAAAAAAGACAAAAAAAGCGAGAATGCAGCCAACCCGACTCTTGGAAGCAGTATGATAAGACGACAACAAAGGGCCATTTACAAGCAGCCTTCGTGTTTTTAGCAACAAGATTTATATCTCTACATATGTTTTACAAAGTTTTATTTATGTATTGTTTCACTCTTTCATTGCCATCAGCGACCGTTTAATAGCTTTCTGCAGATGATGTGGATAAAGATCGGACTGAAAAGAACGCGTAGTCTGATCTTTAATTTACATCATTCGCAGCCATATGCTAAAACTATGACCAAAATTATGTACACCTACAGTGGAATCGTATCTTTAGACCCGGTAAAAATTTGATGGTATTTAGTCTGCAGCGAAAGAGGGGACTTCATGCAGCAACTTATAAATGAAACGAACAATTACATTTCGGTAAAAATAATTAAAAGGTCCAGCATTCGCAATCAAGTTGCTGCTAGATGCTGTTTTGGTCAAAACTTCGCATGAAATATTGGGCTAGTGTATGCAAGATCGGATTGCACATTCTGTGCTATTTTGATATATATATATAGTAAGAAAAAAGAACACTGGAAGATTTGCTTGGCACCCTGAAAGGGTTTGAGCTCATCTAACAAGATCGACGCGAAAGATTTGCTTTGAAGAGGAAAGAAGAATGTATGTATTGATACATGAAAACTGTTGTTGATTTCTCAGAAGTTTGCAAATTCTAGTTGTATCATGAGCATTTTCAGATGTATTCGCGGATGGAAAAATATCAAGCCTAAGATGAGAATGCACAGAAGGCACGGTCGGATTTTGGATTGATGAATCCATGCGAGAAAACAAAATTTTAGGCCAGTTCAAGTTGAAACCATAATTATACAGATGAAACATTAAGTCTAGTTCATTGGTTAAGACCTGCCTTCTAACAGAGAGCGAAACACTGAAGAAACAAAGATAATATTGTTTATTTGGACGATTCTAATTGTGTTATAGATATAAAAATAAAAAAAAAAAGTGTTGGTTATTTGTTCAAAATAGAGTGAGATTAGAATGAAAATCTTCATACTTTTTTTTTAACCATCTAGCTTCAATGCTTGAATCAGTCTACTACAATTTCTGTTCCGTTGTGTATTTTCATTACACATATGAGCCATGCTCTGACAACAGGGGGCTTAATGCATTTCCGTTATCCATGCTACTAAGCAAGCCATCACATACTTATGGATCCATAATATCCACTTTTTTTAACAACCAACTTAATCATGAGATAGACTGGTCCTTGGGCATACCGAAAATCGACCAAGAGCGAAAAGTTTCGGCCCAGGTCAGCCTGCGCGGACTGCGCAGGCTGACCTGGGTCAATACTTTTCGCAGCTGCATTAAGCCCCCTTTTCACAGAGCATGGCTCATATATATTTCAGATGTACTTTATCCAAAATACTGACGTGTTGGTTTACATATATTCCTTTCCTGTAATACTCATAGTAAAAAGAGTCGTATATTGGTTCGCAATTTTGGGAGTTGTGCGTGAAAAAAAATCTATTCATGAAAAAATCTAGAGTTACTGCTTTCATGTATTTGTCCCATGTAATAAAACATTCAGAGCAAATTCTACACATAAATTTGTCCACTATACCTTTATTTTACCTGATGTTATCATGAAAACGGGAACTATAATTGATTTCCACAGATTCTTTAAGAAATTAGTCAAAAAATACACCATAAAAAAACCTTTAGCAAGAGTTGTTGTGATCGCTAATCTTTTGTCAAGTGTACATATACATGTACTATTATATGATACATATTACTTTGAACTTATAATGTAGATTGTCATAAGCAGAATTTCATATGCAAAGTGCCGAATAAAAGTACTTAAACTGGACTGAAGTATAAATAACTCGACGAATACAGTGCTTGGAAAATTTAAAAAAAAAACATGCAAAGACAAAAAGAAGCCATTAATATCATAATTCGTAATGTTGAATTGTAATGAAAAAAAAATCGTTTATAGTGAACCAATTTTCTGTAAGAATGAGAGAAAAGCTGTTTAGGGTAACTTCTTCCGATATAAATGTCTGATAATCACTAAATGACAGCTATTGGTGTATATACAACCAGTGCAATTTTTCTTCTGAACAATCCGCGTGCTATCAAAAAATACAAAACTGAGCATTAATGAGCTAATCTTTGAAAACGAACCTCCAATTGCAGCCGTCCATATATTACATGGACCTGTCAAAGGCGATCGCTTGTGTACTCTTAGATGATCCTAATTAGCGGCGATCATTGCAGATTTTATCACATCATTGCCAATGGCAACTTCTTTGACCCTGTCATCATACATTTACTGATGAACACAGATGTTACTGTCCATAGATCTTCTGCATCTTTCTGGGCTCACTGACTTCATGTACAATTTATTGAGGTATATCGATAAATATCGACAAATATCAAGGCAGGTTGTACACTGTATGTTTGTGTGTTGCCACTGCCAAAGTTTCCATCATGCATATAATGGAAGCAATGCGTATAGATGAGTGTTCCTAAAATACCCAAAATTGAAAATTGTTATAATTCGGTAAACTTCTGACGTTACAGACTTATGCAAGTACATAAAAAAATGTCAACAAATATCAAGGTGTGTATGTTTGGAATGCCAAAGTTTCCATCTACACAATGGGGAAAGGAATAAGTATTCAAATGCATTTTCATTTGAATAAGCATAAACTCACGTTTGTGACAATTCGCGGAGTTTCAGGCGTTCCATGCGATGATGCCTGAAGTATACAAGTAATCATCGACGAATTTCAAGGTATCTTTACGCGTTTTGCTAAGGTTTCATGTCGGCAATAGTCGGAGAGATGAGTGTAACAACATCTAGATCTCACTAATTCAAAATTGATATTAACAAGAGATAGTCCTTGGAATCCCAAACGTTTGCTTACAATCGACCAAGGTCAGCCTGCGCAGTTCGCGCAGGCTAACATAGGATGAAATCTTTTTGCCATTCGTAAAGTTTCTAATGTCAAAAAACTATTCTGCCTTATGACTCAGTCGGTTGTTCGACTAAATGAATTTTATAGTTCCTTAATTCTGTGATGACTTGCCTGGTATAACGCGTTAGTCCCCATATTGCCAGAGTATGGCGTACTGTCGCAGTTTTTATTCTAACAATCCTGATTGGGGTTAGTAAATCGCCAAATGAAGTTTTAGAGTTAAGAATTCATGTAGGATCAATACAATACAATACAATACAATACAATTCTTTATTGCCTCCTTATCAGAAGATATTGCATAGTACATTTAACATAAACAGATCTGAGAAAAGTGCAGGTGAAAAGTAATTTAGTGTGTACAGTTTAAACATGACAAACAGATATTTGAGGAATGAACGAAAACATTACATGTACAGGGAAAGAAAAAAGAAGTATTGACAGCAATCACTAATTTGACAAAAACACAAATCGTACTTTAAGTCTCTCGACAGGTATGATAAATCAGTTTTCTTAATACATTTCAATGCATCGCACAATGTATATGAAGCAGGCTTGTAGGAATTCTTGTTCGATGCTGCGATCTAAAAATGGTTGAAGCGCAGCACCCATAACGCGTAGCGACCAGTTGAAGCTCTCCAGTGAGTCGAGCTCGTCCGCTATTGCGTTGCCGAATGTCGACCCCATCTCTCTGTTAAACTCCGCACGCACCCTATCAGTTGCAATGCAAGAACGTTAAGGAAACGGTTTTAATTTTTCAAATACTAAATAATATAAGGCTAGCTTTACGATTATTCAAAGCAATACGTGTAAGCCAATCGATCCGGGGTCCGTATTCACCTATCATTCTTAAGAATTTTCTTGGTCTAAATTTAGATTTAGAAAGTAACACAACTTCTGATTGGCTAAACCATTTGGTTAAGCCAATCAGATGTTGTAATACTTTCAAATTTAGGTAATTCTTGAGAATAACACTAAGAATGTTCTTAAGAATGGTTAATGAATACGGACCTAGATCAGTTTTGGTGTTCTTTAATTAGAAAGAATTTCGGAATTATTTCCCGTCATTGGCCACGACTTAAAATCCAAATATAAACCATGTCATACATCATTTGAATAGGGGATGTAATTACGAAAATGTCGGATCTAGGGGATGGCAAGGCAGCTGGGAATGAGCTATTGTTAATGGAAATTCGCATTTGTAAGATAATCTAGTAGAGCAATGTAATTACAGTTTGTAGTTTTTACCGCAAGGCTTATCGTCAACTAAATTCTGTAATTGTTTAAGACTTTTTGCAAATTTTATCGAATTTTCTGTCGTAGTTCTTTTACAATCTGTGGTTGTGTGATCAAAATTATCTAGATCTAAATAGCAAACACAGTTTAACTTGGTTTTATTTGCAGAGTACACTTTAGACTGACTTTACAGAACGTGCATTCCGAGCTGAGATCTTCACTATCCGGTAAATTATCTGATATTCTGACATGCACATGTGAAGAGCCTCGACACTGCAATATAACGGTATTATTTACCGACTGAAAATGTTCCTTCACTTTAGCGGCGCCTGGCAAAGGGGGTATAATGCATCTCTGTCATGTTTTATACCAAATAAGTCGTCACATAACTAGGGACCCATGAAATTTATTTTGTCTGCCGATCGGCTGAATCTTGTGGTAGAGTGATCCCTTGGCGTGCAGAAAATTTACCAACATCAAAAATGTGTACCCAGGTCAACCTGCGCAGACTGATATGGGTGGATACTTTTTTGCAGATGCAAAAAAAAACCTTTTACAGAGCATGACCCATTTGATTTATCTTTCAGCGAAATAAAGAGGCTTTTGCGGTCGGCATAGGCAGGATCAGACTGCACAGAACGTGCAGTTTGATCTTTGACATATATCGTCCGCTTGTTTAGTAAAGGCTAACGTTTTAAGATAAAAAAATCTTTCCGAGTTTCAGTGGATTGCATTTGCAGCTGTCGAAAAAAGGTTTGGTTTGTACATTGGTGCTGGAAAAGTTAACCCCTAGGCTGCTGAGCGCGACTTACTGACCTTTTGCGGACAGTGTAGATCAAGATCAGACTGCACAGAACGTGCAGTCTGATCTTGAATCTACACTGTCCGATAAGAAGACATTTTTCTCCAACTTATAAGATTCAAGTACCATTATTCAGGTATTTACCATCGACTTGAAAGTTTTATTTCAGTTATTTAGCAGGAGAAGGGTTAAAATCGAAATAATTGTTTGTATACTTTGATACTACGCCTCTAAAATTAGGTTCTGAGCTTTATGTGATTTTCAGAGTAGATCAGTATCAGATTACACAGTATTTGCAGTATGGCCATGGTTCTAGACAGTGCAGTGTATTTTGTATGCAAATTTGGCCCAATCAGCATTCAAACTGAAAAGATTCGTTTTTGTTTTCTTGCTGTGGCTGAAAATAAAAATCCCTCCCAAAAAAATACTGAAACTGTGCCTTGCACATCGCGAGCTCTACTATCCTTTTCAAAGAGGATCGACACATTTGTAGAATCTGATTTCGTTGATATTATCGATATCTTATCAACCGTAAAAGCATTACTTTACTCATTAAGTTCTTTATTAAAATATAAGACCAGTCTAATTTAAAAAAAAAACGACAAATTAGATGTGGCCTACATTATTGACCTTGCTGTTGGAAGGGTAGAAAACATTTTTGGTAAAAGTGGAAATGCTGATTGCCCATATTCTTCCATAATGTTCTCAGAAGCTTTCTTCCATCTGGCAAAAGGTAATTTAATGCATCTCCGTGATGCATCATACCAAATAATTCATTACACAATTATGGACCCATAAATTCCGTTTTGTCTAACAACCTATTAAATCATAAGGTACATCGTGTCCTTTGACATGCAGAAAGTTTACCAATAGTGAAACGTATTGACTTAGATCAGCTGCAGGCTGACTTGAGCCGATGTTTTTTTCAGATGCATTAAACACCCATTTTCACCGAGCACGACTCAATATGGCCTGCAACACGCGAAAAGGGACACTCGTATATTTGCGTAAAGTGTCGTCTCGGATCAGCCTGCGCAGTCCATGCAGGCTGATCCGAGACGACACTTTCCGTTTTTATGTATTTTTGTGTTTTGTGCAAGTCTACTGAAGAACAAAATCTAATGTAGACGTAAAGTGCCGTCTCGGATTACCCTGCGAGGACTGCGCAGGCTGATCCGAGACGACACTTTACGCAAATGTCCGAATGCACCTTTTCGCGTGTTGCAAGCCAAATTATCTAGTTCTGTCTTTTGTTTTATTCTGTTCAGCAGGAAAAAACTTAACTACAGCGATATCAAACTTGTAGATTTAATTGTAGATGGTCTAATCATTTCAGACAAATATACATGTTACAATTAAGACGTGGCATTTTAATTGCATTTCCCGATTTATCAAAATGTTCCGATAAAACATGCATTGCAACCACACACCTGGTATGCTTGTATGCATTTTGCCAGAAATACTATCTAAAGGTGATCAAGATGAAATAAGATTTGGTTTATGTTTGAGGTTCTGTATTATCGTTGCATTACAAATCATCTGATTGCAAAAATGCATTTCGGTTATCTGTCGTTTGCATAAACATTTCAGCACTTGTTCTCAGTAGAGTTATTCAGAGTACCTATGGCCAGGTCAGTACGGATACAACATACAGCTAAAATACCATTGAAAATCGCCTTTTTCGAATGGAAACTGTTAGTGTAATAAGGAGAAGACCTTATCAAAAGTTCGGATACATGTATACTCCTGGAAAGTTCAAACCTTTTAGCTGAACTTAGATACTATTGACAATATTCCTACAATAATTGATATTGTTTCTAATTACAAGTTACATTAGTTTAGAACTGTGATATATTCAAAAGGACATCTCTTTTGCAACTAAATTTATCTAAATATTTTTTTTCAGTCAGACACAGACCAACAAAACAATAGCTATCAATACAAGCGCTTCCCTTGGTGTTTCAAGGTCTTGCAATGCAAATCCTTTGTGATCTTCTAAGTGAGTGGTCGAAGAAGTTTGACAAGTTTGAATGAAAATATTGCGACTTAAACATATGATTCTTGAATACCGCAGGTATTCTACGGGTAGATGGTGTCCTTCTAATAGCTTCGATACATGAGTCCTCCTGTATGAAAAGGGGGCTTAGGACATTTCAATTAAAAAAAAAAAATGACTGCGCGGACTGCCCTGGGCGAAAACTATTTGCAATTGGGCAATTTTCCGAATGTCAAACAACCAGTGTACCTCATAGTTCAGTCGTTGTTATACAAATGAGCCGTGCTCTGTGAAAAGGGGTCTTAATGCAGGCTGACCTGGGCCGAAACTTTTAGTTATTGGTCAATTTTCTGTATGTCCAAGGACTAGTCTATCTCATGATTAACTTGGTTGTTAAGACAAGTGGATATTTTGGATCCATAAGTATGTGACGGCTTGCCTTGGTACCATGGATCACGGAGATGCATTAAGCCCCCTTTTGCCGGAGCATGGCTCGTTAATAGATTTTATGGATTCATAATTATATGATGATTTGCTTGGTACAATGCAAAACGGAAATGCACTAAACCCCTTTTGCCAGAGCGCAGCTCATATGGTTTGAAGAAAAAGGGGAAACGGATTCGAGTAGAGTCTTATCAGGGTAAAAGTTTGAAGCCTTGCACGTCCAGGCAGTACGTCTGCAATGTGATAACTGTCCGACAGTATAGAGAGTTTAATTCGTCACCAATCGTTATGCAAATTTGCAAAGATGTAACATCAAACAGAGCTGAAGAGCAAGCAAACAATTCTACAACAATAATCCCTAACTGACAACATTTTTGTGCTTGTGTAAACTGATTGCGCCAACTAAAGGTAACGCTGGATTGGGTTTTGGAGTAACTAGTGGCTCTTTGTGTAGTGACAGTCGCTAGTATGTCGCGACTGCGTTCTGTCCTACGTCATTGTGAACTATTTATAAAGATGGTGTCACATAGTTAAGGCACTGTATCAATGCGTGAGTTTGCAGTTTTTTTGTGAGTCACTGGAGGCCAAGATTAATCATAAATAAAACCTCATTATTAGGTATTCATCAAAACCACTATATTAGAGTTTTCCTTATCTTTTATAGATTCATTTAACGGATAGAGTTTGCGAAGGTTGTGGCCCTATTTCACTAAAGAGTCGGAGACTTGTTTACAGATTAGTCAATCAAATTATTTGATAGACTGTGACAGATTAAATTTTCAACCATAAAAATTGTACATTTTCTTCTAATTCCCAAATATTGTAATCTGTTATTATTCGATCATTTCTGTTTGAGAGAAATATTATTGTACTACAAAACAGTTATGAGAGATCTGCACGGAACATGCAGTCTGCCAGGGTCCGTTTTCATCAACCAGAATATTCTGTCTAATTTTCAAGAATTTTCTAGATTTGAAAGTAGCACAACTTTTGATTGGCTAAACCAGATGTGTTACTGTCATACCTAGAAAATTATTCAGCATAAAACTAAAAAAAAAAAATTAAGAAATGTTGGTAAATACGGACCCTGGTGTGATGCACACTTTCAGATATTTTATGAGATATTTTAACTTTAAAAAAAGACCTGAAATTGGAATAGCTGTGACTTTCTTATAACCTGAATACATCTTTTTTGCTGAACTGAAGCGTTAAGGATTAAAAATTTGCAGTACAAGCCAAGACCTGAACATTGCATACTGCAGGGCAGACCACTTAGACCAGAACAGTTATTTGAAAAAAAAAAGCTCACAAAAAACACAGTAAACGGATTTGTGTCAAAGCCCTATATCAGTGCTTCTCCATTTATTTGATAGTTGGTAATGCGTTTTAAGAGATATTTAAGATAAAGAATTAGGCGGTTCGAGAGTGAGCGAGTGCTCTTCAAGTAAAAACAAATATATTTCCCCACTTAGATTTATCAGGGACGTGCAAGACGACTGTGGACCTTTTCACCGATTATAATTGTGCATACCTTGTCCCGGACCGTAACCTATTGCCCCATATTCTATTTATAGCATCTGCCGTCTTTAGTACAAATAAGGGAAAACTGGAATACAAAAATGGCTGAAGACGAAATAATCAAGATGAAGGCGTTTAATCCTGTGGTTTCGGTTAATGCCCGGCTTCATTTCTATCCGTATGTTATGCTACAAGAGTTGGCAAAGATTAGATATAATGAATATGTTAAGCTGTAATGCATTTTGAAGTATATCCCTCTTCGTTTTTCTTTTCACGTAAGGATTTAAGTATATTTGTTAATTGGTTTTCAAAATCTTAACTTGAAAAGAAAATAGACAAATAGACAGAAGATTCTGCATTTCTTCAACAACTTTGCAATTAAACTTGTCAGAATACTTGAATGCCATGCAAAAAGGTACTATTTGTTAAAATATTTTCGAATATTGTTGAAACCATTTGAAAAATTTAATGAGGCCGCCGAACTTCCAGTAAGAGCAAGGTCGCTTTTTAAAGCATTTCAGGAAAAGGATAATGCCTCATAACAAATAGAATGCAATATGGTAACTATTTCGTATACCGTTTTATAATTGTTCCAACATTTAAAACGACTGAAACAACCCTGACTATGATTTTAAAGAATACTGAATATGAAAGATAATGGTGAACTTTCATTTTCGGGCAGAATTATCTGAATGGTAATATGTTTCAAAAGTGGATCTTTATAAATTTACTGTCTCCTGGCAAAAGGGGGTTTATTGAATGTCCATGATGCATGATACCAAGCAAACCATTATGGATTCATAAAATCCATTTGTCTTAAAACCGACTGAATCATGAGATATATTGGTCCTTGAATACGTAGAAAATTTACAAGTGGCAAAAAGTTTAGATCTATGTCAGACATGTGTACAAAAATGTATCTAGGTTTCAACTATCGGCAACAACGAACGCTTGTGCACTAGAATGCGTATATGCATCAATATTAGGTATATGCGTCTGGGTTTCAAAATTAGGCTGTTAAAAAAACATGTATACTGAAATGCGTCTAGATTTCAACTGTTGCTGTTACAAATACATGTACATTGTAATGCATGAAGAAAATAATTACTTATTTTTTTTTCAAATATTCATGGAGCTTCTCGTGCAATCTAGATTTCAAACCTACCATTGCTATAGATTGGCTTTTTAATTATTACATTGAAAGTCCTGTTCAGCGCTCTAAGTGTTAGAGTGATTAAAACGGGTACATTTGGCAAAATTTGCTGTTGATAGAGAAAAATAAAACCAAACTTAAATGAACATAAAAAAATTGAAGGGGAGATTAAGGTATTTATATTGATAATAAGTCATATTGATGCATATCTAGAGAAGACAGACGAAGATTAAATATATGAATCAAAGGTTAAAAGCTACATCCAACAGATTAGAGTGGCGTGTAAGGCGGTGAAAGAATGGTGGCGGGTGGCGCTCTGAGTGGGCCAACAAATCGTACATGCGTGGAGATTCCGAAATGAGACCTTTTCCGCTATATAATTTTGTCATGCGCAAAATTTTGCTGCTTTTTGCAAACTTTTTACAAACAAAGATCTAAGATATGACTGCACAGAACGTGCCGTCTGACCTTTGGTCTTCTCTGCCCAAAAGCTTAATGAGATATTCGAAACAAGAAGCTGGCAAGAAATTGCAACAATTGGGTATTTTTACTTATTGTCTGAGAAGTTCTGTTTTATGTATGTGGTACCCAAGATATCTTAAGAACAAATTGTCTCACTTTTACAATGTAAATGACATAATCCCCTACCGTGTTCCTTGTAATGTTTTTATGCTAACCTGTATTTTGCGGGCCTACGGAACATCCACTTGACGATGGAGCCCAAGGTAACAGAGTTATGTTTGACTATATTTAGATAAATAAACACCAGTTTTGAAATTTGAATTTATCCTTTACCGTCGACTACATGAGCATATCAGAAATAGAGGGGAGAAAACTTGCATATTTGAACCACAGAAAGACATACTGTCTCATTGAAAAGCATTATTTTACTGGCGCTCTCAGGTATATTACTTCTATTAGTATTCGTAAAACATAGTACATGATGATGATGATGGCGATGATGATTTATTATGATAATAATAACACTACTACTAATAATAATAGTAATAACTTTGACCGAAAAAGAATATCCAAAAATGAATGTTTTTGCAATGGTTTCATTTCATTGTACAATTAAATAGTTACGTTTATTTAGAAGCTATTTAAACTTTTAACTAAATGGCCCCATGATTTTTCGACCCATGCCAAATGTTAAGTATTTTCAAAACATCGCTGGTGGGATAAAAAAGTGCTTGGGCCAGCATTCTCTCATTTTCCAATCATGTTTGCTACTCTTTCAATAACAAATCGCAATATTAGTGTGTCAATGTTTTCAAAATTTTGAGAACAAATAATTACAATGTACATTCCTAAGTATACATTTATTTAATATGAATCCGTCATGTGTTTGTTTGACTCTTGGATGTATACAAACGAATAATACTGTCGTTAAAATAAAAAAAAAAAAACACACGAAGAGCGTACTTACCAGTGGTGAGTAGAATGCAGAGGTATCTGTATTCAAAGGCATGTAACCTTGGGTAGCGTAATGAGGTGACGTGTACATGTTGTCACCAAGGGAGGGTACTCTATTGTAAGCGCTTAGTAATCCAGAACCGTATTGGCAAGAACAAACACTTTGTCCCGTGTGGGGATCAGTGATTATAGGTCGGCCATTTTCGCAACAAGATGAAGGAGGAAGTGACGTAGACAATGACGTAATTGGACCGGAAGGTGGTGGTGGCGGTGGTACTATTGGAACAGGAGTTGATGTCATAAGAAGCTGGAAATAAATAGAAAAAGTCAATATAGCGAAACCATGTTTACAGTTACATTTAAACCTTTATTCAGCTGAAAATGCGTATTTCAGTCAAAATCTAATTTTTTCTTTGTTCAATATAATATTTAGCTTCTCCTTAACATATTTTTTAAACAACAACAACAAGACTAGAATCAGTGTGCTATAAAACACATTTTAATGTATGACACTGATGATTGATTTTCGTTTATATATCGTCTCCATCGATTGCTAATTATAGGCGACGCCCCCAGACCGTTGTTAGTTATATAAATTACGGGGGGAAGTGCTAGATATAGACGAAATCCATCCTGACACGGATCGAAACTTTTTGCTATTGGAAAATTTTCTCCATGTCAAAGGACGTTCTACCTTGTGATCCGGTCGGTTTTTAGAGAATATGGCATGTAACACGCGAAAATGGGCATTCAGGCATTTGCGTAAAGTGTCGTCTCGGATCAGCCTGCGCAGTCCGCGCAGACTAATCCGAGACGGCACTTTACAACTACATTAGATTTTATGTTATAGTAGACTTGTGCAAAACAGAAAATTACATAAAAACGGAAAGTGTCGTTTCGGATTAGCCTGCGCGGACTGCGCAGGCTGATCCGAGACGACACTTTACGCAAATGTCCGAATGCCCCTTTTCGCGTGTTGCAGGCCATATGGGTCCATTTTATGAAAAAACTAAATTGGTATAATGCACTACGAAGATGCACTAAACTCCCAGTTCCAAAAGCACAGCTCATATCTACTGGTGCATTGAAAAACTATTAGACTTTTTGCTCATGACCGAGGCTAAGCTAAGATTTTACCGTCACAAACATTTTCAGAGTATATTTTCAGCTGGATTAACCCTTTTCCTCCGACATCAAATCAAAGAATAGACAGCTAAGGTTCCTCCTGAAATTATGGGTTCGATATTGTGAAATGCGAAAAGTACTAGGTGCAAACAATCCATGCTAAAACAGAGAATACCGAAATCCGAGAAACTACCCTAAAACAGCTGCGAAATAATGATTTCGATATTTTTATGAAACAAATACACAATTGAGCCATGCTCTGTGAAAAGGGGGCTTAATGAATTTGAAAACAGTATCGATCCAGATCAACCTGCGCAGTCCGCGCAGGCTGACATGAGTCGAAACTTTTTGCTATTTGTAACTTTTCTGCACGTCAAAGGACCATTCTAACTCCAGGTCCTGCCTATTTTTCGACGAAATTAATTTCATGGATCCATTATTATGTGATAACTTTCTTGGTATAATGCATCACAGAGTTGCATTAAGCCTCCCAAAACTAAAAGTAGCGATTTTCGAAATTCTAATGAAATGATAATTTCTATGTCATTAAAAAGAAAAATAAAAATTTCAAAAAGAAAAAAAAAGTTTTACGAAATATTGAAATATTTGCTGTAATTTTACTCTAATCTAAAATAAGAATACCCCCCTCCCTTGAAAAAATGGATTTCGATATTGTTATGATACAAAAACCATATCCGCCGTGGCAAAACCCACAAATTGACACGTTAAGTAGGCTAATCAATAACGAGTCAAATGTGCCGGAAAGTCCATCGCGCACTTTTCTTCTTTCGTCCGTTTATGACCTATGAGTTTCTAGAGTGCATCGTTCAGCGCTTACCCCTACTCGAATCGCCTTTAACGGACAGTGTAGATCAAGATCAGACTGCACATAACGTGCAGTCTGATCTTTAATTCACACTGTCCGATATTTTTCGTAACAAATAAAAGCCAAATCAGCCTAGAATATTGAAAAAAAACAACATATATTATATTTGTATTGTCATTAATTATTTGCTTAACTCTTTGCTAAACAACAAAAAATCTAGACTCGTCCAAACTGAAAGCATTTGCAGATGACATATTGACTTCAGCTCAAATAACTAGATTTGTCTCTTAAAGGGTAGAAAACCTTGTGGGAAAAGGAGAAAATGCTGGTGACCAGCATTTTCTCCTTTTTCCCCACAAAGTTTTCTACCCTTCCGAAGTCAAATCCGATCATTTGAGCCAGATTCCATGTCGTTTGCGAATGCTTTCA
The DNA here is from genome assembly GCA_946811185.2 of Hippopus hippopus. Lineage (NCBI taxonomy): Eukaryota > Metazoa > Mollusca > Bivalvia > Cardiida > Cardiidae > Hippopus > Hippopus hippopus. The sequence continues at coordinate 40,592,131 of OX328103.1, forward strand.
ATTCGGAGATGTCTAAAATTCTGTCGTTTGGTAAAGGCTTAAAGCTTATTTCGCGTTTTATCCTAATTTCTTTTTTTACTGGGTTATGGTACAAGGCGTCTGCTGCAAAATTGTTTCGGTAGGTTATGAGTAAAAATGAAAAGTTATAAAGGATTATGGAAAAAAGGGAAAGCTCACGTATGACACAGATGCGTTTTGTCGACTTAGTTTGTTGCCGTCAAAAAAAAGGATAATTTTACACGCCCGATTGCAGACGAAAGGTTTGATTTTTCGTCTGTGCACAGCCTTCGGGTCGGATTATCCGCTTAATTTTTTGGCACAGCTGTGTTTCCATTTCATTGACGGGGGATCGTTTTATTATAACTGTTGTTCATTTCGCAAAAAAATGTTCGCCGATTACAGAACAGAAGAGAACGGTCAGTCTATTCCGTAGTATACTGTTCTCGGTTTCCATTTCATTGACAGGGCTTGATTGTTGCTCGGTTTGCAAAAATTGTTCACGATGACCGCGCGGAGTTACGGTTCTGTTGTGTTCAATGTTTTCATTGAATTGATAGTTTTTTCTGGTCTGTTCTGGGTTTCCATTTCTTTTGAAAAAAGGGTGGGGGGTACAGCAACAGTTACGCTGCAAAATAATAATACTTTTCTAGCTTTATTAAAACAATAGTTACTATTTTGTGCACCTGATATATTATTAATTGACAAATGCAAAAAGACATTTTCTGCTCTGTGTGTGTCGGGGGGAGGGAAGGGAGTGATTGGACAATAATAGATCAGGATGTATCAAATCTTATACCCTCTTACAGTATCCGGTCAGATGTTCTGACCAAAATAGCCTTGAATTGGAATAATGTCGTCCATTTCTTTACATATAACCATTTGAGTCATGCTCTGGCAAAAAGGTGTTTAACTCTTATCGTGCTGAATAAGTGAAATAAAACTTCTAAGCCATTAATAAAACCCTGGTTTTTTTTTCTATTTCAAAGGTAGTTTTGGGAGGAAAAGTACATCCTTATCGGACAGTGTAGATCCAAGATCAGACTGCACGTTCTGTGCAGTCTGATCTTGATCTATGCTGTCCGCAAAAGGTCACTGAGTCGCGCTTAGCAGCCAAAGGGTTAATGTATCTCCATGGTGCATAATACCAAGCAAGTCATCAAATAATTATGGATCTATACAATTCACTTTATCTTACGACAGACTGAAACATGAGGGAGACTGGTCCTTTGACATGCAGAAAATTGACCAAAAGCAAAACGTTTCAACTCGCAGATTGTGCAGGCTGACCTGGCTCGATACTTTTTGAAGATGCATAAAACCCACTATTCACAGAGCATAGTTCTGTTACCTTTTATTATTACGGACTTTTAGGTCGTAATCTACACTGTCCCAAAGTAGATAATTTTTTTTTTTTCAGAAAATGTCTGTTTGACGCTCTTATTCGTTCGTGTACATGTATTTCAAATCATTAAGTCTGTAAAATATACAAATATAACATCATTACACATACAGTTTACAGTTTTTTATTTCTTTTCTTCAATTTGACGGCCTGATATTTATCAACAATTTTATGAGAATTGTGCTCAATTTGTCAATTTTGATTAAGTAATCATTCATTCTAATATTGCGAAAAAAAAAACACCAATAAATACACAATGCATTAAACAATACATGCTATAAAACAGATATAAGCCTCTCGGAGAAAGTAGTAAGACCATTCGTGTAGAAGAGCATCCATCCGCACGGCAAAGTAGTTCATGGTAGACGATAAACCGATGGATTTATACATATTAAAAAATAGATATAGAATGGGAGATTGATGGCTTTGATATTTTATAGATTAAGACAAGAACGCTGCTTTTGACAGATTTATTTGAGGAGAACACGTAGTTCTAGAAATAAATTTAGACGGAAATGTTACCAGAGTGATAATACCACAGAACTTTAAAATATTTATAACGGATTGGCGGAAGGCATTTAATAGGTTTTGATGACATATTTATCATTTCATCTGCTCTTATTTCGTTCCAATGTTTAAACATAGAGTAAATAAAAATAAACACTTTTTTATCAGTATCATCATTGCACTCATTCAATGTATTGCATTGGTATATAACATTCGTTACTGTGTAGTGATTTTTTTCAAAAGGTCGGCAATTTCCTACGGGTTAAATGCCAACTTTTACGTTTACAAATGGCATAACGATAGTTATGGAATCTGAAATCTACGGACAGAAACACGTTTCCTCAGTATAATTTTCTGTTGACATATATGATTCTTTGTCCATGATGAGGACTGATCGTTTAACAAATGCTGTATGAACTGTTTTAAACGATAAGTTATGATTTCGCAGTTCTGATGGAAGTACAAATTTCATTCCGTACATCCATGCTAAAATACTGGAATGCTCGTATAAAACAAGGAATAAGACAAGGGGACCCTAGAACAAGAACATGACTGATACTAAAGCGAGCATCACTTTGTCCTTTAAAAAGGTTAGACAGAAAGGGAAAAATATATAGCCTAAATAATCCATGACACATGCTTTACTGCAGTGATGAACATAGATTAAAGTATTGTGGTAGATATACACCCTAGTATTATAAGCTTCAACGTATCGATTCTTTTATCTATTCTAAAATATACTTACACTTTGATCATTTGGGTCCAAATAATCGGTTTGAAAGTTATTTTCCATTGTAATCATTGTATGAATTAGAATAATGCTGAATAATAATGATAATCACAAAAAAGAAAAACCCTAAAACTTTATTTGTTAATTAATTAACACAAGTCCAATGAGGCTCTTTCCAACTTAAACATTCTGTTTTTTCATATGGTCGTATTCACTAGCCACTACAGTCAAGGACTGTCCCTAACGGTCGAACTTGTCTTGTAAAAATGACGACACACGTTTACCGATGTAGACAAAAGTATGAAACAATCCACGACTCGGGTCATAATTCATTCGCTAAAGTCTCCGAACAAATTAAATCATGATGGCCTGTCATGCAAAAATAGAGAAAATTATGATTCAAAGCGCTCGTCTTTGACGTGCGCCGGACAGGAAGTGCCCGAGGCCGTTTTCGACGAAACTTCGGAATTCGCCGGCCCCGAAAACTTACATTGTCATTTGGTCTTTGTACCGTTTGGCGACTAGAGAGAAGGTATTTTTCTACTTGTTTAACGAATTTGCAGGTATTTGAATTGCTTCTACAAATTCTAAAACATTTTTTACACTGTGAATAGTTTGGAGGGATGGTATAGAAATCAGCACCACGTGGATCCATTTGTTCCAAAATTACGGCATTTAATCCTGCCACTGAATTATTTTTTCCATTCTGAAATTTTACATGGTTATACTTTAAGTAAATGCCCATAACGCAGTTGTGCATGACTGCTTTTAAAGTTTCGTGAAAGTTCAATAACAATACAGAAAACTGAATGAATGAGAGCCATCATAAAAATGCAGAATCACAAGTTCTACAACAACGATAAAAACAAAGTAACTTTCCGTCTCGGATGCACATTTTGTAATTAAAGTGTGCATAAAGCTCAGTTTATGTCTGTGATTTCGAATTACAGATAAATTGTTTCATTGTTATTTCTTTTGATTAACATAATTTTTCTCCTTTGTTTGAATAAGTATCAACCTTCTATCTTTCGTCTGTATAATAAAAAACCTCTGCTATATTGTTCTTTGTGCAGAATGCTTAGCACATATACGAGAATACCTTCAAAAAAAAAAATGTAAATTCTCGATTTCTCAAAGTGCATTTATTCATACTAGTAGCTGGAACAGCTGATGCATAGTATTGGGGGAACAAAGCTTCATTCGAATAAATTTTGTAACAAGAAAAACTGAAGATGATCTGATGAATAAATGCACAGAGAATATTTTCCCAAAATATTCTAATCTCAATTTTTGTTCTGTATTTTAGATATAGCCATTCCATCGACTGAGATGTTTTTAAAAATTAAGCAGGCACAAACAAACAAAATACAGGGTCTTTGAACCTGTGTTCAAATAACCTCACTCAAAAATTTAAAATCCTGTAGCTAACGGCCAGGGTGTTGAAGAATGCTCTTGAGCACACCGATAAAGAAGAAAATGGTGGTTCCAAGTACTTTCTCCCACAATGTTTTCATCCATTTCAAAGATAAAATGATCAGTCATTTAAGCTACATTCGTCTACAAATACTCAGTCTGAAGTTGACAAGTCTAAAATTTTATCTTCTTGTAGAAAACTTTTATAGCAATAGAAAACTGAAAAAAGCGACCTGACTTATCAAGTGTTTTACCCGCTGTGGAATCGCACACCAAAGCATTTTCCGGAATAAAAAAAAAAAACACTATATGCTATAACATTGTGGAAGGTGGAAAAAGTGTTCATGATAATGAGCAACTTCTCAATTTTCCCAACTATTTTCTATGTATCTGTTTTACTTAATTGTCATTGTTGTCCCGTTTTTAACCCCTTTTCAACTGCTTCACACGTCTTCACTTTGGACCGGTCTAAGGAATAAGTTTTTGGTTATACGTTATCCCTTTTTAGCGCCAAAACGAGTGAAATTAATTCTTTCAGTTATTCAACTAGAAGATCCTGTTATATGTATTTAAATGCTTCTTAGCCAAAATATCTCAAAAAAGAATTCGAACAGTGTAGATCCAAGATCAGACTGCACATTATGTGCAGTCTGATCTTGACCTATACTGTCCACAAATGCTATTCACAATAACTCTGCGGCGCCACAAGGGTCAGGCTAAACACTCACAATTTATGAGTGAAAATCTTTTTTCAGTATCATAATCAAGGCTCTATGGCATTTATGTTTGATTGACAGACCCTCTTGGGGGCAAACTTACATTTTATTGGCATCAAAAAACACGTGCGATGGATCAAGTCTAAGATACTCCAGAATATCTGAGATGTGTGTGTTTTACTTTCGTCCAGAATTTTTTGAAAAAAAAATATTTATGATATGTTTAACTGTTTTTACATTTTTTTCCACCATGCTTGCTGGCAATGTGCATTTTATATACACTGTAATATAAATAGAAATATTGCAACCTTCACATTCTAGAAAAACATTGTGGCAAAAGGAGTAATGAGCCTCTTTCAAAGTCGTCTCTTTCAACTTTGTTTCAGCAGGTTTAAACTCCACTTTTCCTATTTTATCGACATTCATATATATATAGAGAGTAAGAGACAATTCGGATCCGCTGTAAATTCATTGTGAATTACTGTCTTGTGTATCTTTTGGACTTAGCAACTCTCTCTCTCTGTCTCATAATATTTACGAGTTTACGAGTACATGTAATTGCAATTTGCAATTTGTTCACTTCACGTTTTTTTTTTCTTGTCAAAGTAACCCAGCGAATGCGGGATATTGTACTGTATTTAATAATGTAATACTTCTTCATCATTTAATTGTTATACACGTGGCTTACCATGACTTAAAGAATATAATGTGAAACAATCGATATTGAAAAAATAGAAACTTATTCAACTAAAGTAACAATTATTGCTGCGCGCTTAAACAGTATTCGTGCACAAGAGAAGGGGGAGGGTCTATTGGGCTAATAAAGGTAAGGGTGCGTTGTATTGTTTTCCCGTGTTTATATAATTAATTCATAAGTGTGCGATAAGATTGAAGAGTCGATTAATTGTACAGTGTATCTCTCTGATAATTTGACAAATACGGACTAATGATAACGAGCATTCTTCTGGTTGTCGCTGATATAATCGCTTTTACATAGAACAGAACAGAATTGAACAGAACATAATAGAACAGAACAGAACAGAATTTTTATGAAAACTGTACATAAATACATCGTCTGTTACAAAAAGTATAAACATGATGCATTACATGTGAAGATGGTCAACTGAGGGAAAACGATAGAAGATATTGCTCATCACCTCCTGAGACACAATGCAGCTAGTTCATTTCAAAACGCCCACATACAGTTGACTATAGTATGCTCTGTTAACTTTTTACAAAACGACAAAAACGTAAGCTGGTCCAAATTGAAAGCATTTGCAGACGACAATTTAAATGTGGCTCAAATGATGGTGTTTGTCTTTGACAGGATAAAAACATTGTGGGAAAAGGAGAAAATGCTAGATCTGGGTCAGCCTGCGCAGTCCGCTCAGCCTGACACGTGTCAAAAATCTATTTCTTTTTTGTAAATTTTCTGCATGTCCAAGAACAATTCTACCGCTGATTTAGTCGGTTGTTGGACAAACTGGATTTTATGGATCCATGATAATGTAGTGGCTTGACCTGTCCTGCGTGGCTCAGTAGTGAAAGAGTAGGCTTGGCAATCCTTAGGCAATGGGTTTGAACCATACCCGACGCTCTTGGTTTTTCGTTGAAGTGTCCTTTGGCGAGACACTTCAGAGCCTTAGTGCCAGGCAAACCAAGAAAACACACGCACGATCATGTGAGCTGTCATGATATGGCAGAAATAATGCTGAAAGCGGAGTAAAACACCTTGCAACCGATTAACGCCATAAAGCATGTTGATTTGGTTGATGATGACTAAAATCCATTTTGTTTAACAACCGACTGAATCATGAAGTAGACTGGTTCTATGATATGCTGAAAACTTAACAAGAGCAAAGAGTATCGACTCAGGTCAGCCTGCGCGGACTGCGCAGGCTGACCTGGGTCGATACTCTTTGCAGATGGATTAAACCCCTACCAGTCTGAAAACAAGTTTGTTTCAGGATGTTGAATTAGGCAGACTTTGCCGTACTCCACAAACTCGGTTTTCCATTTCTAACCGGACATTCAACTGTCCTAACTCATCGTGTGAAAATGGATTGGAGTTCTTTTGCCACAATGTATTCATGTATTAAAAGAAAGAAACCTTACAACATTTTTATTGCCCATTTTCAAGTCGTCAGCAACCATTTATTTTATATTCAGAAGACATCGCCCTACTCCATGGACTTGGTTTTCAGTGTCTAATCGATCAATCATGCGATCAGTTTTATCATACTAAAAAAAAAATCCTTATATGAATTTAGGAAAACTTGAGACCCCGAATTGACTCCTTTTGCCCCAATGATTCATGTATTTAAGCTTACATGATATTTTTTTCTTATTTCAAAAAGCATCAGCAACAATACTATTTAAAGACTTTAAAATTAAGAAAGATCTTGCCCCAATCCGCGAACTTGCGTTTTCCATATATAATCGGACAATCACCCGTCCGATCTTATCGTGTAAAATAAAAAACATTTATAAGACCCTGACTTGTCTCCTTTTGTCACAATACTTCATGACTGTATTAAAGCTAACATCATATTTCTTCTGTATTTCAGAAACCGGCAGCTACAATTTTATTTCAGGACTTTTAAATTAAGAAAGACGTTGCCCCACTCCATGAACTCGGGGTTTCTATGTCTAATCGGACAATCATCTTTCCGATCTTATCATGTAAAAAACATATGTGGGGAAACTTGAAACCCCGCATTGACTCCCCGATACATGTGGCATGGGATTTCAATGCTGACAGCCCCTCAACCGCCTGACACTCACAGAAAATAGACCACTTACTGTTTTTAACTTTTTTACTGCTAGTGGCGATTTAACTTGATCATGCAGACGTCGTAGATCAAGATCAGACTGCACAGAACTTGCAGTCTGATCTTGGATCTACGCCGTCAGCTACCTGACTCTAAAACATAGCAAATGTCAAATTTAGTTTCAGCGGAAGAATACTTTTAGACCTGGAAAAAGTCGGACTTATTTTGTTGGCAGCGGAAGAGTTAATTCTTTATCTAAACCCTTATCGTACTACATATCTAAAATGAAATTTTTAATTCCACTGTAAAAACCAAAACATCGCTATTTCAAAGTATTGTTTTGGGGAATAGTATGTTCTCATCGGACAGTGTAGATACAAGATCAGACTGCACGTTCTGTGCAGTCTGATCTTGATCTACACTGTGCGCAAGAGGTCAGTGAGTCGCGCCTAGCAGCCTAAGGGTTAAACTGACTGTAACATAAAGTGGCAGCTTTAATTCTAGTTTTGCAATTCATTTTTCTGTCAGCGACTAGGACTTTGACAGACTGTGCTGTAACATTATTATCAGACTCGTAATGATATCCATATTTTTGAATGGTATGAATTAAACTTGCATGTATTTTAACTGCCGAAATGTTTACTTCCGGTCGCTAGTGTCCCTTTAGGTATGGTCTTAAGCATTTACCAAAGGACAAAAGTATAGACTCGTAAATATTGACAGCATTTGCAGACGACAAATAGACCAAACGATGAATTTATCCATGAAAGGATAGAAAACATTGTTGAAAAAAGAGAAAATGCTGGTCACCAGCAATTCTTTTCCCACAATGGATTTAAAGATTACGACCCCTAACTCGTCGGTAAATGTAGCGTAAAATGGACGTTTTCGTAAAGGCTATTTGGCCAATCTCGGCAGCTTCCGTCTTTTAGTATGAGAGTTAGGGGCCGTTGACCTTAAAAGCATTTTCACCGGGGGTCGTTAAAACGTGAGATTTTTTTTTCGGTAAAAGATTTAAATTGCGGCAATTTCATTCTTTAGGCTTTAATTGCTTATTTGCCTTTATAACCGGTTACCATCACTCGAAAGGGTTTTGGTTTTTAGATACAAAATAAACTGTTTGTAAATCTAATGAAGTTGTTTAGTTAAATGATTAAACACCCTGGCTCAATTTGCGATCTAAGTTTAAATAGTTTTGCAAATAAAACTAGACGCGTGGGCATCAAAAATATTGATACATAATGTTGGACCTCATGTCATTTTAATTTTTAAGTGATATTTAAATTTTGAAAAGAAGAAAAAATAGATAAGATGCAGTAGTGCAGTCATGCTGACTGTTGGCCTAAAAGAATTCATCACAAATTTGACAAAAAAATGGAGGTTGGGTAAATATTTAAAGGATAGGATAACAATACATTTTACTGCAAATCGCTGTACAAAATGGAGTAAATACTTAAGAAATGGGTCTATTTCCTTTCCTACATTTTTTTCAGAACATGTCACCTGCAGATGAGCCTGCAGTAAGCCGTATATTGTATTGATGCATTCGTTTTGACCCTTTCCTTAAGGACAAAATTTAAACTATTTCAAATCGGTTGCATCTGCAGACAGCAAAATATAAAGTGTTATAACCGATCTAAGTTCTTTGATATAAAGTAACAATAGCTGCAAAAAGTAAACAAACCGGGCGTTAAAATGCATTTAGATTTAAATCATACGATTTAAAAATGTGGAAATTATTGTGAAGATGACAATCTGTTATTTACGGTGGGTGCAAGTGTTAGCTGCCGACAGAGAAATTAATTTCAGACCTAGGCTAAAAGTTGCCAGGTCACTGTATCTCTTGTTTACTTTTGCCTGATCTTGAAATTCATTTTTGTGCCAGCGACTAAGACTTGGACCGACCGCACAATAACAGATTGTCATCTTCACAATATTCACCATACTTTTAAATGGTACGATTTCAATATAAGTACATTCAACACCTGCATTGATTTTTTTGGCCACTTTTGGGCCTTTAATGAACACATTTTCGGAAAAGAAGAAAATGTTGGTTATCAGCATTTGTTCCTCTCCCAGAATGTTTTCAAAAGGCTTTTTACTCCAGGTCGTTAAAGCATTGGATGGTAAATTGGCCTTGTAACGTTAGTATACAAACTGTTTAAATGTTTTTCAGAAAAGAGTACTTGTAACAAAAATACTCCACTTTTTTTATCATAATATTATTGAATATTTAGAGAGTGTTTATTACAGCTCTATTTGCATAAAATATCAGACATGTAACGGGATCTAACGGCAAATAACTAAATTTTTTTATGTTTACCCTTTACCACACAATCCCAAGTTTTAACGACCCTCAGAAAGAAGGCTTTTGAAAATTTTTTGGGAAAACAAGAAAATGCTGGTAACAAGTATTTTCTTCTTTTTTTTCCACAATGTTTTCTACCCTATCAAAGGCAGAAACTATCACCTGAGCTACATTCAATTTGTCGTCTACAAATGCTTTCAATTTCGACATGTCTAAAATGTTATCGTTTGGTAAACAGTTTAAGTATGCTTCATCCCCTTATCATGATTCTTCTATGAATTGTAAGTAAAAAAATTACCTTGGATGTTTGAAAAAAATGGACCGTTGGTCAGGAATTAAAGCATAAAGGAAAAAAAAAAAACGCTAAAACGCGAAACAGTTTATTATTTTAACGCTGAAAAAAAAAGAGCTTAAGCACTTAACAGTTTATTTTAACACGCCTGGACGCGTCTTTTAGTTGATAGAAGGAAAAAAATTCAGAGCATCATTAGTTTGAATTTTTCAAATTAGTGGATGGTTTATGAGCAGTCTGATCTTGATCTATATTGTCTGTAAGAACACTCAATTAATTACTGGACATTCCAATGGTAAAGCGTTAAAAGAAATTAGAGGAAAAAAAATGTTACAAAGAAATAAAATGGATCGGAAAAGAAACAAACAATTTAATTCCGCCGACGTCAAATGTATGATCTCGAACGCTCTTGACGGCAGAAAATACATGTATAGAACACTGAAATTCTGAAAGATTTTTATTTTATAGGCCTGACCAAACAAGCAGACGGCATGGATCTAAGATCAGACTGCATGTACGTTTTGTGCTGTATGATCTTGATATAGTCCGCCCGCTATAGCCCATGTTTCGCCCATGGCGCTAGTAGTCAATTTTAAACAAAGGTATCCATTTATTCGGTTTAGAAAAAAGTTGGTAAGTTAAAAAATTGCGAACAGAGCAAACCTAGTATCAATATGGACCTGTCAATCGATCACGTGTTTTGACACAGTATCATGTCTGTTACATGTCGATAACTATGCGGGTTGACATCCTATTGACAGCCGTCGATTGTTCATAATTATTGCTTTAAACTCTCTGTCTGATGAACTGATCATTTAGGTTTAACTTTGCTCAAAATTTAGAATGTGTAATTGAAGACAACAAAAACAAGTTACCGGACATATTAAGTCTCCTGCAGAACGCGCAGTCTGATCTACACTGTCTGATGCCATGAAGGTTTTGTTCTTATCGGTGAATGAAATTTGAAATTTGAATATTTTGGTTCTTGTCCGTAAATTGTCCATAAAAGCGTGTTGAGCAAGCCTTGTTCACTGGTAGAGTCTAGTCAGTTATTTTCTGGAATAAATATTCGTAATCAGCGAATTTTTAAAGTCCTATGACTTTTTGGATAAAATTCGTGGCATTTTATGTAAGCGCAAATGTTCTTACTTAGATCAGACTGCACAGAACGAGCAGTTTGATCTTGGATCTACTTTGTCCACGACTTTGTGCATATTTTAAAAGTTCCATCTTATTAATTCAGCGATCTAAGTGCTAGGCAATACCTAAATAGAGACGCTGTAGATCGAGCTGTAAGACCTACATTTATGATCATGACCACTTGACAGATAGCGGATTTCAGATGCTCCCCAGCGGATGTTTTATTACGATAAATTAAATAGCCCATGAAATTCATGACACGCCCATTTAAATATTAAGGGGGTAAATGTTTATTGTGTGTGAGTTTATGGAATGGCTCTCCGATATCTAAATAAAACTCCCCGGTGGCTTGTTTTCTGCCATGATGAGCACTTCATTTTGTATGTGCTGCTCTTTTGGATTTTTTTTTTTGAGATTAACTACGTTTGCTTGTTTATTTGGTATTTAAAACTCCACCAAAAATGAAAGACTTTACATACGACAAATCGAATCCGACTCAAAAGAAGATTTCTGTCTTTGAACTGGGAGAAAACATTGTGGGAGAAAATGATGGTTTCCAGCATTTTATCCTTCTTCCCCACAATGTTTTCCTATAAAGGATTCTTCTTCTATATAAAACTCAGGGTTGTGTGGTAAAGAATTAATGCCAACTTCGTGACATTTCTTCAGCTATATATTGGCGACCGGAGCACCTGCCAATGCTTACCCGGAGTTTCTGGGGCCATGCATCCATATACATAACATTCTTTCCAAGCCACTAGCTGCTTCCACCCATTAATATAATCGGAACGAAGTCCAGAGAAGAAAGGGAAATTTTGCTATGTATTTAAGAATCAATTATGCGACGGCGGCAAATGCATCCATTTTAGATTTTCTTAGTATCTTTTCCAGTACTGTACACAAATGGCAACACAATCTTTACACTATAGTGGCTGCTATCACCTATATTTACACTAGTGGCTGCTTCAAACTCTCTTTATAATGGTGGCTGCTTTCCACTCTCTCTACACTAGTGGCTGCTTTCCAGTTTCTTTATACTAGTGGTTGCTTTCAAGCATAACCAAGGTTGAAACAACATCTGGTGGCGAGAGAATAATTTATCCGCTCGCAATGATTAGATCAAGCCTAAGAGAGAACTCTGGCGGATTAGAGAATCGAACTCATATTTCCTGAATTGCTAGCCTCGTAGGTACAAAGCCACTGTCAATGCCCGAGAAAGAAAGAGAGAAAAAAGAAAGAAAATGCTGCTTAATAAGCAGTGATCAGGTAATTTAGTAGTTACAACGTATGGTATAAAGAAAAATTCGGCTTTCTATTTTAGGTCCGTTGAAATAGAAGACAATTATGATGTATCATGATGTAATATTTATAATCATTAATACTGAAAAAACTCGTTCTGTCTTGGTTACAATGATTGACAAACTATAGAATTATGTAAATTATGTAAATTTAAGATCAGACTGCAAACTAGGTACAGACTGATCTGTTATCTGCCTGGTTCGCAAAACCAGTTTAATCCTTATCCAGAAAGCCCCGAGTTTTAACGAACCAATGCAGGAAACCTTTTGAAAACATTGTGGGAAAAGGAGAAAATGCTGGTAACCAGCATTTTCTCCATTTCCTACAATGTTTTCTACCCTATCGGAGAATTTAAGTTAATTTGGTTTAATGTTGAAATTGTTGTCTGTAGATGTTGTGAATTTGGGAGATTCTAAAATTGCCCGTTTAAGAAAGGGTTGATATTTAGACTGAGGGCGAGCATTATTTACCTGAAAAACCATTGAAAATTCATTCTTTTTCTGAAGGAGTATATCGCTGAAGAAGACTCAAATTTTAGTACAAGTCGAAGCAGAATTTAGTCAACAACCCCCTACTTCGCATTCATCATACAATGTATTTGCTTTTGTTTAGTACAAGGAATGAACTTGCGTGCAACTTTTTTCACGGACTCCTTGAATATTCTAACCTCTTGTACTTATCTGGTAACGAAAAATAATTTGATCGTTCGAAAAAAAAAACAAGATATAAGCTTAAAAATTACTCGTATTTTGAATCACAGAAGTTTAATTGGTTGTCGAAAGAGTTGTGCGAAGCACAGATATGCATCGAAAGAAGAAGGACGAATATTTCTCAATTTATTCACTATTTATAGAAAATAGTGCGGAAGTTATCAGATGCGCAGCCGAAGTGTTCTCTTCATACAAGACCGCGTTCTGGCAAATAGTCCGAAAATAACGGATCATCTCTTACCATTGTGTGCTAGAATAGTCACCGTTTCGTTCTTGTATGCATACATTACATCAAAGTTCAGGATTACCTTTTTACCGATGGACGAACCACTTCCATTGAAAACAAAAATTATACAAACTTCAACATTATAGCATCTCAAAACGAAAAGGTGTTTCCGTCCTTTTACTTGTTCAAAGTTTCAACAGAAGTGAGACAATAAAGAATTTATCACTATTATTTTTCTTTCTTAAATATTGAAAACATTATTGGAGAAGGTGTCATTGTTTGTAACAAACAATCATTCATTTTACTGCAATGCTTTCAAATGCTGTCTACATCCAGTGTAGGAACAATAATAAAACTTACTTGTATGTACACGGGTTAATGACAGTATTACTAACTATTACGTACGTTAACAAGCTCTTCCTGCTGTCATGTTCTGGGAGCTTTCTTCGCGAGTAATTGAGTGCGCATTCCAAGAGAAACAAAAAATAGAACCTTATAATTCGGTCTTGTTACAACTAAAGTCCCAGGGAACATGCGTTAATAAACCTCATAGTTAATTCATAAAAAATGGAAATCTTCCGTCAGTAGGAAAAGATTTTTACTGCAGTTTTAATGCCGTTTAAGCTCAGAAAATGTCATACATTATCTCATAAATTATCGGATAGTTTAGATCAAGATTAGACTGCACGTTTGGTGCAGTCTAATCATGATCTAGTCTTGCCGAAAAAGCAACTTAAGGTTTTCCTTTTTTTTAAGCCTCCTAAAGAAGAAGAAGAAGAAGAAGAAGAAGATTTTTTATATACCGACAAAATGTAATCGTTTTCTAACCCAATCAAAATCAATTTTCGGAGTCGGCTTTAGATTTGACGAAATTAACTATATTTTGATATACTTACAATTAATCACACACAGTGTGTCTTTCTTTTCCTTCTTTTTATAATCGATCAACAACTTTTTTGGTTTTTCTAGCTCAAAATTGAGACTAGTGCTTCATTCGTAGGCCTGTTCATGATAACTCTTGTGTTATGTAGATCTACTTGATTGTGTAAGTTTTGATTATTGGTTTGGGGGTACTATTCCCGTTCTGTTAAAAACTTTCTACCACGACTCAGTTGGGTTGTAGTTTAGTTTTTACACAAGTTTTGATTAATACTTTCCCTAATGATTCATTATCCTCCGAAACATAATGCAGCAGACGAACTCTTTCTTAGACGAAAAAATAGATTTCTCCAAAACTGATAGCATTTACATACACCAAATCTAATTCAAATGCATCTCTAATTATAGGATTTGTCTTCAGAAGGGTAGAAAACATTGTGAGAAAAAGATAAAATGGTTACCAGCATCTACTGCCTTTTCGAAGATGTTTTCAAAAGCTCCCGTCCTCGGGGTCGTTTAGAAATCGAGATTGTTTAGTAAAGAGTGAAAAAAAAATCAAAGTAGATCCAGCATTTTTACAACCAGTATGAGTTTCGGTAAATACATCAATTTAGTTTTTACGTAATGTGGTAAAACTTGTTTGTTACAAGCCTTTTGCTACAATATTTTAAAAACTGGTCTGATGCAAGACGAAAAAGTCGTTTACGGGTGGTGTTGTCAAAATAATCAGCGTCACGTGTCACGAACCATTGTTTAGTAATCACCGTTTTATTTTATATCTTTATATAATAGTACATGTTTAAGTTGCTTATTTGGTATCAGCGAAAAGTGAATAACTAATGTATAGCACTTTACAGTTGTACAAACTAATCTTAGTCTCTTCTCGTCGCAAAGGTTGTCAAAAGTTGCTCCACCCATTTTATTTTACAGTTTTTAGGCAATCTTTAACTGAGTCGGATATTTGACAACCTGGTTTTACCATCTTTATTGTTTGGCAATAGAATTTCAGTTGTTTGTATGGGTAGAGAAATCAATGTGCAGTCTTATCTAGATCCAACGGTGCCCAATTTATTTTAGATAATGATTGTTCAATTGATTTAAAAAAAAAAAGATAACCAGCATTGCATTATTACGATCTTTCATGTACTGAATGAGCATATCCACTGCGTTTAGTTGGCACTCTGAGCTCTCTACCGCAAGGCAAAATTTTGAATGTGTTTCAAGTGATGGGAATTATCTTCGTAAAGTTAGCGAACATTGTGAGAAAAGGAGAAAATGCTGATACCAGGATTTTCTCCTTTTCCAAAAATGTTTTCAAAAGCCTTCTTACTCAGCATTGTTCAAACTCAGGATAGTGTGGTACAGAGTTAAAATTATCCGTTTTTTAACTGCTAACTAAATTGAATAACGTGAGATCTCCAGCCAGCAGCTGAAATAGTGCGATTTTCAAATTTCGTTTGGTCCGAAGAATGTTGAATTATTGGAAAGTGTAGATTAAAGATCAGACTGCAATTTTTGTGAATGGACTAAACAAGCGGACGGTAAAGATTCAAGAAAGGGTTACTTGTTACAAAGATTTAATAATTTTAGTAGAAAAACAAATTGCTAATTTCTTCTAAGAGTAGTTGGATAATGACAAGTTCTTTTTTCACCCAGTTTAGAAAACCAGTTCCATTTCGATATTTGATTCGTGTTACCTAAGAAGGGTTTAATCAGTTTTATTTAGCGGGCATTTGCATTCGAAAGAAGATAAAGTCATTTTTCCAAAAGCAAAGTTTTATTTATAAGATTACATAAATATATGGTATTTAGTCACACAACATTATCTCAACGCAAAGATTTGAAATATCAGCCATGGTTTAGCTTTAATTCTGGAGAATCCATGTAGTGATTGTTTTTCCATTGGAAATTGTAGTAAATGATTTACCAACACATGTTTAGCAATATATTTTGACAATCTGTTAAGGACATCAAAATAATACATACCGACGAGGACAAAGGAGGCGTGGTCCCTGGGTTATATCCCAATGACGGCAAGGACATTTGGCGACACAGTCACATGTATTAAGTTCGAGACTCTCCGTCCACACAAGTACACAAGTTGTCCGTTGGTTAAGATTATTTTCAAGAAATGAACACAATTCCAAAACCTCGCGGAACTTTTACGATATAAGTAAGAATTATATGTCCTATAAACTTGTTTAAGTTTTCAGTTGTTCTCACTATGAAGCTATTATCTTCTTGTTTATTTTTCCGTAAAGTTTATAGAAATGTTAAAACGTCCTGACAGCTACACGAGATCGCTGACGACAAAGGTTGTAACAACAGCGAGCGACATAAATCAACCTGGTCGGTTTTATTACATTGAAGTGCTCCTAAAGACGTGTATTATATCCATGAATAAACTTCAGAGATTTGGAAAGAGAGTTACTACCACAGCGTTTTTGAGATGAGAAGCCGATGTTGCTTTCAACGATGTAAACAATCGAAATATCACTATACATGTGTAGAGAGTATTTAATCGGGCAGCGATTTATCTTATCAAAGCTGCATAGTTATGTGGGGACGAACTTGGAAATCACCACTGTTGATTTTTACACGCAGATTCACGCGGTTCGCCATGTTACAAGATTTCATACAAGCAATCTACAAGCGCCCACTTGATTGGCTCACATGTATCACTAGTATTTTCCCATTGGTCGGTATCAAGTGCTTTCTACCAGGTACGCGCTGAAGTACAGCTGAAGATTGTTCGCCCCGCCTTTTGGGAGTTTATTGGGAAATCACTCAGGGCTAGAGTTAAAATATCAGAATATCGGGAGAAACTATTCTCTATGCGAAGCTTGTGGTAGCTGTCGATTCTTCTGAGATTACAAAAAAAGACTAACAATTCATAAAAAAAGAGAAGATTGCCTTTTCTCCCTCATTGATGTATGAAAAGCGGGCTTTATTTAATTACATTAAATGCTTTTTAGTTACATTTAGTATGCGAAGTCAATGCTGTGAGATGTCTGTTTCGAATAATAAAAAGAGGCTTAGCTCAGAAAAACAACATTAGGAGAGCTAAAAGACGCGGAAACAGAGCTAAGTGGATGAGACATTGACAAAGGGACAGATAATTCAGCACTTGTGTAAATGATATTGGTTCTTGTCAGTGGACAAAGTTCTAATCCCCGGCGATACTCGAGGGGCCTGAAGTTTGATCAAGGCACCAGTACCCTATAGCCCGGGAAAGCATATCCTTTAACCCTTCACTTGCTAGAAAAGTGAAATGAAACTCTATAGTCCATTGTAGAATTACCAATTTTGCTATTTCAAAGGTATTTTTGAGGAAAAATGTCTTCTTATCGGATAGTGTAGATCCAAGATCAGACTGCACGCTCTGTGCAGTCTGATCTTGATCTACACTATCCGACAAAGGTCCTTGAGTCACGCAAAGCAGCCTAAGCGTTAACAAAATGTATATATAGACATACTGTACAGCGTTGAAATATAGAAACCTAGTTTTGAAAGTGTCTGTTTTGTATTTTATGTTCACTTTAATGTCTGTTTATCTTAAAGAAAAAAATCTATAAAAATATATCTATTTAGTTACGGTCAATTAATGTCTAAATAGTCTAGATTTCTAATAAAACAGTGTTGAGGGTTAATATAGTCGCATTGTTTCAGAGCTTAATCTGACCAACTGTCAATCTTTTAGCTAAATTTAATTACCAAACTTAGATGGCAATCTGTGTTCGGTCGCTCGCTCCGCGGATGTGCCGCAGTTTTACAAGGAAATGAATTGATAGTAGCGGCCATGATGATCGGGGTAAAAACACTACAGACTTGATAAACGGACACAACTTTTTTCCACCTATTTAATCGCAGAAACTTGCCATACGCTTTATTCTGTTCTCTGTCGCGTCACTCGTATCTGATTCCGATGTTATACGATCATCCATAACCAATTAAAGCAAGTTCTGGAAAATTTATGGTCATTTGGTTACTTCAATAAAAGACTTCTGTCACTGTTAAAGGTACAGTATTGGACAAAAATAAACAATGCAGTCGTTAAGACGCATTAAATTTAAATCATACCATTTAAAAGTAAGAAAATTATTGTGAAAATGAAAATCTGTTATTGTACGGTCGGTCCAAGTGTTATTCGCTGGCAGAAAAATGAGTCTTAAAACCTGATAAAAAGTAAGCAAAAGACTTGGTTACTTTTTACCTGGTTTTAAAATCCATTTTTATGCCAGTGACTAACACTTGGACTGACCGTACAAAAACAGATCGCCATTTTCAAAATAATTTCCATAGTTTTAAACAGTATCTTGGAAATGTAAATTCATTTAACACTCTCGTGGTTTACTTTTACTGTTATTGAACCTTTAATGAAAGTGGGACTGTTAAGACATCTAAATGGAATAAAAAGAGAGAGAGAGAAAAAAAAACAGTTCAGTTCAAGAAAATTTGCATGCTAGCGTCTGTTCCCCGAGACTAATACAAAGAATGGGAAGTTTCTCCTATTGAAATTGGATCAAATATTGAATTGTTTTTTGGTCAGATTGTCTTAGTAGATCGGACAGGTTAGATTAGGAACATGATCTGTATTCACAAACTATCCTTCAGAACATTTTCAGTCTAATTCTCGCAATTTTCTAAATCTGGAAGTAACACACCTTCTGATTGGCTAAACCATTTATGGTTTAGCTAATCAGAAGTTGTGTTACTTTCGGATTTAGAAAATTCTGGAGAATAAGACCAAGAACTTTCTTAAGAATGGTAGATGAATATGGACCTAGATTGCAAGTTTTATGCAGTGTATTCTTGCACTACAATGATTTTTCCATGTAAGAACACATAGCTGTTTCTGGTCCAAGAATTACAAGGACTAGAAAGGCAAAACCATTCGTTCGCACAATATTCTGAAATTTCTAAATCAGTTTTTCACATTTAATATTCCGTGTTTACTTTAGTCCATGCTAAAGTAAATACTTATTCTTATTCATTTAACAGCGTTAAAAATGTTGATTTAAAGAATTACACTTTCATGTTGAAAAGCATTGATTATAAACTCTGAGCAGTGGACTGCATTATGGTACATGCACTGACTAAAATACGGAGTTATACGAGCTATTATACGAGCTCGTACATGAGCCATTTTTTTTTTGTGAAAAGGAGTTTATGAATCTCCAAAAGTTATTGACCCATGTGGACAACACAGGCTAACATGGATCGAAATTTTTTGCTGTTTGTAAATTTTCTGCATGCTTCTTAATGATACAGTCGGTTGTTAGGCAAAATGGACTTTATGAATCCATGATTATGTGATTACTTGCTCGGTATTTTTCTAATAGTTGAAAAAATAATTTGGTCAAAAAAATCATTTCAGGGGTGGAAAGAGTAAAAAAAATTATGAGAAATAATATCCTTTTTAAATCGTTATAAACATGCCAATTTATAATGTTATATTTCCATAACTACTTATCATGTTTACATGGGATGCAGGGTAAAGTTTATTTTTTAAGGTGCAAGTTTCAGGCAACAATTTCTGAACTGCGAAAGCTTCCCCCCCCCCTCCCAAAAGAAAAACTCAGAACACCCTGTAGGCGACCCATTTTCGTCAGCTCACAGACCATTTTTGAAAAATTGTGGTAAAATGGAAATTGTCTGTAAAAATGCAACAGTATTTTCAGATGTAATCAGATACTAACCCTTAGGCTGCTAAGCGCGATAAAATGGCCTTTTGCGGACAGCGTAGATTAAGATCAGACTGCACAGAACGTGCAGTCTGATCTTGGATCTACACTGTCCAATAAGGAGATATTTCTCCCAAAAAAATCTATGAAGTAGCAATATTTGGGTTTTTACTGTCATCTTGAAACTTTTATTTCCCTTATTAAGCAGGTCAAGGGTTATACATAAGTTCAGGTCTATTACCGTAATCGGAAGGATGTGCTGTAGACTTGTTTCTAAGGTAAAGCTGGGTTCAGCTGTTCCAATCCATCCTATCCATTTAATACCAGCTAGTTTATTCAAAATGCAAGCCTTCATATCTTTTATGACAATTTAGATGTAGAAGTTAGACTGATGCATGCAAACGCCAATGGCTGTACATAAATACTTGAAAAATAGATCCTGGGCTTATGCCAAATTTAGGTTGAGCCATGCTCTCTTAAAAGTTTGTTTATTGCATTTGCAAAAAGTATCGACCCAGGTCAGCCTGCGCAGTACGCGCAGGCTGACCTGGGTCAAAACTTTTTGTTTTTGGTATTTTTTTTCTGCACGTCAAATGAAAAGTGTACCTCACGATTCAGTCGATTGTTCGACAAAATGGATATTATGGTTCCAAAATTATATGACGATTTGAACGGTACTATGTATCACGGAGATGCATTAAACCCCATTTTGCCAGAGCATGGCTCTTTTAGGTGTAAAAAAAAAAAAAAACGTACAGCATTAGAGTTGATACTGAAAAGAACAGAAAATAAATCATGTATAACATTCTACTAAACGATTGCATGCCTTTTTTTTTACGCTCAGGAGAGAGGTAGTTGCAAACATTATGGAGAAAGAAGAGATTACTGGAAAACAGTATAAGACAGAAGACAGATTATTTTCCTTTGGAGTCTGTTAAGATTTTGTATCTTTTTACTGATCTAATTTGAAATATTGTGCTGCCATAATCACGTTTTTTGGTTTTACGAAAACATTAACTTATTCAACAATATATTTCTTCTTTTTTTTCCAAATTCCGGTTATTTCTTGTTGTATACCTGTTAATATTTTCAAAAATACATTTAATACTTTTAATATATTTGATGGGACAAACATGTCATGGAAATCCCTTTCTTCGAATACATATTGTATTTTTATAGAAAAAAATATTCATATGAAGTAAACCCTTCAGTTTCATTATTATCAATACCTAGTAGAGTTCTGTATAATTCGAACGGTTCGATAGAATTTTGTCTGCATTCAATATGGAAGGAAAATTATACAAAAAAAAAAAAAATGTTTTATGTTGTTAAAACGACTATTTCCTGTTTTTATAGTCGACCGAGCATGATAACGGGGATAAATAGGAAACGATAACTAATGTACGGAAAAAAAGGGACCGTGTACATCATCGAATTTGCCACTGCGTTAAACAACCTCAATCGCTTATGACAACTGTAAAAGATCGCTTATGACAATTAAAAAAGCGAAATTAATAGAAATTGAAATGGAATACGAAAACATTTTGCTGCAATTGTTATAGTCTATTAACCTCTCGCTATTAATTAAACGTTCGGCGGATCTAGATGTAATTCAAAATGGGAAGCGTGGAGCAGACGACATCGCAAACGTGTGATTGAATGTCGGTCTCTGCAGTTTTTATTTCACTGCCTTTTCAGCGGTATAGTATCTGATTAACTATGAAACATCGGATCCTTCATTAATCATAACCTCATTTCTACTCCGCGTAAATTCATCACGCATAAAACTATGGGAATTATGTTACTTCTTCATATAGAATAACTAATAGCCCAAAAGAAAAACTAGAACAAAATAACTTTTGAAATCAGCCCTTCTTATTTCTTATTTTTATTTCTGCGTTTCCTTCAGACTATATAATGCAACAAGATGTTTTAAAAATTGAAAACGCAATGCTATTCTTGGTCAGAAAATTATGAAATATAATATACAAATGTATATGAGACATACTCTGGCAAAAGGGGGCTTAATGCATCTCCGTGATCCATGATACAAAGCAATTCATCACATAATTATGGATCAACAAAAATAAATTTTGTCTAACAAACGACTGAATCATAAGGTAGACTGGTCCTTTGAGATACAAAAATTTATCAACAGCGAAAAGTTTCGGCCCAGGTCAGCCTGGACAAGGCAGGGCAGGTCCAAGATCAGACTGCAGCGATGATGTTCTGATCTTTACTGTCAACATTTTCATCTATAGATTGTTGCTTTCATTGTTTTATAGTATGTATTTATCTTATCAAGTCTTTCTTTCTTTCTTTCTTTCTTTTTCACTCAACCCGTCTGCTGCACTAGATACAAGGAAAGCATTATTTCGAATTTTCATGATAAATTACACACGTATGCTGAGGCGGTCACTGGTTGGGACGTTATACATTGACCCTTAAAATGCTGAAAGAATGTAAAGAACATTCCAAGCCTCTAGTAAAAGGCGAAATATTGCAATTTCAAAGTAGTTTTTTTTTTCGCTTAAAAAAACGTCACATGGGACATTTTAGATTCAGGGTCAGACTGCACGTTCCATACAATCTGATCTTGATCTACACTTTATGCAAAAGCGCATCGACTCGGACTTGTAAGCAGAAGGGTTAATAAATGTTTTGGATCGAATTCAACGCACTTCAGTTTTGTCTAAAAGCAGGAGATTTGTACATAAAATGGAGAATAAACCCTTTACCAAACGACAAAATTATTGACTGATCAGATTTAAAAGCACTTGCAGACTACAAAAATAAATATGTCATAAATGATGGGATTTGTTTCAGAGAGACTACAAAACATTGTGGGAAAAGGAAAAAATGCGGATTACGAGCATTTTCTCCATTTCTCCGTATTTTTCAAAGGGCCTCTTTCTCAGGATTGTGTGGTAAAGGGTTGAAAAATATGAAATTCATCATTTCTGTCACTTTCAAGACCTCGAGAGTTCTATTTCAGATTGAAGCGGCTTCGACCCTTTTTTGCCTTCGACTCCAAACAACAAAAATTTTTGACTCAACCAAATGTTAAGCACTTGCAGACAACAAGTTAAATGTAGCTCAAATGAACATAAATGTCTTTGAAAGGTAGGAAACATTGTGAGAAAAAGAGATAATGTTTGTTACCTGCATTTTCTCATT
The DNA here is from genome assembly GCA_946811185.2 of Hippopus hippopus. Classification (NCBI taxonomy): domain Eukaryota; kingdom Metazoa; phylum Mollusca; class Bivalvia; order Cardiida; family Cardiidae; genus Hippopus; species Hippopus hippopus. Next base: position 40,615,382 of record OX328103.1, read on the forward strand.
TTGCATCAATGTTTTTAAACGGCATCTTCCTCTCTGAAAACACGGGATCGTGTGGTAAAATTTTAGCACATGACAAAATATTATACTCAGTCAAACTGAAAGTATTTTCAGACAACGAGTAAAACGTCCCCTAAATAATGGGCTTTGTCTTTGAAAGAGTTGAAATCAGTTTGAGAAAAGGAGAAATACCGATTTCCAGCATTTCTCTTTTTTTCTTTTTCCCACAAGGTTTACAGAAGTTTTCTTCTTTAGGGTTGAAAAAACATGGTGTTATTTAGTAAAGGGTCCAACCATTCTCATTGCCCTAGTGTAGAAGGTTGATTCTAGGATGAAAAATTAACTTTTTGGACAATAAAGAAATACACAAAAATGCACAAAGCTTTAGTTATCAATTCGAACATTCCATTTAATGGCATCACATTCAATATAATAGTGTAGAGACATTATATTAGTCCCATTTATTTCTCTATTTACCTACAAAGCAGTTATGATAATAGACTCGGGTGCTATTGATCGATTCTGCAATATTTACATTTTTAACTCCTGAAGTAAAATTTGCAGCAGTCGAATATGAAACGTTGGATAATGAACACAGATGAAAGTTTAAGACACGAAAAGATTTACACATGTAAAAACTTTGTAATAAAACGAAAAATTGCGCTTCAATGAAAATTTCTCCATTTGCCACAATGTTTTCTTCTAACCAGCATTTCCCATTTTCCAAAATGATGCTAAAGACGATAAACATCGGTTGTATGAGGCCTAGAGTTTTAAGGGTAGTTTCCAAATGACGTAATTAATAAGGATCACATAATCAGATCACATGGCGATTCGTCATGTTACAGCGCAGACACCTGCCTCTTGACATTGTTGAGCCACGGATAAGTCCTTTTTCCATTCTGTCGAAATTTTCGATAATCCTTTACCACATAGATTATTTATTTACACATCCCAGCAAACCTGCCCTACACTCAAGCACATGTTCTCTCCTCATTGTTGAGGACAGTACTATTGCAGGAACATTAACCATTATCCGACTAAGTAAATTAAATAAATTTTCAATCCGACAGTTAAAACCCTAATACTATTACTTCAAACTTATTTTTGGGACAAAAATAGCTCCTTATCGGACAATGTAGATCCAAGATCAGTCTGATCTTGATCTACACAGTCCGCAAAAGGTCAGTGAGTCGCGCTTTGCAGCTTAGGTGTTAAGCTATTATCAGCAGTGAATTCACTGGTTGTTATGAGCAATCAATGGTATATTGTAAGCCTATTGACACTGTCGCTGTCAGCTAAACAAATCTGACTTTTTTTAGAAGTCTAAAGTACCATTCCAGTGCAGCTCAAGATATCTTTGATAGTATTTCAGTATCTGGTGGCGGACTAGATGGATCCAAGAACAGACTGCGCGTTCTGTGCAGTCCAGTGTTGATCAACACAAAGCCCACAAAGGTATTCAGTAAGTCGCCATTGGCATTGACAGTATTAAAAGTATTATTTGGAGTACTGAAGTGGTGTTATTTACGAAAAGAAATACGCACGAAAGTTATCAATCTTTGCCAAAGTGGTCAAATGGGTTTAGCAAGACATATCCTTACTCTGCAAAAGGGAAAAGAAGTGGTGCTGTGTGAACGTGGATCTTCAATGCCGCCTGATATTTCGTGATATATCAAGCAAAAACCGACCTTGCTATTGTAATATCTAGTTCTCTCTAACTTTCTGAAAATGTCGGTTTTACTTTCACAGTACACTAAAGGTCAACCCTCCTCCTGCTATATAAGCTAAATAACATTTTCAAGCCGAAAGTAAAAACCCGAATACTAGTAATGTTATTTCAAACAAATCTTTTTTTTTTTTTTGAGAAAAATATCTCTTTAACGGACAGCGTAGATCCAAGATCAGACTGCACATTCTGTGCAGTCTGATCTTGATCTGCTCTGTCCGCAAAAGGTCAGTGAGTCGCACTTAGCAGCTTAGCAGGGTAAAAAGTAATGAAACAAGACACAGCTAGCTTCCTTCGTGGGATTTAAACCATTCTGTTGTCTGCAGGTGATTCAGCAATTACTGTACATGTAAGGTTTGAAACAACAGCTTATGCTTTGTGTCGACTACCTAAAAGTACAGACAGCACAAAAGTCGTCTTTTGGCACATCGAAATACATCGTTAATTCGGAAAGGGACTAAAACAGAACAAATCAAAATAAACCATGCTCTAGGAAAATGGGGCTTAATGTATCTCCGTTATACTTGATACCAAGCAAGTAATCATATAATTATGCATCCTTAAAATCCATTTTGTCTTATAACCGACTGAATTATGAGGTAAACCGGTCCTTTGATATGCATAAAAATGACCGATAGCAAAAAGTTTCGGACTGCGCAGGCTGACAGGGGTCGATACAGATGCATTAAGCCCCCTTTTCACGGATCATAGCTCATATTTTATATTTATGGAATACAGGTACAGAGTCATTTTACATGAGACCAAAATGTTTAACCCTTTACGAAACAGTCTCGAGTTTTAACAACTCTGATGTAAGTGGCTTTTTAAAACATTGTGGGAAAAAAAAAAAGAAATGCTGATTACCAGCATTTTCTTTTCTACAATATTTTGTAAGAGGATTTTCAGTTTCTTAATCACATTTCATTTGTCGTCTGCAGACACTTTTGATTTGGACCTGTCCAAAATTTTGTTAATTGGTAAAGAGTTAACTTGATTCTTTTTTGCTTATACGTACCTTTTTTCCCTCTGGAATAAGTGTGCAAAATAGTATGTATATAAAGTTCTGCCCAAAACAGGAATCGGTACCAACTCTCGAACTGTCCTGCGTCAAGTAGGAATTCCTACTTTGTTCTGAAATGTAGGCGGATTCCCGCATTCCATACCTTATGAAACCGGTCATTTTGCCAACAACTAACGTCTCGCATTCGATACCTTATGAAACCGGTCATTTTGCCAAAGACTAACGTCCCGCATTCGATACCTTATGAAACCGGTCATTTTGCCAAAGACTAACGTCCCGCATTCGATACCTTATGAAACCGGTCATTTTGCCAAAGACTAACGTCCCGCATTCGATACCTTATGAAACCGGTCATTTTGCCAACGACAAACGTCTCGCAATCCATACCTCATGAAGCCGGTCATCTGGCCACAACCAACGTCCGGCATTCGAGACCTCATGAACATGGTCAACAACAACTGACATCCAACGTACAATACCTCGTGAAAGCGGTCATCTTGCAAGTGTCTTCAGGCCAAATCATTTTTCCAGCCCTAAAACTGGTTAATGTACCATACTTTTTTTTTTTTAAAATGTACTGCAGAAGTGACGGAAATACAGTTGAAAACGGCTCTAAATTCCATAATTCAGTTACATAAGGAATCTATGGTATGTGATATATAGTACCCCATGTATTGTTTGCAGTACACTAGGGTATTATATCAATGAGTTCAAATCGAGCCAATTGCCCACTTTATTAGCCTTGTCATAATTGACAGCGTACGCTTTCTTTCCTATATATGTACAGTACTATGAAATTGACCCCTTAATACGCCTTTCATAACTTCAATGCTTGTGCGTACAGTAGATTAAGACAAAACAGCACCAAACTGTAATGCTTGACACTTTCTGAAATACCCTCACTAAGACAGCCTTGAAATCAGTTTAACCCTTTGCCTTATAATTCCGAGTTTAAACGACACTGAGAAAAGAGACTTTCGAAAAAATTGTGGGAAAAGGAGATGTTAGCATTTTCTCCCTCTCCCACAAATTTTCTACTTTTCCCGAAACGAATTTTAATTTTTGAGTCACATTTATTTTGTTGTCTGTAGATGCTTTTAATTTGCAAAAGGTTGAACTTTTGTCTTTTGGTAAAGAGTTAACCTTGTTTATTTTACTTCGACTGTGAAACAAGTACTACTACTTAAATCAATTTGCTCACGTTGACGGCCGTATGTGGATGGTTCCAAAGGTTTAGCCTGCGCATCAGAAAGCTCGAAAGTGAAACCTCTCTCTTGAGAGGCCGACGTCTACCCCTGTCTCCCCTGCCTTGAAAGTTTAATATCAAACATTGTTATAGAACAGTAGCAGTTCTGCTTACTTGCATAAATAATAAGAACTGTTGCCATGCTTTTTCACAAAGATATGTTTTAACAAGTTTACACTTCGAATTATGCTATTTTTTTTATATCATAGGCATTGCAGCTTGGTAGTACCCAGATTTTGCTATGTTTTAATACTCAATACCTATCTATTGTTACCAATGCTTATGTGTCTGTCCCACTGTCCAAATTTCACCACCTAAGTTGTACTATCTAATTATTACTAATCGATTATACAGTATATCGATTATTTTGAACTGCTATACTCGTATGCTGCGGGAAAATGCTATATTTGGATACTAAGCGCAAAGATACGAGGGCTGTTCCATTAATTCGCGGAATTGTAGCTGAAAATCTTTGTTTTATACTCAATTCACACCACAATTTCAGAGATCATACCCTAACATAATGTCGAGTAAATGACAAATTTTATGATGTCTTCTTCCGTTGTATATCAAAGAATTTGGTTTAGCAACCAAGGTAGAGCGACTTGAAGCTAGTCAAAATTATGACATTTTAATTTTTTAGAAAATGTATAAAAAAGTGAAATCCGAATGCAATTTTGGCGCGAAAGCGACTGACGTTACCTACGTTATTCGACGTCATTTATGGTGAATTTGAAAACATTTCGTCAGACAGTTACATCTCAGCAGACATTTTCAGTCATGACTTCGGAAAAAAATTGACGTCAAATGACGACTTTGAGTTACGTTCTGTCGTAAAGTTTTGTGTTGGATTTAAAATGAGAGGTCAGCAGTTTGAATCATCAGAAGTACTGCGAAACAAAGCCAGGGAAATCATCGCACAGTTCAGCAAGGATTGGTTTACTGTAAGTTTTGATCCGTTGATACACAGACATAGAAAGTGCATCGCAACAGAGGTCGACTATGTAGAGAAAGTTAATCGTGCGCTTAATTTTGACGTTTAAGCGACGTGACGTAAACGTCGGCGTGCTTCAAGTGTCACTTACTACTCTTCTTTTAAGTTAAATCTATTTTTATCTGTTATATGTATCTCTATGTAAATTTAAATATGTATCAGAGATAGATAAACGTTTCTTTAGATGTATTTTGTTTTCAAATTCAACACCCCGTATTGGAATTACAGGAAAATTCCGCGAATTTATGGAACAACCCTCGTATGATTATCAAAGCATTATGGGCTGCGTCTGTCCCCATCCATATCGTAATTCAACGGTGTAACATGCTTCACCACCTGATTTTTGTCTGTTTTCTTATAAAGCGGTTTATTTGAATTATTGTCAAATCGAAAACCGTACCTTTGCTGTATTTCAATGTTCAGTGCATAGCAACAGTGGTCAAGATATTTTCTAACGTTACAATATGTAATGAATGTAGCCTACCTCCAACAATGTACGGAATCTACACAGTAACAAGCTATTACCGAATTGTTGTAAAGAACGACATGAAATCTTGTGGTCAATCTTTTACCCAACACTATTACGAACATCACTGTGCACCTCTCTGCAGTGAAAGAGCTGTTAAAACCAATAAAAAAAAAAAACAGTTGTTTGTAACGAGCATTTGCTCCTTTTTCGTCCTTTAAGATCATTATTCTGCTCCATCAAATGTATCAGTCTGAAATATAGGTCCAAAATAAGGCAGTGTTGTAATGGGTGAAAGGACAAGAAAAACGCGTCTTCTTTGACTGAAGTTTGATGATTTAATTTCGATTTCTGTCAAACAATCAATTTGGGAGAATTGATGGTCTATTTCATGGTAGTTAATTTCACCACATGGTGTCCGCAGCGCGCGCCGTGGTCAGTAAAAGTGACCACAACGGTTTGAGTGGCAACCTTTATCATGTCATTAGATCCCCATATGTTGAATTGTATGGACACTTATGGTCATAATTAGCTGTGTGGACAGTGAATAACCTGAGTGAAGGACCTCTTGACCTCACTGACCAAATACTGACCAAGTATTGGCTTAGAGTTCGATTGAATATTGGACTAACGTAAGGCATAGCAATATTAACTGATGGTAGAACGCCCTTGGTTCTATGATAGTGTTACTTTACCTTTGGGATGCAAAAGACAAGTGAACTCTTTACCAAGCGACAAAATATTTACACTTGTCCAAATTGCAAGCATCTATAGACGAAAAATCGGAAAAGACTTTTTTCCCAGGATTTGTCTTGGAAAGTGTAGAAAAAAATTGTAGTAAGAGGAGAAAATGCTAGTCTTGCTGCCCACTGACCTTTCTCCTTTTACCAAACTGTTGTCACGTGCATTAATGTATTAAACTTAACTCACAATGATTGTCCATATTTGGGGATGATTTAGAAGACGTCTGCTGTTGCGTTAAGTAATAATAAGTTTAAACAAGGACATTTCTATATGATGTAATATGAAAAAGAGACAAAGCGCTAATATAATTCAGTACAATTAAAGTTACATCCATCTTTCCAAGACTTTCTGAAGGTATTATGAAATATACAATGGGCCTGTAGCCATATAATTGAATAAACTGTGTTGCATTGAAACTCGATGGGGACTGGCGCTTACTCACCATGCGGCCAGAAAAGATAAGCATAATGCCTGGTGGAAAAGTTAGCATTTTAAATTCTTCGCACTTTTGCCGCATTTTACAAATCAAAGATTAGTGGTATTGTACAAACGAAAATGTGCAAATAAATGCGCCATGCTCTGGCAAACGGAGGGGGGGGGGTTTAATGTATCTCCGTGATGCATTAAACCAATGTAGTCATCATATCACTATCATGGATCCCTGTAATGCTATTTTTTCTAGCAAACGACTGAATCCTGAGGTAGAAAGGTCTTTGGACATGCAGAAATTTGACCAGTAGCAGAAGGTTTCGACTCAGGTCAACTTGCGCTCGAAATGCACAGGTTAAACTTACTTTTCACAGTGTATGTCTCATTGTTATTAATGGCCTGTAACACGCGAAAAGGGGCATTCGGGCATTTGCGTAAAGTGTCGTCTCGGATCAGCCGCGCAGACTGATCCATAACGACACTTTCCTTTTTTATGTGATTTTCTGTTTTGTGCAAGTCTACTGTAGCAAAAAATCTAATGTAGTCGTAAAGTGCCGTCTCGAATTAGCCTGCGCGGACTGCGCAGGCTGATCCGAGACGACACTTTACGCAAATGTCCGAATGCCCCTTTTCGCGTGTTGCAAGCCATTTGGCATTTGATAATCTTACAAACGTGACTAATTCACAATAGGAATCAGTGTTGTTGCTATACTCCTTTCTGACGGCTTTCGGTCTGTACAGGTCGAGGACTGTATTTCGAATTTGACGGTTTACAAATCATCTACATTCAAATATTCGAGAATTCACTTCATGTCAAATTCTATCGTACACGAAAATTTGATAACTTACCGTGAATTTTAGTTCAGGCAAATTCAGATACAATCGAATGTGAAACAAATTCTGTAAACTGTTTCATAGTTTTGAAACTGGCTCCTCCGCGGCTTAGTGGTGGAGACGGTGCGTTCGTAATAAGGAAATCCTGGGATCGATTCCCATTTGCGATATTGACCGTGTGGAGTATCCTTGTGCAAAGCATTGCAGAACCGAAGCCTAGTAAAAGTCGGCAAAGACATGAATAAGTCAGTTTCTGCCTTACTATGGCTAAAATATTGATCTCGAGCAGCTTAAAACATCAGATAAACGTACAATACACATAAAATAGCGATAGCGTGGGTATCCGTTTTGCTTTACGAGTTCAGTTTGACACCCCATTATACATCATCAATGACGTAACAGTCTATTTAAAACGATACATACAAATGACGAAGAGCTGTCACCTGGCACCAGTGTTGTCAACATAGATATAATATGTCTCTCTCTCGTCCATCATTATCATCGCACATGTACTAAGTGGTCATCATTAGCTCGTCCTCATATATTAATAATCAATTAGTGGACAATGATTTTTAATTGTAACTGTCATGAGGCAGTGTGAAGGTGTATTCTTAGCCCTTGGCTATTTTGCTCCAGTTTTGTGTCTCTGCTCTGTCGGCCAATTGTTTCTTCACTGTCAAGGACTGTCTGTCAGTGTCAACTCTCTCTCTCTCTCTCTCTCTCTCTCTCTATCTCTCTGCCACTGCTTTTTTTTGCAAAGTTTACGAACCAAGAGTAGCCTGCATGCCTGATCTGGGTCGGAATTCTTCGATATCCAATCACCTGTTGACATTTTATCGTACCTATTTGAAGGCAATAGGTGAGTGTGAAACAATGGATTGTCACCAGTGATAGATTCAAGCATGCTAAAATTAAGTTGTAAATTACGCAGTACAAAACATTTAAAGTATTTTTCTTGGTTTCATTAACATTAAGATAAAGATTAATGCATCCAAAGATTCCAAAAACCGCAAAAATCCTGTTCCCTATATTTACTTAACAGTTTTTTCGCAAATACAAAAGAAATAGAAAATTAAGAGATAAACGTCCCCTTTATTTTGCATAGCAGTTGTACTTAAAAGAATTATCATGCTTCACAGAATATTAAAAAGTTGAGATACTAATCACTTTTTCGGAATTTACACAAGAATTACAACAGATTACAAAATCATATTCAATTTCGACGAAATTATTTTTTCAGGTCCAGGGGTGCCTATGTAGGCGGTCTTACTATGAAGCTAATAATGGGCTTTCTATCTCCGAGTGTTTACCCATTTGATAATGTCAAAGATAAAAACGCCAACCCACTTCCACGCGCAGTCTGGGCTAGGAGACTCAACGATATCTGTCTGCAGACAACAAAACATTGGACTAGTCAATAATGAGAGTAAATGCAGACAAAATTTTAGTATTGCCTAAATGACGTGTTGTCTTTGAAAAAAGCAGAAGCCATTGAGGGACAAAGGAGAAAATGCTGGTTTTCGGCATTTTCTCCTTTTCCCACAATGTCTTCTAAAGCTTTTTTTACCCAGGTTCTTACAAGCACAGGACCACTAGAATTTAATAAAGGATTAATGCAGTCTAATAAATAAGAATTTTTAAGTCCCTCCTGTCCACGGCTTTTGAAAATAAAATGTTGGGAAATAGGAGTTCTTGCCTGTGTCTATATAATATGGCGTCTGTCGTATCGGTTTGTTTTATCTAAGAGATACCGGTAATTAAAGTGGAGTTGTCTTATTAAATAATTCTGAAACAGTATCAGCATACGATATGGATTTTTAACATTAATGCAGGCAACATAAAAAAATGCAGGAAATAGACAAAGTAAAATTGATTGTTATATCAAACACTTTATGTTGGTTTTTTTGTTTTCCTCAATATTTCTCATATCATAAGGAATATATACATGAGCCACGAACTGGCACGGGGGGGGGGGGGGGGGTGCGTGTTTAATGCATCTCCGATATGCATTATACCAAGCAAGCCATCACATAATCATGGATCCATAAAATTAATTTTTGTCTAAGAACCAATGGAATCATCAGGTAGAGTGATCTTAGGACATCCAGAAAATTGACCAATAACGAAAAGTTTCGGCCTAGGTCAGCCTGTGCGGACTGCGCAGGCTGACCTGAGTCGATACTTTTCGCAGATGCATTAAGCCCCCTTTTCACAGAATATGGCTGGTATATTTTGTCCTTTTAGAACACATGGTTCTGTTCCTGTTTCTATAGAAGAAGGTTCAGATAGGAGAAGAGGACGTTGTCTGCGCATGTCATATTCTTCGAAGATTCGACCTGTCTGCTATGATGCATCACCCATCCCCGTATACCTGGGAAAAGTAGGGCTTATACCGAAGCTATTAGCCTATTACCCAAGCCTGTAGGGGCTGTTTTAATAAATGGCTGATGCATAGGTTACATGCTAGCCGATCATAGCTGAATGAATCGCACCAGGTAGCGTTTTATTGAATAAACTTTTATTTCATTTTGAAATTCAAAGTAACGGTTGTTGTTTTGAAAAGTAGTCAAGTTCTGTACCCAGAATGCCCAAATTAGATAGATGTGTATTTGTAGAATGCCATCTAGCGAGAGATAATAGAGAAGAGGAGGGAGGATAACTCTGCTATACACTATACTTCATATCAAGCACATAGGAGCAATTTCTTGTCCAGAAATATTTTCGGGTATCGCACGTCCGTACTTGGTAGCCCAATCCTTTAACTTTAATGCTATCCGGACTCTAAGGCGTGTGTTGCAGACCTGTTCGAACTTCAGTCCGTCAGATCTAAACAAGAAGTATTCAGGAGCCTGGTCTCTGCTTGTCCAAGAATGAAACAATGTGGTACAAATGAAAACCAGGAACCTGGATCCATATTCACTAATCATTCTTGAGAATATTCTTAGTCTTTTTCTCAAGAATTTTCTAAATTTGAAAGTGACAAAACTGCTGATTGGTTAAACCGAATGGTTTAGCCAATCAGAAATTATATTACTTTCTAAATCTAGAATTAGACAAAGAATGTTTTTGAGAAGGGCCCGGCCGGGTAGCTCAGTGCATGTTAGAGTATCTGACTCGTGACCTGGTGGTTGTGACTTCGATACCCGGTTGAGGCAAACTTTCTTTCCGGCGATTTTTCGCCGCTCACCTCGGATGCATGTGAGAAATGTAGTCAGTGACTTGAAAAGAAAGTTGTGTGAGAAAGCCAGGAAACACATGCATAGGTGCACTGACCGCAGTGATATGACCTAAGGTGTTAAAACGGCGTTAAACTCCAATGCAATCAATCAATTCTTGAAAATTATTGGTGAATAAGGACGATAAGACGGCGAGACGATGCCATACTGTAACAGCAATGGGTCACGTCTTCGATAATCTGGCCTGCAACACGCGAAATAGGGCATTCGGACATTTGCGTAAAGTGTCGTCTCGGATCAGCCTGCGAAGTCCTCGCAGGCTAATCCGAAACGACAATTTCCGTTTTTATGTAATTTTCTGTTTTGCGCAAGTCTGCTGTAGCACGAAATCTAATGTAGTCGTACAGTGCCGTCTCGGATTAGCCTGCGCGGACTGCGCAGGCTGATCCGAGACGATACTTTACGCAAATGTCCGAATGCCCCTTTTCGTGTGTTGCAAGCCATATTTAACTCTTATCCTGCTAAATAACTAAAAGAAAATTTTCAATTCGATAATAAAACTTTGAATGTTGCTATCTCAAAGTTGTGTTTTTGGGAATAATATCTCCTTATCGGACAGTGTGGATCCAAGATCAGACTGCACGTTCTGTGAGGTCAGTGAGTCGCGCTGAGCAGCCTTAGGGTTAACCTATACCGAAGTGCACATCGTTAGCTTTTTTACAAATTTTGAAAATTACACATTTTATCGAAATCTCTGTTTGATCATCCCACCCAAACTCTAAAAGCTGATCAATTTTACCTACATAATTACAGAAATCACCATGTGAAATGTTAAAAAAGAAAAATCACATCAATAGAGTAACAAAAAAAAAAAAAAAAAATATGTAGTTAAATATCTTTGGTACTTAGTGAGCCTTGAGAAGTTTATTTGCAAACAATTGTAAATTTCAAGAGATGTCCCTTATTGTTTCGAATCATACTTTTTCAGCAACTTTAATCTTTGTTGTAGAATTGCCAAGTCACTCTATCTTTTGTTCACTTTATACCTGGTTTGATATTCATTTTTTTTTTCTACCAGCGACTAACATTAGGACCGACTGTACAGACTGTTATCGATACAAAAAACAATTTCCATGCTTTTAAATGGTATTATTAAATTCAAATGCATTTTAACAACCGCATTTTTTCCTTTGCTCTGGTACTGTGCCTTTAAAAATCATGATGTCGGACAGATAGTTTTAAAACGTGTTTTATAGAGTCGAATACGGGCTCAATGTCAAAGACTGTGATCTTAAACAGTGAGCCATGCTCTGTGAAAAGAAGGCTTAATACATCTGCTAAAAGTATCGACCCAGGTCATCCTGCGCAGTCGCGCAGGCTGACCTGAACCGAAACTTTTTGCTATTGGTCAATTTTATGCATGTCAAAGGACCAGTCTACTTCACGATTCCGTTGGTTGTTAGACAAAATGGATAGATCCATAATTATGTGATGCTTGGCATCATGCATCACGGAGATGCATTAAGGCCCCTTTTGCCGGAGTACTACTCATTTGTATTTTTGAAACTGTTAAAGTCCTTTTTTTTTCAATCTTATGCCATAGGTATTCTTTGAAAATACCGGTATTCAGGTAATTGTGTAGAAATGAAATAATGCAGGTTACAAATGTGTGCTCTACTCATTCTGTATGAAAGGTTAATTGAAGTAATGCAAATGAGCCATGCTCTGTGAAAAGTGGGCTTAATGCATCTGCGAAAAGTATCGACCCAGGTCAGCCTGCGCAGTCCGCGCAGGCTGACCTGGGTCGATACTTTTCGTTATTGGTCAATTTTCTGTTTGTACAAGGACCAGTCTACCTCATGATTAAGTCTGTTATCAAAAGAAGTGGCTATTATGGATCCATAAGTAATTAATGCCTTGCTTAGTACCATGGATCACGGAGATGCATTAAGCCCCCTCCATGTATAAAATCTGATACAGAACAAACAAGCACTGTTAATTCTCAACCTGTTAAATAACTGAAATAAGAATTTTAAGCCGGTTATTCAAACTCTAATTTTGCTATTTCAAAGGTAAATTTGGGGGGGGGGGGGAAATATGTCCTCATCGGACAGTGTAGATCCAAGATCAGACTTCAAGTTCTGTGCAGTCTGATCTTGATTTACATTGTTAGCAAAATGTCGCGGTTGGCAGTTTAAGAGTTAAGACCAATTCTAACTTTCAAAGTTTTAGTTCCTCTTTAGGATTTCCCTCTGAATGAAATGCCCCCATTCATTTAGATCATAACAAATTTCTTTCCGAACACAAACAGACTTTTTGAAAGAGACGAATTATTGAGCCACTTCATTATCTAACCCTTTTATCCATTAACGTGCCTTCCAGTTCTTTTGCTGCCTTTGCGGCCAATGTAGATCAAGATAAGATTGCACAAAACGTACGGCCCCATCTTACATTCACATTCCATCTTGCTGAGAGACTCAGAATAAATGGAGTCTTGATTTTGAACATTGTAGAGTTTCAATTCTACACTGAAAAAACGTTTGGGGTTTATTTGGCGCTAAAAGGATAAATTCCAAATGAAATGAGTGTTATTGCAATCTAATCTCAAGGCTTTTTTCAAAGAAAAAAAAAAGAAAAACGAAAATATCATGGGGGGGGGGGTGTAGATCCAAAGTCAGAATACATGCTTTGCGTAGTTTGATCTTGATCTTCACTGTTCACACTAAGAAGTGAATTCGGTAATGGCGCCTAAAGGGATCCCTTAAAAAGACCGCAATCTGAAATATTGAACCAATTTCAGTTTTTATCAGAACCATTTAAGAGGCCAATATTGCCGTTAATTAGATAAGGAGACGACAACGATTTAATGAAGAACGGTCTTTTCCCGTTCCGGAATCTCTCCTCTCTTAATTTGCATATGCGTGACGAGGGGTCCCAAGGCGAGGCGCCATTTCAAGTTTATCTTGAGTTTGTTGAACAGATTTCCATCTTCTGATTAACCCTAATAGTGCAGATGACTGAAAAAATGGACCGCTTAATTCTGAAAAAAAAAAGAAGAACACTAAAAGTTTGCTTTAGGCCTACTATTTCTAAGCGATTTTGCCAGGAATATATCACAAAAATCGGAAAGTGTAGATTCACGTTCTGTGTAACGTTAGTCTTATCTTGAATCTACCCTGTGCTTATAAACACGAATAAAATTGCACAGAGCTTAGATAAAGGGTTACATAACGAGCTTTCAACAGGGAAAAAGAAAATTATTTTGAATTCCCTTTTCCGCTTTTAGTTCTTTATATTTTTTTTTTCCATTCACTTATAATCATTGCCTGTACATATCAAAAGCTCAAGCACAATAAATTCATTCAGATAATTAGATGCGGAAGTATTTAACTTTATTTTATATCTGTCTTACAAGTATACTTCTAGACTTTTATAGTTTTCCTAAATACATTTTCCTCACAAGACAAAACTTGTCTGTCTTATTTCCCGATTACATGCATGTTAGGACTCCTCTAGATCTACTCAAAACAATGTCTGATATAGATGGTATTGGTAAACATAGTGAGAAAAGGACAAAATGATGATTTCTAGCACTTTTTTCTTTTCCCACAAAGTTTTCCACCGTTTATAAGACTAGAATCAAATGGTTCTGTAGAATGGTTAGAGAATACCGACCTAGGGCCCGTTTTCACCAATCCTTCTAAATTGAATTCTTAGTCTAATATTCCAGATTCAGAAAGTAACACACTTTGTGACTGGCTAAACCATGTTTTAGCTTATCAGAAGTTGCTTTACTTTGAAATCTTTTGAAATCATTCTTAAGGGTTGGACCATGAATGAACATCAAAAATGGTTGGTAAATACGGACCCAGTCAAGGATCTTTATCTTCACTATCTGTAAGGCTGTGCTGTACATTCGTGCTGCAACAGACTGAAATACTGTTGAAAGCGGCATCAATCAATCAATCGATCGATCGATAAATCAATCAATCGATCGATCGATAAATCAGTCAATCGATCGATCGATAAATCCATCCATCCATCCATCCATCCATGAATCAATTAATCGTGCTGCAGCAACAACAACAACAGTTACAACCGACAAGCACTGTAAAAATCGTGTAAGCGGCGCTCTAGAAAAAGTTTTTCTTTTTATATACATCTCCGTGATGCATTATAATAAGCAATTCACCAAATAATCATTTTTGGTTCATAAAATCCATTTTGTCTTACAAACGATTTAACCATGGGGTAGAATGGTCCTTAGACATGCAAAAACTAAACAATTAGCGAAAATTTTTAACAAATGCAGCAAAATCCCTACTCACAGAGCATGATTCATGTATAGAGTTAAACAAGGCCTACAGAATTTTTCTATTCCTCTCGGCAATATGGGTTCCTTCACTCGATATTCAAACCAAAGTTAACCTTTAGGCTGTTAAGCGCGACTCACTGACCTTTTGCGGACAGTGTAGATCAAGATCGGACTGCAGTCTCATCTTGGATCTACACTGTCCGATAAGGATTATTCCCCAAAATATAACTTTGAAATAGTAATATTTGGGTTTTCACTATGGAATTGAAATTTTCATTTCACTTATTAAGCAGGATAAGGAGAAATGAGTAATTGAGACATGGTAAAATCCAACTCCATGTAAATTCATATTTAATACTTTCCCCACTAAATGAATTTACGATCTTTTTTCTGAGAATTTATTCTATTTCGACAAATCCATGTAAATACATATTTGAAAGTTCTCCAACTCAATGAATTTACAATCTCATCCATGTATATTTATGCCGTTTTGACATGCCTTCATTGTAATGTTAATATCCGCATCTCGTGTTTCAAATTCCATGGGCTATTGTTAAGTAAAATTTATTTCACATTTAAAGTGATAAACTCTCGTTGATTTTGTCCAGTGTTTCATAGTTCAGAGTCATTGTTTATTCACTCATTTTCTTAAACTAAGCCCTGCTGCTTCCGTCTTCGTCTTTTGGGCAACATTTATATTAACTCTTAAAGTGCTAAGTGCGACTCACTGACCTTTTGCGGACAGTGTAGATCAAGATCAGACTGCACAGAACTTGCAGTCTGATCTGTGATCTACACGGTCAGATTAGGCCGTATTTTCTCCAAAACATTACCTTTGAAATAGCAAAATCTGGGTTTTTATTATCAGCTTAAAAGTTTTATTTCATTTATATAGCGGGATAAGGGTAAACCCTTTATCAGACTCAAAAACTTTAAGAATTCTTCCATTTGAAAGCATTTGCAAATTGATAGTGGCTTAAATGTTCGGATTTGTCTACGAAAGAGTAGAAAACTTTGTGGCAATAGGAGAAAATGTGGTTGCCGACATATTCGCCTTTTCCAACAACAGCGTTTTCGAAAGCCATGCTCGACAACATGGAATTATTTGGTAAAGGGTTAAGTTAAAAAGGCAGTAATTTCCTGTTTTTGTCTGATTTCTCTTTTTCCTGTACTTCTACAAAGCACAACTAGTAATAATCTGTAAATTGCTTGAAAAAAAATTGAAATGTAAATTTAGGGCAGAAAAAGCCTGAATTTTCACAAGGGCTTTTGTCAGAAAATCTCACATTTACACTCTAAGAATTGCTGTATACAGTAGATAGCTCGTACATTTAAATGAGCCCTGCTCCGGCAAAAGGGGGTTTAATGCATCTTCCAAGCAAGTCATCTCATAATTATGGATTCATAAAATTCACTAAGTCTAGCAATCGACTAGATCTGGAGGTAAAATGGTCTTTTGTCACGCAGAAAAATTACAAATAACCATAAAACCCACCTCGACCTTTATCAGCCTGTGCGAACTGCGCAAGTTGACAAAGGTTGATACTATCTATAGATGCATGAAGCCCTCTTTTCACAGAGCAAGACTCAAATATTACAGTCACGAGGTGTGTGGATTTTACAGAAAAATTGTTTCTCTTTATTTTGTTTCGCATTTTTAAAACCTAAAAACATACGATCATCAGAATTACTTGTTCATCGTAACTTGAATATTATTGTTTTTTTTTTTTCAATTTAATTAATACATATGCCTTTATCAGTATTTAAGTTTCTCAATTTTAAAACTGCACTATTAATCATTTGGCAGTCTCAGGCAAATACATGACCAATACGTCTGTTAATACTACGAGCAGTGTTTGTCTTGTTTGTGAATATAATACGAATTTTTTATGTTGCTTTCAACATACGTATCAAGGAGACAGATCACTTACTCCCGCTGTTCCTTCTTTTTACCACTACTAACCTAGGGCTTTACCCTACTTTGCCCAGGGACAATCTGGACAACGTCACCGGCTCTGACGGCGGAGATCGAACCCGGGTTTTCCTAATTATAAATCACTTAATCATGGTGGATCCAAATAAACTCAGTAAGTAAAATATCGAAACTGGAAGAGTCGTACATTGAGAGAAAATGGTTAATGAATATGAGCAGCGCTTTAGGAAGAAAGAGGTTTCATGCATCCTCGTAATGCATTATATAACAAAGCAAATCGTCACATGATATGGTTTCTTTTGTCTAACAATCGGCTCACTTATTTGTTTGGATGGTCCTTTGACATCCAAAGAATTTCCCAAATAGCAAATAGTTTTGACCTATGTCAGCCTGCACGGACTGTCCGCCATTTGCAACAACTGATCCGCGCATGCGCAACACATCTCATAAAAAATCGAATAAAATTTTTTAGCGAAAAAGAATTTACCAATAGCAAAAAGTTTTGCCCTATGTCAGCCTGCGCGGACTACGCAGAGACTGACACGGGTCGATACTTTTGGCAGATGCATTAAACTATTTTTTTTTCGGAGCATAAATCAATTATGTTTTAATAGACCTTCCACAGCATGCATGCTTCTCTGATACAAGGATTTAAGAGACCAACCTTAAGTCTTTAAATGTCATTAAAGTTCTAAGCCGACCACCGACCTTCTGATATGTTCAACAAAAAATAACTAATGCTCAAATGATCATTTTTCGCCGTTCCAAAGTACACTTAAATCCAAAATAAACAAGTTGGCTTCCATAGCCCTGAGCTCAAGACATTTTTCATTCATATCCTAGTTCCAAACCCGTTCTCCCATCCAACTTGATACATTTGTTTAATTTTTTTTTACTAGATGACAGAAATTTAGACTCTGAAACTGAAAGCGTTTGCGGATTTCAAATGAAATGCGGCTTAACTCTGGCTACCAGAAATTTCTCCTTTTCTAATAGTGTTTAGAACTATTTTCGCACGGTGTTTTGAGCTGTGTTCAAATTTCCTTTTTTCTGAAGATCGTTAAAAGTAGGGATTGTTTGAGTTCACAGTTTAATGTTTTCACTTGCGTCCTGAGATAATTTGTTTAAAAGGGAAGCAAGGAGGTATTTTGTCGAAACTTCAGTATCCATTTTTTTTTTTCTCCATTTTTTTAGGCAAACGTGACAAAAACTCGCTGAATAAAAGTTATGTGCTTTCGGAGTTGTACAGAGAGCACAGAGAACCTGTGAAGGATATATAGCCATTTAACTCTTTCGTTGTATACTTAATTAATTCAATGTTAAATCCTCTTAATATTCCTAAGGGAATGAATAATACATAATTTAGAAATATTTACTCTGTTTCAATATTTCGGCTTTTGCCTTTATCAAAAATTTGACATGAAATTGATGCCTTCTACATTTTGTGACTATTTTCATACCACCATTTTTAAATGAAAGTGATTCTCATTTTGTTTTGTAATCTAAACGAAAAATTGCTGCCACAATTAGAAGATGAACTTGGTCAAATTTAAGCATAAACTAGCGGATGGTGTAGATCTAAAATCATACTGCGCTTTTTGTATAGTCTGATCTTGGTCTATGTCGGCCTCAAAAGCTATTGGAAATGACATTGGCAGCTATCGAGTTAATTTCTGTTTAAAGATAAACAAACAATACTACTTAAGTAAATACTGACATAAAAAAAACTTGTTATGAATTCTTTACTGTGGTTTCTACAGATCAGATGCTAGTCAACAGAAAAACAGGAAATTTACTTTTTTGACAAAAAAATTCTGCCCAGTTTAGACACGGTCTGAAAAAAGAGCAATAAACATTAAGACGGTAATTAATGACCTGAGATCAGTTGTAATACTTGTACTAAGTGAGTTTCTTCACAAATGCAATGATTCAACACTTTGTACAGAAATAGTCTCAATGTTTATACATGTACACCTGGCCTTTGCATCAAGCAAAGTTTTCCCGATACAAATTGTATCCGAATTCCTGGGCCAGTTACCATTATGAATAAATTATTCATTCATCAATCGTTCAGACGCTTATTAAATTCAATATAAATTTCAGTATGTATGATACAAAAACATTAAATAATTGCCATGTCCAAGAAGCGTTTCTGCTCGTGAAACACGAATAAAACATCAGCAAAACGTGTTGTATTACAATGTCGGATTAATTCCAAGAAGATAGAGTGAGGGGATTATGCGAGGGATCCGGGAGAAAATCTGTCGCCAAAGAAAGGGCTTAGCACTTTTTTGCATAAATATGCCGTGTCCCTGCACAGCGTCTTAACTCGTACAGCTACTGTACCTTAACTTGTTATCTTCTATTGATTCTAGTATTAAATCGAGAAGCAAATTATTTTTAATAACATTGTATCAAAAAGAGAAATTGCCCGTCACAAGCAATTTATCTTTTTCACACAATGTTCTTATAATCATACATGAATGAAACCTTAACTCATACAGAAAGAACATATAACACATTATTTTTTTACAAGGCCTTCTGCTGCAAATGTGTTACAGAAGGTAATGAGTATGCATATATTTACATTATTATCTATGGAAAACATCCAAATCGGAGACATCTAAAAATCATATAAAAGGTTCTTCAAAAAAAAACTTAGAATGCACGAAACGAAGTGTGTTTATGTTTGGGTGTTGAGCTCGTCACTCGTATGGCATTTTTTGGGCATTTTTGTTTGCTCCAGTACAACAAAGTTAATGTCTGCTGACTTGTATAGTCGTATGTAGAGTCTATAACCAGTATTAAAATTCATATTTTCAGACATTTGGTGTGGAATTTTATATTTTAAGAAAGTATTGAGAGTGGTATTATCAAAAAGTGTTGACTTGTTATTTCAGAGAGTGCCAAATGATGTATCTAAGAAAGAGTTAAATGATGTATAAGCAGACAGTATTCGATGTTGTATTTACAGACAGTATTGATTGCTGTATTGTAGAACTTGTCGAATGTTACATTTTCAGACAGTTTTTAAGTTGTATTTTTTCAGAAAATGTTGAATGTTGCACTATAAGACAGTGGTGATTGTTGTATTTGTAGACAGTTTTGACGGTTGTATTTTCAGACAGTGTTGAGTGTCGTGTTCTAAAACAGTGTTGAATGTGTTACTTTCTGACACTGTTGAACTTGGTATTATTAGCCAGTGTTGAATCTTGTATTTTCAGACAGTGATGATTGTTGTCCTTTAAAGTCTCAGTAGCGTCCAACTGAATAAAAAACTTTTTTTATAAAATAAAAGTAAATTTCATTTTTACCATGCAAAAATATGGCGATTATTATGACTCACGATATGTAAAGCTGCGATTCGCAAAAGTTCCAGTCAGTGGCAGCAAAAAGAATTTTGAAACTAGAACAGATCCTACCATGCCGCATTATCTGTTTGTTTACATCGATGATCGCCGACGATTAGCCGAGTTTTCGTCGTAAATCTCCGCAGTGACGTGTTAGTGACGTAAACACCACGTGATCATTCAAAGCGTCGAAACAAACCCTTCATTCACTTGATCGTTTTGTCCCCATTGTAGGCTTGAAAAACGTAACAGAAACAACGACACAGGCTGATCATCGCTTATTCATTTATCATCAATACAGGAAGAGTTTACTACATCTAAATAAGAAAACAGGTTCAGAATGAGCAATCTTACTCTCCGATGACAAAGTGTTGGAATTGTAAACAATAGTCCTGTCTACTACGTCATAGCACTAATAAGATGCAATTTTATCACGTGACGTTCTCGAAGACCTAATTCGAATATACACAAACGATAACGACGGTTGTCTCGATCAATGGCGTCCCTGAAATCGACAGGCTTCTCCATGCATTTTCGCACGCGTATATCATGGCAACCAATGCAGTAACTGACACGTTCAGGTTTTCTCCGATCTTACATATGTGTGTTGTGATGGGTAATCCGTTATATTTTCGAGTTTTAAACATTGAAAATTACCTGTTATTTGGCTTTACTGAGGCTTTAAGACAGTGATGTTTGTTGTATTTTCAAACAGTGATCATTGTTGCACTTTAAGACAATGATGATTGTTGTCCTTTAAGACAGTAATGTTTGTTGTATTTTCAGACAGCGCTGAATCTTGTACTTTAAGATAGTTTTGAATCTTGTATTTTCAGACAGTGATGATTGTTGCACTTTAATACAGCGATGATTGTTGTATTTTCAGACTGTGTTGAATCTTGTATTTTCAGACAGTATAGAGTGTTGTATTTTCAGACAGTGTTGAATGTTTTATCTTCAGACCGTGTTTAATTTAGTATTTTCAGTGTTGAATGTAATATTCTCAGACAGTGTTGTTTGTTTAATTTTCAAAGAGTGTTGAATCTTAAATTTTCAGACAGTCCTGTATGTTGTATTTACACACACCGATTTTAAAAAAATGTCATTCTTTTAATACGGTGTTGTATGCCGTCTTTTCAAAAGTGTAGAATGCTTTATTATCAGACAGTGTTGAATGCAGCTTTTTCAAACAGTGTGAATGTCGTATTATCATATTATGTTAAATACTTTATTTTTACATAGTGGCGATTGTTGTATGTTGAAAAAATGTATATAAATAATGTATTTTCAGACAATGTCGAATGCCATGTTTAGGAGACGGTAAAGCAGTGTTGTATTTTTAGGCAGTGTTGAATGTTCTTTTTCAATGTTGTACAATGTTGTATTTTTAGACGGTTTAAGTTGAAGCTCGTAATTTCAGAGAGTGTTGCATGTTGTTTTGAAGTGTTGAATATTTGTTTTTAAGGTGTTTTGGAATGTCGAATCTTCAGACGGTGGTGAATGTAACATTTTTAGACAGTGTTGAATGTTTTACTGTAAGACAGTTTTAAATCTTATTTTAGACAGTGCTGAATATCATCTTAATGACATTGTTGGACGTTGTATTTTAGACAGTGATGAATATTCCATTATTCTATAGTGTTAAGAGTATTTTTATCAGACAGTATTAAAAATATTACCATCAAGACCGTGTTGAATGTTCTATTTTGAGGCAGTGCTGGGTGTTGAATGTTCCTTGTAGTCTCGAATCCTGAATTTTCAGACGTAGTGTAGTGTTTGGAATTTCCTAAAGTACTGAATAGTGTTGATCCAGACGAGTGGTAAATATTATTTTTTCAGACAGTGTTTATTTTGAAATTCAAGTCCTCGTCGACTATGTTATTTTCAGGCATTGTTAAAATTTAAATATTCAGACAACGTTGAATGTTGTATTTTCAGATAAAGTTAAGTGTCTTGTTTCAGGTACTGTTTATGGTTGAATTTACAGACCATGTTGAATGACATAATTTCAGACAGTGTTGAATGTCGCATTTTAAGGTATTATTTTCAATGTCTTTTGATTGTTATGCTGTATTTTCAGACAATGATGAATGTTGTCTTTTCAGACGGTGTGGAACGTTGTAATTTCAAACACTGTTGAATTTTGTAATTTCAGATTATTGAATTTTGTATTATTAGACACTGTAGAATATGGATTTTCAGACATTGTAGAATGTTGTATATTAAGATATTTTCTGACAGTGTAGAAAGTTGGATTTTTTTGACATTTATTTATTTATTTTTTACTTCAGACTATGTTTGGCGTTGGATTTTTAGACAGTAAAGAATGTTGCAATCTCGGACAGAGCAGAATATCGTATTTTCAGACGAAATTTAATATTGTATCTTCATACAGTGTTGAATATTCTATCTATAGATAGAATGTGGTATTTTCGGACAATCTTTATTGCTGTATTTTCAGACAGTGTAGAATATCGTATTTTCAGATGGTAAGAATGTTTAGTTTTCAGACTTTTTTCTTTTCAGACAGTGTGGAATGTAGTGTTGTCAGACAATCTTTTACATTGTATTTTCAGACAGTGAAGGATGTCGTATTTTCAGATGGTGAGAATGTTTAATTTTTAAGAAAGTTTTGAATCTTGTATATTCAAAATGTTGGTTGTCCTTTTTCAGACAGTGACGAGTGTCGTAATTTCGTACAATGTAGAAAATTTTATTTATTTATTTATTTATTTATTTTTTTCAGACAGTGTTGAATATTTTTCTTTAAACATAATATTTTTCTCGAAACCAGCATTTTATCCTTTTTCCACACTGTTTTCTACCCTTCAAAAATCAAGTTTCAATTTTTATGTCATATCCATTTTATCGTCTGCAGATGCTTTCAAATCGGACAAGCCTAGAATTTTGTCGTTTGGTAATAAATGAAGGTGTATTACTTGACAATATGTGAAATAGAATGAAATTGCTTGAAACAATCCATTTCTTCCTCTGCAACAATTGTTTCAAAAGGCTAAACTTGGAATTTACCAGAGGTCACGAATAAACTGCCCTTGGTGTGTTGTTGAAACAAAGAAAATTCAGAAGCATACCATTTCTTTTGCATGGCGCTAACCTGCTTCAGAACAAAAATCACACGGACAAAGCCAAACCTATTTATTGAACGGCCCTAATGAAACAACAGCTATATGCTTGCAAATTGGGATAAATTTACATTGTAACCCAAGTAGATAACTATGCCCCTTTTTGCAACTGTAACCATGTTTAATGATGAAAATTTACATTGTAATATAAGAAGATAAACATGCTTTTTTTTTCACGATTGGAATCCTGAATGGTGCACGTGTACACATTATGTCAAATAATGGGAAGGTCTCTATTTCATGAAATAAAATTTGAATCATCAGAATTTTGCACATTAGGAACCCTTAAAATAAGGTTTCTGTAACAACGCACGTTTCAATATGATAACATTTCATTAGGTCTCGAAACTTAAAAGTGCGGAATTAAAATTTTGTTTCAAAGCTCATATGATATGAAACCGACTTTTCAGTTTTTCAAAATTCATGAATATTTAGCTAAAAGCATTAGTTTCGATTACCTAATATTGAGCTTTCATGGCTGATTTGGAGAGACGTCGAGAATTTAAACATACACTGATTCGATGTTGGTAATCTCCATTTTAAACAACTGGATTTTTTTTAATCCCTCCCTTGTCTCGTAGGTGAGAATAGGGGCTTCAGTGGACGGCATAGAACAGACTGAGACTGCAGTCTTACCTTTGATTTATAGCACCCGCTTGTCAAGTCAAGCCTATAGGATAAATTTTTTTTTTGCATTACAAAGGATTGTATTTCAGCCATTGATAATGGTCGAGTTTATAATTGGCTTGCAACACGCGAAAAGGGGCATTCGGACATTTGCGTAAAATCTCGTCTCGGATAGGCCGAGACTTTCCGTTTTTATGTAATTTTCTGTTTTGCGCAAGTCTACTGAAGAACAAAATCTAATATAGTCGTAAAGTCCGTCTCGGATTAGCCTGCGCGGACTGCGCAGGCTGATCCGAGACGACAATTTACGCAAATGTCCGAATGCCCCTTTTCGCGTGATGCAAGCCATATTTAGCCGTGGTTGGCAGACTTAAAGTTGTCCGCTGCAAGTTGGATTTATAAAAGTAACGTGCTAAGACACAGTGGAAGAAAAGAACTTTGAACAAGAAATGAACGTTGTTTTGCCACGGTAAAGACACCATTTTCGGCAATGGTTGCTTCTGAGTAATTGTTCCTACAGTGTTATCAAGAAATGTCTGTGTAAAATTTCGAAATAAAAAATAGAGTGAAAATTCCCATCTATTGGATTGACCTCAGCAACTTTTCTCTGCTTACTTTACACTGCAATCGTTTAACTCTGTGCCAGACGACAAATTATGAGACTTGTCCAATCTGAAACACTTGTAACCCTTTGAGCGCCATAGGTGTGAAGTTTTTCGGACGGCATAGATAAAGATAAAACTGTACAGAAAATGCAGTCTGATCTAAGATCTATACCGTCCACTCGTTTAGTCAAGCCTATAAGGTTACAATAGTTCTCAGTTTCAATAGATTGTATTTTTAGGCGTCGACAGCCGTTGAGTATACGATCCATACTCAGGCAAAGGGAGGCTTAATGCATCTCTTTGATGGATTATACCAAGCAAGTCATCATAGAATAATGGATCCATAAAATCCATTTTGTCCAACAACAGGTTGAATCTGTAGGTAAAATGGTCCTTTGACAGACAGAAAAATCGACCCATAGCAAAAAGTTTCGACCCAGGTCAGCCTGCGCGGACTGCACAGGCTCATCTGGGTCAATATTTTTTGTAGATGCATTAAGCACCTTTTTCACAGAGCATGACTCATATATATTTTACGCAGAAACAGTAAAAATGCCGAGCATTTTGGGTCCGCTTCCAGGATTTTTTTGGAAGGGGGGGAGAGAATCGTTCACTTGGAAGCCGCTAAGATACTGGAAAATGTATCCCTATCTCGATATCAGAAACCGAGGCAATTGCTTGGCATCAGTCAAAATGTCTAGTTTTCACAATGTTTCTCCTCTAGTCACCCTAAAAAATTCCCGACTTGCTTCTTTGAAGTCCTATGCACAAGTGCTGGGGATAATAAAAAGCGAGAGAAAAGATAAAAATCTACATGTGAAACGCTGGGAATGATATGGATAGAATTACGGGCAGTAATTACAAAAGTGTTTACAATATCATTAACACGTCAAGTGCTTAACGTGGCTCTGAATGATTTGTGGATAGTGTAGAGCAAGATCAGACTGCACAGAATGTGCAGTCTCATCTTTGACCTACACTCTCCGTGTTTTTTTGTGAACTATTTTGAAAAAAAATCTAGAATGGTAATTTTTTATAGTAAATGGTCCTTTTTTTTTTTTATTTGAGTTACTTATTTCAGTCACTCTGCCCTCAAAGAGATAATTGTTCATACATTCGGATAATACTTTACATCAGTTTAATCTTAAAAGGTGGATTCCATTAATTAAACAGTGCTTTTTTTTTTTTCAAATAAATCGATTTGAATTATAACGTTGTCATAGATATTTCACCCATCTTTATCTTTGAAGGGACACTCTGTGTCTGTCGCTCTCTGTCTCTGTCTCTCTCATTTCTTCTGTGAAATGCAAAAAATTCCAATTTAACCTATTACCTGTTGGACGCCCGTGCATCACGCTGCATTTGAAACACTGTCGGGAAAGGAGCAGGGTCATTTTTTTTTTCACAAAAACGAAATACTTTTTGTCTTTAATGTGTTACTTGTATACCCTTTGGATGAACACTTTTCAAAAAATGTTGAAAAGTGAGAAAATCTGTGTAATCAACCTTTTCTCCTTTCTCGGCAGTTTTTCCACCTATTCAAACACAAATTTTACCAACTGAGCCTCATTTTATTCATAAAATTGTCGTCTGCAAATCCTTTCAATTAGAACAAGTATAAACTTCTGTTCTCTGGCAAAGGGTGAAGTGGTGTTTTTTTTTTCAAAACTGTATGAAAACAGGTTAGATGGAAGGAATCTCGTAAATAGCTACAGCTCGAAAGATTGCCACGACAAAAATCGATTGCTCGCTTTCAGTAGCTGTTGCAAAATCGATTTCACAAAGGCAAGAACAAGTTGATGTATTGCCGGACTAAACTATAAACATTCTACTATCGCCGCTGACATCTTAGGCTTTTAAACTTAATTACCGGCCCTTAAGTGGGCTTATGTGATAAGCAAATATTTTCTTCCGGACGTGGAGAAATTTATCCTCATCCCGTGCGGGAACTGTTGATCATTTGGCACGTGCTCTCGCGTGATCTGCGTCATTAGAGGCACTTAATTTTTTTTAAACTCCTCCATTCCCCACCCACTTTCTGACAAATGGCGATATGACGTTGTCATGTAACCCTTTAACACAGAGTCACGTGTTTTAACGATCTCGATAAAATGGCGGATGAAAACATAGTGGGAAAAGTAAGAAATGCTGGTATCCAGCTTTTTCTCCTTTTACCTCGATGTTTTCTATCCTTTCAAAGACAATTACCATCATTTAGCCGCATTGAATTTGTCATCTGCAAATGCCTTCAATTTGTACTACTCTAAAGTCATTGTCGTCTGCTAGAGAGCACAGAGTAAAAATTCATTTAGAAATTCAACCCTTTACCAAACGACAAATTTTTAGACTGATGCAAATAGAAAGCATTTGCAGACGACAATTAAATGTGGCTCATATTAAAGAACTTGACTTTGAAAGGGTAGAAAGCATTGTGGAAAAAGAGAAAATGCTGTTTACTAGCATTTTCTCTGTTTCCCACAATGCTTTCCAAAACCTTATTCCTCAGGGTCGTTAAAACACGTGCTTGTTTGGTAAAGGACTGTAGACAGAGAAAGAGAATTTAGTATCATTAGGAAGATTAAATCGAGACATTATGATGTATAGTCTCAGAGTCAATGCGGTTATACTATATGCAAATAATTCTCCTTCACCAAACGTCGAAAGTACAGACTTATCTTTATTGAAAACATTTGAGCCGTGCTCTGGCAAAAGGGGGCTTAATGCATCTCCGTGATACATGATACCAGCCCTAGTCATCACATAATCATGGATCCATAAGAGCCACTTTTTAAGACAACCGACTTGATCATGAGGTAGACTGGTCCTTTGACATACAGAAAATTGAACGATAGCGAAAAGTTTCGGCCCAGGTCAGCCTGCGCAGACTGCGCAGGCTGACCTGGGTCGATACTTTTCGCAGATGCATTAAGCCCCCTTTTCACAGAGCACGGCTCATTTGCTAACGACAAATTAATTTTGACTCAAACGATTATTACTTTGAAAGAACAGAAAGCATTGTGAGAAAAGAAGAAAATGCTGGCCACAAGCATTTTCCCTTTTCACACAATTATTTTAAAACCGTCCTCCCCAGGGTTGTTAAAACGCATAATTATTTGGTAAAGGGTTCATGCCTTTTTTAACGTTTTTTTTTTATTTTTAGTCATATTATTGTGACCAGCGCACTTACCCTTGAGTTCCGCGAGCTTCTTAAAACTGTCGTGGGTTGCTTCCCCACAAGAAGCTTTGTAGAAATATGCTCAGTTTTGAAAGAGGAATGAGTGCTGTCGCAATGAGTATCACCAATCCTCGAAAAGAAACTTGTCATGCTTTGATGCGAACTAACGACCTCCGAATTACGAAACTGATTAAGTTTACCGGACTCGATAGACAAAAGTCGAAACGAAAAAAAAAATTTGAGGCATGCTCTTTGAAAAAGAGA
The DNA here is from genome assembly GCA_946811185.2 of Hippopus hippopus. Classification (NCBI taxonomy): domain Eukaryota; kingdom Metazoa; phylum Mollusca; class Bivalvia; order Cardiida; family Cardiidae; genus Hippopus; species Hippopus hippopus. The sequence continues at coordinate 40,643,430 of OX328103.1, forward strand.
ATTAATGCATCTTCTAAAAGTATCGACCCATATCAACCTGCCTAATCCGCGCTGTGTGCGTAGGCCGACTTGAAGAGAAACTTTTTGCTAATTGTAAAGTTTCTGCAGGTCACAGGACCAGTCTACTTCATGATTCAGTCGCTTGTTAGACAAAAACGGATTTTATGAATCAAAAGTTATATGATGGCTTGCTTGGTATAGATGCATTAAACATTCTTTTGCCAGAGCGTCGCTCATAATAATGGCTTGTAACACGCGAAAAGGGGCATTCGGACATTTGCGTAAAGTCTCGTCTCGGATCAGCCTGCGCAGTCCGCGCAGGCTAATCCGAGACGACACTTTACTACTACATTAGATTTTTTCCTACAGTACACTTGCGCAAAACAGAAAATTACATAAAAACGGAAAGTGTCTTTTCGGATTAGCAAGCGCGGATTGCGCAGGCTGATCCGAGACGACACTTTACGCAAATGTCCGAATGCCTCTTTTTGCGTGTTGCAGGCAATATAGAATAATAATGTAGAGGTAATCTCCGGTTGCAAAAACAGTCAGGCAAAAAATCTAGAAACGGCATGGATTCCACATATGTCAAAATCTAATTTAATAACCATCCAAATTCTGTTTAATCTAAATTCCGTGTGCTTGCTTATCAGCCCGTGATCGGCTTGTTACTAGATGTCAATAATTTGACTGACGTTTCAAGCATGTGGGGTTTGCCACAGGATTTACTATCCCACTTTCTATCTTTTTTTCCCTGAATGCAACCTTTACTCCGCCGAATAGATGAAATAAACATTTCTGGGCTCAAAAACCGACTACTGTAATTGTACGTATTGTATTATACGGACGTAAAGTGAAGATGAAAACACGACTTTGTAGATTCAAGAGTAGTCTGCAGTATTTCTGCAGTCGGTTCTATTCTTTAGATGCCCTGTTCGCAATTGACATAATGTTCAAAATAAGCCATGCTCTGGCAAGAGGGGCTTAATGCATCTGCGTAATGTATTATACCAAACAAATCATCACATAATTCTTGATCCATAAGATCCTTTTTGTCTAACAACCAACTGAACCATGTGGCAAACTGATCCTTTGACATGCAGAAAATTAACCAATAGCAAAAAAAGTCCGCTCAGGTTAGCCTGCGCGGACTGTGCATCTCACATGTAGAATAAGACTTAGAATGCGATTTAGTATGGATGGTGAGGTGATGCAATCAAACAGAATAAACAGGATGTTAAACTTCAAGCAGCATATAGATGTACTTAACACATCGATTTATTATTGCATAAGGAAATTCGAGGGGGACAATAGATACTCGAAATTTTAATGTTGTTTATTGAGCGTATGCAACATTTCCAAAACCTAAATTTGAATCTGATCGTAATTTTTGGTTCAAAATGTCAAAACTTTACGTAGAGGTTTCAGACTCATTACATTAGTAAATGGGAAAGTGTGACCGAGCTGTTATTTCTGCATTCGAATTAAACATGGATTTATAATACAAAAAAAAGTCACAAGTAATGAATTTAAATGAACCAGGCACTTCCGGGATACACTCCTTTTTAAACAAGAGCAGAGACAGTGTTGCACCGTAACGGAATGCTTCCGCGTCGATATATATAGTCTAAAGACATCATGTAAGAAACTAGTATTCTGCTCTTCTGCTACACTGATTGATAAGAAAAGATGAAAGGAATGGCCCAATGCGTGTTTCTGACGATGATTTTAATGATGGATTGAGAGAAAAAGTGTTTTAGTGGTGTTTCAGAACAAGTTGGTATCCTTAGCACATACATAGACGCAGTCGACAAACATTAAGGACGCTTTTTCTTTGGTTTTGCAAAGTTTACAAATATTGTAAATGAATGGCAATTTTTTTTTTTATTGCTTACGATATAATGACCTCTTTAACTTCGTGGAAACTATATAGGCTTTTATTTCCTAGAAATACAAGTAAAAAGCAAAAGTCACATTTCTAATATGTGCAAAAGTGGTTTCAAATATTGTGTTCTTATTTACTTTCAACGTATCAAAAATTCACCAGTATTATTTCAAACGGAAGAGAAAAAAGAATCCCAACTATTCTTCATAGAAGCGATACGATTTGTTTCATTTGTTCATAATTTGGTGTTATCAGACCTTATCATAACAAACAGTGCGTATTAATTGGTGGAGTCTGACCCTAAGATAATATTTTTATGGCCTCAAATTGTAATGATACCACCCCAAAGCGTCTGTAGCTTTTTCTAAGGGGCTATGATGAAAGTGTGATTGTAAGCACTTTCATACAAAGCCAATGAAAAAAAATATGATTGTAAGCACTTCCATACAAAGCCAATGAAAAAAGCGTGAAAGAAAATCAGACTGACTGTGCAGTCTGATCTTGGATCTACACTGTCCGGTATTCCTTTTTGGAAAGAGATTCTTATAAAAGAGCGCTGAATATCATATGAGCCGCGCTCTGTGAAAAGGGGGCTTAATGCATCTGCGAAAAGTTTCGACCCAGGTCAGCCTGCGCAGTCCGCGCAGGCTGACCTGGGCCGAAACTTTTCGCTATTGGTAGATTTTCTGCATGTCAAAGGATCAGTCTACCTCATGATTGAGTCGGTTGTTAAAAAAAGTGGCTATTATGAATCCATAAGTATGTGATGGCTTTCTTGGTATGATGGATTACGGAGATGCATTAAGCCCCCTTTTCACAGAGCGCTGAACATCATATAATTGTAGGCTTTTTTTTGTTAACCTTTCAGCACCATAGGCGAAAACAGGGGCTTTTGTAGATGGCATTGATCAAGATCAAGCTGCACAGAACAAACAGTCTGATCTTGGATCTACAGAGTCCGCTTGTTTAGTCAATATAAAGATAATTATTTGTATTTTTTGAGCTTCCGTGGATTCTCTTTTTTACTGTCGAAGGAGATCAGATGTATTTATATTTAGCTCTGAAAGAATTAAACTTGATAATTTACAACATTTTTATGAAATGGGTATCTGCAAGTGTTAATGGAACCAAAGTAGATTTTCCACTTTCAAATACATAAATTATATGCTGGTTTCTGACTTTGCTCAACGAAATACATACAGACAAGTGTTGAAAGTGAATAAATCGCTTTGCAAACTGCTAGTCAAATGAACAATTCTGCGATATAGTAAAAGCAAAGTTATAGCAATTTCAAAACTTTCTCGCCGCAACAAAATCTTACCCGATCGAACAATGTAGATCAAAAATAAGACTTGGCGTCCTGTGCAGTCTGATCTTGATCTTCAATGTCCACCAAAGCACCAAGAGTTGCGAAAAGCAGACCAAGGGTTAATGGCCGTGATAATCCATCCTAGATAAACCCTGATACCGGATTTCCACAAGTCTGGTCACTCCTTTATGCTTTCACTGTGTGTGGTCCGCTATCTCGCCCCCAATTACTTTCGTATCTTTTTTTTTTTGTTTGTGTGGTAGGGGAGGGGTGGCGAGAAACAGAGAGGGAGAGAGAGACAGACAGATAGACGGACAAAGTAACTAAGAGACAGAGAATGAATGAAGACATTCATCTATGAAAGCCATGTTTTGTAAAAAAAAAACAAGGGGGGGGTACATCTTACATCTGCAAAAAGTATCGACCTATGTCAGCCTGCGCAGTCCGCGCAGACTGACATTGGTCGAAACTTTTTGCTATTCGTAAAATTTCTGTATGTCAAAGGACCAGTCTGCCTCACGATTCAGTCGGTTTTTAGACAAAACAGATTTTGTGGATGCATATGTATATGATGACTTGCTTGGTATAATGCATTACGGAGATGCATTAAGCCCCCTTTCGCCAGGGCATGGCTCATACTAGTATATAGTGGTGAGTGGCTCCTTTCGCGCTATCATTATGGCTCTTTTAGTAAGAATATCTCTAAATGTATCGATCGCAGTTAATTCTTAATCAAGCGGGACGTCCTCGACATATAGGATCTGACATTCGAAGGCATTTGAGATAGAAATTAATTAAGCGAGTCTAGCAAAATGTTATTAAGCGAGCCCCTTGAGAGTTTAATAAAATCTTATCTCAGAGTCAACTAATGTCAGATTCTTTACATAAAATAACGATATTTCACGAGTTATCGGTTATAAGAAGCAAAACTAGATATGCACAAATGGTAATTTCCGTCAACAAAACCACTTCTCCGAAAGAAGAAGTACAAACTGACGTCAAATTTGACGTCACACAATGTTTATCTCAAGCGTGTGTAAGATAAGAAAATTCGTAATCGGTATATAACACAGAGAACAAAGGACGCTATATGATCACGTCTAATCTTGATATTTTACTGTCGGCAAAAAACAATCGAATCTTTATAGCATACTGGGAGTCAATTCATGATGAAACAAAATTCTACAAACTCCGAGAAAGTTGCAATGAAAACAAATGAGTCATGCTCTGTGGAAAGGTGGTTTTATGCTTCTGAGGAAAAATAAGTATCGATCAACCTCAGCCTGCGCAGTCTTTGCAGGTTGACACGAGTCAAAACTTTTTGCTATGAGTAAATTTTCTGCTTGTCAAAGGACATTCATAATTTAGTCGATTTTAAGACAAAATGGACTCATACGATGGAACAACATGCTTTGTATGATGAATTTCGAAGATGTTAAGTCCACTTTTCACATAGCGCTGCTCAAATGTGCGTGTCTCAGCAAAGCGAAAGTGTAGACCAAGGATCAGAATGCACATTTTGTACAGTCTTATCTTGATAGACACTGGCCGCAAAGGCAATTCTAGTTGTGAAAGGCGCTTTATGACCTAAGTTGTCTGGTTTCATACCACGCCTCACCAGATTCATAGCTACAGCTGGCTTGTTGCACAAAACTGGAGCATAAGGACGGTCTTGCTTCCCTCATTGCCCGGACTTTTGTGGCCCGAAAAAAACTGTTGTAATTGAAAATAACTGAAAGAGTAAACATAAAACTACGTGTATCTCTCCATATTTCATGTTATTTTTGTGTTTATAATTATTGTTAATTAATTATACTTCAATTGATGACCTATCTAACTGAACAACGATACTTGGTTGCGGCACAGGTAAATGCCCCATTAAGGTTAACAATTTACATGTCGAAATCTTTTTCGTATGGATAAGGAGTTAACTGTTCTGTGGTTAGTATGGCCATTCTCAAAAGTAGTTCAGTTACAGGACGGCGGTCAGTACATCCATCTATGGTTTCCTTTCATTTCTATATCCACAGCTTGGCACTACACTTTCTCCAAGACATCGGCTACTATCCCAAACATACGAAATCCAAGAAATACTGTGCGTCTGGGGCGAGAAAAGATTCCTGCCTCTATGACTTTCATCGGTCCGCCGAAAGAACATATGCCAAACCGGAACTTGAACTTTCGATCCCTCTCTGACAAACCCGCAGCCTTGCCAAATGATCTGCTTCACGTGCCAGATAGTTACTCAGTAGTTTGTATCACTGACCTTTACCGTGTAGAATCATTTATCCATTATGTTGTAAATGACAAACAAGTTTGTAATTTACGTCAAAGAAGTATTCTGTTCTGTCCTGATTAGAAGCAATTGAAAACCGAGTCATTTTCTCCCTTACCAAATGACTCGTGAGAAGGTCCATTAAGAAAGTCATTCATAATAGATATTCAACCAATTATCAAGTAGTCCTTTGCTCGTATGATCCGGAAGAAGAAGATATTCTGCAACATAGTGGGAAAGGTAGAAAATACGACCCGACCTTTATTTCATTTATTTTCAAATGCAGAATTGTCCCACTATGCTTTCTTCCCTCTCAAAGTCAAATCCCAGCATTTGAGCCGTGTAAAATATAATTGTCTACAAATTGTTTCAATGACTATGGATCGGTCTACATTGTTTGTCGTCGGATAAAGAGTAAAAACACATAATCACGTAGCCATAATCGTTTTTATTTGTTAATACAACTGTCTTGACGGTATAAATAATTGATGGCCTGTTATGACCAATGTTGTGTGTGGATTTTTTTTTTTAACTTCAGAACAGAAACTTTTGACCTTCAAAATTGCTGCATATGATTTTTTTATGGTGGACATTTCTATTTAAAATCGAAAGAAAGAAAAAATAATGTAGAGGATGACGGTGTGCCTTTGTATTTAAAAGAAAAAAAAAAAAAAAAACTTAAGAATACTGTATAGGCTCAAGAATATAAGCATTTATCGTTCAATGCAAACTACTTTTCTGCTGACCGCGTGATATTTGGAAAAAAATTAAATTCTAAGTTTCCTAAATTTGACAGAGAACAATGTTTAGAGTAATCTTGTTAATGTTTGCACACTAAGGAAAGGTTTCTGGTGCTTTTGTGAATATTAAAGATTAAGATCAGAGTGCATAGAGCACGCAACTTGATCTTGAATCTGAAATATTTGATAATTTTGTGAGGTACATTCATGGAAAAGGCCTGCGTGATACTGCCTTTTCCGCTGAATTAATTTCTTCGTTCTTTTCTTAATCCTTAAGCAGCTCGAAGGGTGTGACGTAAATGGGAATAAGACTATTTCTTGTCCTTAGTATCCTTCATCCTTGGCTCAACTGTGACAGCATGATCCAGCGAAATTCATGTGCGGTTTTGGTTAACTGGAAATGTCCTGTGTCAGTTACTCAAAAGTCCAAAGGTTAAAGCCAGTGAAACAGACAGAAACCAAGTATTTTTTTCGTCACCTAACATGACTAATCTATGACGTGAGGCCTTAGTCCTTTTTTCCTGGTCGTTTGTTGACATTTCCCGGTTTTAAATTGATTAGTTTCGAATTTGAGACAGCCGTAGAAGTAACAAATAAGATAAGAAAAAAAGATAGATCATTTTGGCGAATGAACTTTATCAAATCACGAAGATTGATAATATGGCATCTTACGGTAGACCAAATCACGAAGATTGATAATATGGCATCTCATGGTATACCTTTCTTTATTTCAAATTCTGACACTAAAATAGTGAATTTACCTACGTTTGTTTGCACGATACTGGAATAACACATTTAACAGATGAGTTAAAAGACATGGAGACACTAATAAAACTGAAAATTGCTGATCTTTTTACGCTTTTGAATACCTCCATGTGCATTTACGACATTTATTTTAATCCATGTCGAGTGTTTATTTGCAGTCTGGTTACATTTTCTTGATTCTTGATGTTTCCTACCAATGCTTATGACAAAACTTTTTTTCCAACGTTTGCTTTCCCGAGTTAATCAGGGTCCATATTCACCAACCTTTCTTAAGAACATTCTTGGTCTTATTCTCCAGAATTTTCTGGATTCGAGGGTTACACAATTTCTGATTGGCTAAACCAAATGGTTCAGCCAATCAGAAATTGCTTTACTTTCTAAATTTAGAATTGAATTCAGAACATACATGTAAATGAGAACCGTTTGTAAATACATGTATGGACCCTGAACTAAAGGTTCAGTCTGTGGCTCAATGTGGTTCTGCAGAAACGAACGAAATGGTTCAGTTGTATAATCAGCATAAATCCGCATAATTTAACAAATCACATTCCGTAAGAGTAAACAATATTAATTAGTAGGGATACAGGTTATTAAAATATCTTTCCACAAGGCTCTTCACCATTTCGTTCAATTGGACTGCACATGAGTGCAGACTGATCTTGGATGGCACTTTTTAGTAAACGCACGTATGTTCGAGTTTGTAAAGACAAGAATTTGAAAAAGACGTTTTGTCTTACCACAGAACACTTCCTCCCTGTTTGTTGACTGGTTTACAAGTTTATTTACTGTACGGTAAATAAACTGTGGTTTTGTAAACCCATTCATGTGTTTACATTTGGAGTGTGGAATGAATGGTAGTTATTCCAACTTAAGGAGTTGAACAGTATAAAATTTGAGTCATGCTGTATGAAAAGAGGGTTTACTTCATCTGAAAAAAATATCGACCCAAGTCAGCCAGCATGGACCGCGCATGCTTACATGGGTCGATGTGTTTTGCTGTTTGTAAATTTTATGCATCTCCAATGGCAATTTTACCTAGAGCTTTAGCCGGTTATTACGCTAAATAGATTTTATGGATCTATAACCGTGATGATTTGCTTGGTATAAAAACTGCATCAAGGATGCTATTGGTCAATTTTCTGCATGTCACAGGATCAGTTTACCCCATGATTCTGTCGATTGTAAGGCAAAATGGATTTTACAGACCCATAATTATGTGTTTGCTTGCTTGGTATAACACACCACGGAGATGCATTTTAAACCTTCTTTTGCCAGAGCATGGCTCAATATTTAGTGCATTTTAGCCATGATATGACTTAATACAGTTTAAAGTAGTATAAAACACCATTCACAGCATCAAACCATTTTGGTAAACTGCTTATTTTCTTATAATGTTGACTTTAAATCACCTGCTTAAAGAACACCAATGCAGTCATGTGAAAATGAATTCATTCGCACTGGCGTTTGACATTGTCTATTTGAAATCGAATAAAGAAAAAAAACAGGATGTTGTTTTCACCCCTAACATTTTCGATACAGTGTCTATTCACTCCATTCGTCATCACACTATTTTGTTGTGCACATCTATTTTGGTTTATCTTGTATAATGTCTTTTTTTTTGCTTTTTTTTAACTCTTAACCAAACGACGACATTTTTACCTAGTCCAAATTCAAACCATTTCTAGACGACAAAATGAACGTGACTCGAGCATAGAATTTCGTTTTTGGAAAGGTTAGAAAACATTTTGGGAAAAGGAGAAAATGCTGATTACCAGCATTTTCTCTTTTTCCCACAATATTTTCATAAGTCATTTTCTTCAAAGCCGATAAAACTCGTGATTGTGAGGTAAAGGGTTGATAGACCCTCTCGTGGCAAAATAATAGTAGTTTTTCGAAGTCTATAACTAATGTTACAATGCTACCGGAAATGACGATTTTTGGTCATAGATCAAAGTCGGGTAGCGGATGATATTAATTCAAGATCGGACTGCGCATTCTGTGTTGTCTGATCCTAATGTACGCCGTCCACAAACGCTACCTGCGGCACTTGGTACAGAGAAAAGGATTTATTTCAACGATATTGTTTCTCTTGTCTTGTCATTAATCATTGATTTATGTAAATAGTTACTCATCGTCTTTTGAAAAGGTCAACTCTTTCAACGTCATTGGCTGTTGTGGATGGCATAGATTAAGATCGGACTGCACAGAACATACAATTTGATCATGAAATATGTCAACCGCTTGTTTAGTTTAGTTTACAAAACATTTCATTTGTTTGGAAATCTTTTCAATTTGGTCGTCTACACGAATAATTATGTCGTTTGATATAGAGTTAAACAAGACGATTTGTAAACTTTGAATTTTAAATCTTTACAGCAACAAAATCTGCGCAGACTATTCTGAAATCAATGTCGTAATTTTTGTGAAAACATGATTTTAAATGTAATCACAAATCACAGGTTAAACACACCGATGTATTTAAAACAATATGGCAAAGGGGAGCTACTCATTACAAGCTTGTAACAAGTACACGCTCGTTCTTCCCGCAATATTTCAAAGGAGTTCAACCACAGAAGTGAAAAATTCGGTTATGTATGGTTATGGGTTTAAGAATCCGTTGGTTACCATTTTTAAAGAAAAAAACAAGAACGCCTTATAATAAATTTATTTTCATTTACTTTGTATGACTCAATAAGATCGTATGTGCCATTTACATGAAAATATCCTTCTAGAATGTATTTGAGCCGTGCTCTGTGAAAAGTGGATTTACTGCATTAGCAAGAAGTATCACAACCTGCGCAGTCCTCGCAGACTATCCTGTGTAGAACATTTTTTGCTCTAAGTTAACCCTTTACCAAACAATCCCTGGTTTTTACGACCCAGGGGAAGAAGCCTTCTGAAAACATTGTGGGAAATGGAGAAAATGCTGGTCACCAGCATTTTCTCCTTTTCCCACAATGTTTTCTACTCTTCTAAAGTCAATTTCAATTTTTGAGTTACGTTTATTTTGTCATCTGCAATTGCTTTCAATTTGGACCAGTCTAAAATTTTGTCGCTTGGTAAAAGAGTTAATTCCCTGCATGCAAAAAGACCACTTTACCACATGATTCAGTCGGTTGTGAGACAAAGTGGATTTCATGGATTCATGATTATGTGATGACTGGCTTGGAATGATGCATCACGGAGATGCATTAAACCGCCTTTTGCCAGAGCATGGCTCATTTACAGACTGTGTAATAGAAACTGGACCAAAGTTAGTAATGAGAGTCCTTTGATAACTAAACGGACGGTCACGTGAGTTGAAAGATGGCGGCGACATTGACAGGGCTTACTTTTTTCGAGGCAAGTGTCATCAATTAAAAATAAATTACAAAATTAAAATCACATTTTTTTGTCAAAATAACCTCTTTATTTACACAATAAAATCCAAATCTGTTTGAAGCGAGATTATTCTTATTCCAGCCCAATGGACAATTTCAAAACGCTAACATCTTGACTCGAATGGAGCAATGAAATCCAATTTGCAACGGCAGCTGAACCATGTCATGCTTTTCTGACCCTTCTCTCCATGGATCTGTTTGGGTTTATATCAGGAGACATATTGCATCACCCTTTTTATTATTTCGTTGTTTGAATTATATCTATGGTATGTTGAATGCTGCTTTTAAGTTTAGAAATTAGACTGCATGATCCACACGGTTAATATTTTTTGTCCTTAACATATGTTTAATGATCTTAGACTTAGTTCCATGATTCATAAAAATAATAATATACCGACTGCGTGTACCTTGAAGCAAATATGATGAAAGTAGTAACCAAGAAATTATTTTACTTTTACTAAAAAGAGGTTCTAATTCAATCTAACGGCACTTTAATAACGATATAAATTCGAGTTACTCGTATATTTTGGATGTTTTTTTTTCCGATTGTTTTTTTTTCGATATTTTTTACTCAACCTCATTGTTCCCTAGAGATTCTTCCTCTAAAATTTAAATATAAAAATTCTTCAGGGATTAAAACGTGCTTTATTTCAGGTTTGAAATTTTTCAAACGATAAGAATAACGATAGTGGGTAAAAAATATTACGGTCTGCCATATTGTTACTTGTTCAGAAGCATAGAGGATTATCAGAATTCTATATTTGTCGATCAATTTATTTCTATCACCCCAGCATAATTGTAGCAATGTGTTTGAAAGAAATTGAGACCAAGCAAATATTTGAAAATAAGGGTAAAATAATCTGTAATCTCTTATTGATAATAATAATCAGGGTACGAATATAATCAGGCACGGTGTAACCGAAAAAATGACAATTGCTTGTCATTAGAATTCGCGACTGGTCATTTCTGGTCTCTCTCAATTATTCAAGATCAAAAACAAGAGATGCTTTGCTCTTGACCAAGGGTCAGCTGGCTTTATGTCCAATCAAGCCACAAAAAATACAGGAAGTCTGTGAAGTATTCATCAGAACAGGATTACATGGGATTCGTTTTTAATAAAGGGAACGTTTGGAATATAAAACAGTTATGAGAAACGAATGATCCTTGTCATTCCAATGACGGATTTGAGAGCTTTTTTGATTTAGAAGGTAATATTTGTATCCCATAAAATAAAGAGGGTCGTGGATTTTAGCGGGAAACTTTGTTCGTATGTTTTTCAGTTCGAAGTACAATGCTATGCTATGTCTAGAGAAGACTTTAATTGCCCAACGAAGGACTAACTAACTATGAATATATCTCTATAAGAAATAATTTACTTGGATGATGTATACGATCCAGTTACAGCTGAAACATTTAGTGAAACATGAAAAGGGGGCTTAATGCATCTGCGAAAAGTATCGACATATGTCAGCCTGTGCAGTCCGCGCAGGCTGAACTGGACCGAATCTTTTCGCTTATAGCTAATTTCTGTATGTACAGGGACCATTCTAATTCGGTTGTTAAAAAGTGGCTATTATGGATCCATAATTATGTGATGGCTTGCTTGGTATCATGCATCGCAGAGATGCATTAAGCCCCCTTTTACCAGAGCATGGCTGATTTGATTTTTAATAAAGTAGTGTATGCAAAGATCAGACCGAGTGGACTTGCATGTTGATCTTTGTCAACTCTCTCCACATGTGCCCGTACTCACCAACGATTTTAGTTTTATTCTCAGTCTTATTCTAGAATTAGAAAGTAACACAACTTCTGATTGGCTAAACCATTTGGTTTAGCCAATCAGAAGTAGTGCTACTTTCAAATCTACAAAATTCTTGAGACGAATACTAAGAATGTTCTAAAGAACGGTCGTTGAATGCAGACTCAGATGTCACAAAATACTGTACACTGAAATCCAAAATGAAAAGTTGATATGAAGTGGAATGCAGAAATACTGATCATATTTTCACATGAACACCATTTCAAAGGTTCAGTATTTGTTATTTACTGCTACGACACCATGACCTCCCCTTTTCTGGTAGAATCGTTTGATCATTGTGACCATATTGACTCTTCACTGAAGGTTGGACAAATCACGCGACAATAAATACAGGAAAATCCAATCAGAGGACACTGAAGTCACGACACAGAAACACCATTTAAAACTTGAGTTTTTACTCAACTGAATTTGTGCTCAATATTAGAATTTCATCTAAGCTTAAAAGAGAAGGTAATTTTCAAATCACAGTATTGATAAATAAGACAAGCAAGGGAAAAAAATATGAATAAATAAAACGATTAAAGTTAAGATAATTTGGCTTGGAACACGCGAAAAGGGGCATTCGGACATTTGCGTAAAGTGTCGTCTCGGATCAGCCTGCGCAGTCCGGGCAGACTAATCGAAACGAAACTTACCCTTTTTTTGTGTAATTTTCTGTTTTGCGCAAGTCTAACGTTACTGTAGGACAAAATCTAATGTAGTCGTAAAGTGCCGTCTCGGATTAGCCTGCGCGGACTGCGCAGGCTGATCCCAGACGACACTTTACGCAAATGTCTGAATACCCTTTTTCGCGTGTTGTAAGCCATTTAGGAGTTCTTTCAAAATACCGGTATATTTCAGCGACTCTTTGGGAAAAAAAAGGTGTTTGATGCCTTATTAGTACCATTTATCGTTTGCCGATTCGTGATTGAGATCATTCAATGTTGCTCCTTTTTAGCCCAAATTTCGGACTTTTGCTTTTGATTTGGTTTGTATTGGAGTTTAACGCCATTTTATTGGCTTAGGTCATATCATGGCGGTCAGTGATGCACCCGCGTGTTTTTACTGGCTGTCTCACACCAGTACTGACACAAATTTCTTTCCAAAGCCACTGACTACTTTTCTCACATTCATCAGAGGTGAGAGGCGAAAAATCGCCAGAAAGAGGGTTCGCCGAAACCGGGTATCGAGCCCGCAACCTCCAGGTCGAGAGTCGGATACGCTAACCACTGAGCAACCCGGCCGGGCTAATTTTTCTTTAACTAAAACGGTATATGTTCGTTCAGTGTCAACAAGTCCCGTGTGCGTGTGTTATTATTATAATTTTTAATTGTCATTATTATTGTTTGTTTTTTTTGTTATTGTTGTTGCTGCTGTTGCTTTTGTTGTTGTTACTTGTACCACATGTAATTAGTTAATTGCTCCTGATAGAAAGAGCAAGTTGCACGTCTTAGAATTGAGCCATACCCTGTTAAAAGGGGTTTTAGGCATCTCCATGATGCATTATACCAAGCAAGTCATTACATCATTATAGACTGTATCTTGAGGTAGACGGGTCCTTTGACTTGCAGAAAAGTAACAAGCAGCAAAACGCTTCGACCCATGTCAGTATGCGTAATATGCACAGGTTGATATGGGTCGATACTTTTTGCAGATGTGTTAAATCTCCTTTTCACAGTGCATGCATCAAATGGCTTGCAACACGCGAAAAGGGGCATTCGGACATTTGCGTAAAGCGTCGTCTCGGATCAGCCTGCGCAGTGCGCGCTGGCTAATCCGAAACAACACTTTCCGTTTTTATGTAATTTTCTGTTTTGCGCAAATCTAGTAAAGAATAAAATCTAATGTAGACGTAAAGTGCCGTCTCGGATTAGCCTGCGCGGATTGCGCAGGCTAATCCGAAACGACACTTTACGCAAATGTCCGAATGACCCTTTTCGCGTGTTGCAGGCCAAATGCTATAACTGAATAAACCATGTCTTTAACTGAACAATAAAGAGCCTTAAATACAAAGCTGTTTCAATATGTTTTAATTTTAGAAATTAATATAGAGGATATTTGTTTTTTACGGTGAAAGATCGAAATTTATTTCATCGAGTGAACATCATCGGTAAAGTTTTCACGAGTGGCGCAGCCACGAGTGAAAATATTACCGATGATGTTCACGACATGAAATGAATTTCGATCTTTCACCGAAAAAAAAAACCAAATATTCCATTTATTTCATGCTTTTAACCCTTTCTGGAGGGAACTTAATCAAAATCCACTACAGTTCTTTTCGGTTATTCCCCGTGGCGTATCCCCTCCGCATAGCAAAGCATTACAATATTACGTCAAGCGCGAGAAATGTAAGGTAAATTACGTCATATTTTCATCTGGTTGTGAGGCACGCGCATTTTACCTAGGTAACTAGTGCGCGGGAACAATTTTTTCCGCCTTTAATTGAAGAGTTAGAATACACAAAAATCGGTATTTTCACCGATATTTCTCGATAACCTACCGGAAAGCATGAAATAAGATACTATATTATTTCAAAGAAAAAAAAAACATGTTGCTAGTCATACCTTTCTATGTATAAATAATTATGAACAAATATTAAAGCATACTGAAAAACATTCTTCCAATGGATGCGTTAATTTCATGCCGAAAAGAAAAAAAAATTTTTTTCTTTTGGAAAGAATGTACATTATCTTGAGGCTAGATTAGAAATTCGTTGGAAAACATTTTTTCTGCACTCGTTATCCATTTACCAAAGAATCCTGATATCAGTCGAGCCTTAGAATGTAGTCTTTTGAATACATTGTAGAAGAAGGCAAAAATGGTGATAACCTTTATTTTCTTCTTTTCCCACGATGTGTACTCTTCTCTAATGGACAGAAATCATGATAATTGGCTTGCAACACGCGAAAAGGAGCATTCGGACATTTGCGTAAAGTGTCGTTTCGGATCAGCCTGCGCAGTCCGCGCAGGCTAATCCGAGACGGCACTTTAAGTCTACATTAGATTTTGTGCTACAGTAGACTTGCGCAAAACAGAAAATCACATAAAAACGGAAATTGTCGTTATGGATCAGCCTGCGCGGACTGTGCAGGCTGATCCGAGACGACACTTTACGCAAATGTCCGAATGCCCCTTTTCGCGTGTTGCTGGCCATATTGCAACACTTTATTTGTCGTCTGCGAATTCTTTCAAATTGGTAGCGTCTACAAGTTTGTCGTTTGATAAAGAGTAAAAAAAAGGACATTTATAGGTTTTGCAATGGTTTAAGCTTAAAGACATTCATCTTTCTACGTTAAGTCTGTAAAGACAAAACATAATGCCTGAGAACCAAATTCTCATTATTTTCACACAAATTAACTTTATTTTCACTCGTTTCAATTACTGTCTTCATTTCTTTACCATTATCTGTCAATGCGAAATCGGTCTTGAAATCTCTCACCGCGATTTAAAGTCCTAATCGTGTTTACTTGACATCCATTATGGCTGCCACAATATTATTCGGCTTAAAATGCTGGAGTTGACTGATCTGTCTTGCAACTTTAATCAATCAAAATCCGTCAGATGGCGCGGAGAAAGTTTTGTTCGATTATTGCCCCGGATATTGAGTTACCAATGTCTTTACAAGTCTTTCGGACCTTTGACACCTGTGCCGTTTCCGTGTTGACAACTTAAACACGGGGGTTACATATTGGTTTACACGGATACCTTGTTCAAACATGGGCGCCCTTATAGGTTTACATACGTAAGAAACGAATGAAACCGTGATTGGCGGTTAATAATCACGGGTTTTATTAACTGTGCGAGTTAATATCAGCAATGTCAATTCGTATTCCCATAGGAAACGATGGCGTTGATTGAAAGTGAAGGGCTTTATATGACTTTTTATTTCCCAATGATTCAATAAAATTCTAATCTTGGAATCTTGATAAAACAAACGTGCCATGCAAGAATGCGCCGAGTGGTTCAGTGATACAGAAATCTGTTATTTCATTTTCATGAACATTTCGGAATGCCTTAATTATTTTCACTCCAGCTTGGTTAAAATAAACGTTTGACTTTTTTCGTGTTATATTTGATGTAAATGCTTATCTCTACGTAAAACTTACTTGACAGTCATTTTAAACACAGCTAAGCCTAAACTGAAAACAATTCCAAAGAATTGGATTTGTTCTTTTGTAAATATGTCTTCGGACTCCAAACCTCGTATTTAGAAGCTAAAATCATAAGTTTTTTTAAAAGTAACGAAAATAAAGAAAACAAACTTTATTTTTGTAAGAAGGGGTAAAAAAAGCACGAACCATGGGGATATCATGTTTGCTTGGTTCGGTCCAATAAACAAAATAAATCAAGCAAGGAGTGAAACTTGATTATGATACCTTTCGATGAGTGCTGATCGATTACGAAGGCTGTGTGCAGCGAAATTGCTTTTTTAAGGGCAATAGACTCCTCTTTGATTTTTCCGGGTGGGGAAACGAACACTAAGGGCACGCGATACAATGGCAAAAGAATTGGCGGACTTGATTACAAAGCTCGCCGGAGTATTGTAACAATAAGCCCAGTCTAATTCTAGTCTGGATTTTATTAACAAATCGCGTGTGAGTGGAAAGAATTAAACAAACGTTGTGAGTGGATGTTATTGAAGACTCGGGAGGACAAATTAGCTATGTAGCTGTTCCTGGAAACAATGTTAGGACTGAGATTACCTTGTTACAGGTGCCATGTAACATGATGTTGTTTGAAAGTCAATACAAACCTATATTGTACCGTGCATTGATTTTTTTAACTTGATACAACCTTCACCCTTAAACTGCTAAATAAACTGATTGAAAACTTCCAGCTAAAAATAAAACCTCGAACACTGCGATTTAAAAGGTTTTGTTGCGAGGTAAAAAAAATTCTGAATCTAACAGTGTAGATCTCAGATCAGACTGCACGTTCTGTGCAGTCTGATCTTAATCTAGACTGTCTGCAAAAGCAGTCTGAGTGTGCTCAGCAAACTAAGGGTTAACAATTTCGAACTGTGAAGCCACTGTTTTCCATGCCCTGCTTATTGGGACCTTGTTACCTGCCTTGCCTACTTTACCTTTATTCTCTCCATGTATAACCAAGTGGATACTAAACATTGGCTTGTGATCTTTTAAGTGTAGTTCGAAAAAGATTGCAATAAAAATATCAAATACAAGAAAATATTGATGCGTAACATCAATGGCGCCGCAAATCAGTTGTTTCTGAAATAGGGCACATTATAGCGGGTAAATTTTTTACACCAAGAACATCACTCGAACAAACTTCGAAGAGGTCCACGTGGTGATACTACATGACAAATATTTAAACTCTGGGCCATCTGGTTTTGGACAAGAAAATTTTTAAAGTTTGCACCATTTAAGGCATTGTGTTAATCCCGAGTAATAACAACCTTGCGGAAGAATCATTTTTGAAAACAATGTGGGAGAAGGAGAAAATGGTAACCACATTCGAATTATCGTCTGCAAATGCTCTCAGAAGTCTGAAATTATCTTGTTTGGTAAAGAGTTAAAGTCTATGAAAGATTCATGGTTTTGCAACATGATTTATGAAGAACACAACGAAAATGTGGCCTCTCTCCAGAAAATTTTTAACGCATTTCAAATTGACCAAAGAAAATTTATGCAGAACTTGGTGAGAAATGAACTGAGTAGTCCTAAACAATTTTTAGAATGCAAATCAAAACTTAAAAAAGAAAGAACTAATAATGGTAACACACAATCATAGCCATTCTTCGGCGAAATTTAACATAATTTCAATTGGAGCTATGTACAAAAAGCAGTTGTTCTTCGGCAAGAAAATAATATTAAAACTAGGTTCTAAATTACCAAATTAATATTAAAAATTGGGTATGAAATAACCAAAGTGGGTACGAAATGATCAAAGTGAGTACGAAATGACCAAATAAAAAGTATAGGTGGGTACGAAATGAACAAAAAAAAAAGGTACGAAATGGCCTCGGTACGAAATGACCTAGTTACGAAACGAATGGAAGCCGACTAAACAATATGGCTGCCCCTATAGGTACTTTTCAAAACCGAATGAAAATATAGTGCCGCTGCTCATGCGGCGCCACAATAAGATATCTTTCCTCAAATCTAATTCAAATCGGCTGTGTAAGACCGTGCCGATTTCTACACCAAATTATGTTGCTGTTGGCCAATGATCATAAAATGCAATGCACTGTTGATTTTTCACTGCCTGAGAGCTAGTAACTTTGACTGTCTCTGTCAAACTTAGTTGTTTTACATTACATTGTTACGAGATTTTCTGTGTACAAGATATTAATTCGAACAAAAGAGATGGATCAATCCCAAACTTTTCTTTTTCCAAACACAATTTAATGTTATGTTGAAACTTTGCTATTTTGTAGAGGTCGTGCAAGCAGTCAAATGTTTAAAAGAAATACCTTGTAAAACTCAGCTGTTATATACAAGCTTCCAAATCCTAAAATTTAAAGCTATTTTTTTTCCTTGCCATATATCAAAAACTGTGGTGTTTGCTACTCTCAGCACTTAGAACAGACAACTTGAAATACTCAGATAAGCTTACTGTTTCTGGTTGTCTGGTTGTCCTTCTCAATTGTCTACCCTTCTTCGTCTCTTTCACACACACACACATACACACAAACACTCCGTTAAAGGTGAAGCTCAGTACCAGTATTGGCATATTATCACCACCCTTGCTCAAAAAGACGTTAGATCTTCACTAAACGACAACAATGTTAGAGTTTCATCAAATTGTAACCATTTTCAGACGACAAATTCAATACAGATCAAATTAAGGGGTTTATTCTCAAGATGGTAGAAAACATTGTGGGAAAAGGAGAAAATGCTGGTTACCAGCATTTTCTCCTTTTTCCACATTGTTTTCACAGTCCTTCTTTAAATCTATTATTGGGGATTGCGTGGTAATGGGTCAATCCTAGACTGCCGGTGGTATGAACCGCAACCGACAATAATCCTAAATCCGTTTGACAATCCGGTACATTCCAGGCGACCTTTGATCCCACCTACAGTTGTGAACAACAATACATTTACAAGCCGTTCTCGCTTCTGTTCAAACCCATTACAAAAAGCACAGTATACGCCCTTGCAATCATTAAAGAGGCCCTTATACTCATTTTCAGCCAGTTTTAACTCATTTTGTCTTTATTTTATCAAACTATAGTCATTCTTAAAACTTCATGCCAAATATTGCGCCTGACGGTTGCAAGGTTGCTTAGATTACGGTCGATAGAAAATGCATTTCGCTGAGTTGCGGCCTTCCATGTAAACACACTCGTCGTTTCCGGTTTTTGAATCGAAGATTTTCGATATATCCGTTATACACTCGGGTAGATTCGTATGATGATCATGCATTCTGTCGTGTGACTATATTTGACCTTCGCCCTGCGTCTAATGAGGTAAACAAAGGAAAATGGAGGCTTCTCTGTTGCAGCCTCGATTTTCAGACGGAGGTCGCGGCCTATATGCAAATTACACCGTATCCGACTCTAGGCGGAAACCAACGATAAATTTCCGTGACGCACCGCCATTGTTTACACTTCGATCGTCATCCAGTTTTCTTCTGACCAATGTTCGGTTTCTAATACAAATCTCTTTTTTTCAGTTACACCATGTATGTCAGTAATCTATCCATGTTTACACAAAGGACTGATTTCTGTACCATTCTAAATTGTTTGAAATTTAACAGCGTTTTTGCTCACCGGCTGTAGACGGGCATCTTTAAAGCTTTTTTAAAGAATATTGTTAGAAAACGATTTATTAGTTTACAAGCAATTAATCCTTGTCCCGCATTGTTTCCAACTTCATTGAAAACAATAGTTTTCTGTCTTTCTTGTATTCCTCCCCTGCGTCACGTGCACGAACATGTAGTGCTATGTCTGCAAAGGTATGCACTTTTAATATGCTTGTGACTTTTCATTGGCAATGGTCCAATTGCCGATACAAACGATTACTTTGTCTTAGACGGAACTTTGGTCCAAGGAAGAATTATAACAATTTTAAGTATGTTGATTGCCCTCAGACATTTCGGTAACGAACACATGAGGAATGGATCCTGTCAGAACAAGTCTAGGATAGGCCTAACAGTGTTGGTTACTTCATAAAAAAATTAAGAACACTGGTCATTTTGTCTTTATATAATGGATTTTATCCAGACGTGTATTTCAAAAGCATATGTTGAATGCACTCGTCCATATTTGTCCAGTACCACTTGGGTACTAGTAGGCCTACATTGATCCCACTCAGGACAAGTCTAGGACATAAAGGTCTTGCTGTGAAATAACACTATCCATATAAGCTAAAATCATTCCTTATGGAAAGGCCAAGTAGCGGGCCAAAGTAAACAAATCAGGTCTTAAAATTCATTTAAATATAAATTATACCATTTATAAGTTAAAAAATTATTGTGAAGATGACAATCTGTATATATATTGTGCAGTCTGTCCAAGTGTTAGTTGCTTGCAGAAAAATGAATTTTAAAACGAAGTAAAAAGTAAACAAAATATAGGGCGACTTGGCAACTTTTTACCTGCATTTAAAATTCATTTATTTTTTTCTGCCAGCGACTAACTCTTAGACCGACCGTACAATAGCAGATTGTTATCTTCACTATGATTTCTTTTTCTCATACTTTTAGACGGTATGACTTGAATTGAAAATGTATTTTAACACCGGCATTTTGGCCGCTATTGGGCCATTTATAGTGATCAGATAATTTCTAAAACTTGTTGATATACCTCATTCGTTTTTACCAAACACAAAAAGTTGTAAATGTATGGGTTCTAGATAGAAAAAATACTAAAAAAAAAAATGAATTTACAGAAATACAAGCCTAGCTCGCCGGTGGCAGTGCTCATAACGAGTACTGTTTAACCTTAGCAAAAAAAAAAAAAGGAGGGGGGGGGGGGTTATCACAAAGACAACTTCGATGGTGTTGGCTGCAAATATGTTTTAGAAGGTAGAGTTAGGAACACATTGGGTATTGTTGGAAAATGAGTGTAACGCTGAAAATGCCTACCAAAAAAGATGATTCAAATGTTGGGTAAATGGTTTATCATAACCGCAAAACGCAGACTTTCTACTTTCTCTTGCTGTATCCTCATGCATTTTTATAGAATTTCACAGCTCCTAACAATACCACATGTTCACTACTGATCTGATGTTTGATTGGGTCCAATCTTGTTTACATCAAACGATTTGATACCCTAATTAATGTCTACATATGTCTAACGGGATTTCCTATGAAACTCTGCATACCTTGAAAGCTTCATGCGTTGTGTCAGCCATGAGCGTATGATAGCGGTCAATTGATGTACAATAGAGATATCGGAGTATATCCGAATTAAGAAAACATGACACCGCAGTCATCTAGACGCTCATTAATTAGTAAAGCATCAGTACATACGAGTAAAAAAAAATATTCGGCAACGGAGAAAGAAATCAGCAAAAAACCCTGCCTATTATCCTGCCTCAACAATGATAAGAATTCCTTGACAAGATATATTAGAGCTGATCCGTGTTTTATACACTACATTATCATATCTCTTTACTAGAAGGCAATTTTATTTAGACTCGTCCTCCACGTAAGAAGCATTTGCTGACGACAAATGAGATGGTGCCTGAAAGACGGGATTAATCTTTGAAAATGGAGAAGATGTTTCTCGCATTTTCTCCATTTCCAGTGATGTTTGCAACAGGTTCTTTCCTCAAGTTTCCAAAATCACGAAATCGTATGGAAAAGGGTTTAAATCAGTGCTGCCACGTGGCTTATGCATCTCAGTAATTCGATTAATCAATCTGCGTGATGTAAATAAATTCGCCATTAAGTGCATTTTGGTTTTGTTTCGTGAGCAGGCGTGTGTTTTGGATGCACTACAACGACTTTTTCCCAGTTGAAATTCCTTGATAAAGTTTAAATGGACGACGGGGGAGTACTCCTCGGTGTAAGATGACTATTGTAGGCTTTCTTTTACAATATTATCATTTCATGTACATGAATATACAATAAAATGTAGAATGAAGATATTTTTATTGAATGAGGGGGAGAGGGAAATGTATCAAAGCAATGTTCGGACACTATCCTCTAGAGGAGTTAAACTTGTACCACATAAAATGAGATATCGCCGTGCTTCAACTAGAAAAACTTTTGCCAGCAGCATAACAGTATTCAACCAGCTTCCCGATGTTGAATGATAAAATGAAATTGAATGGTCGAAAATTGAATGCACAGAACATGCAGTCTGATTTTGGATCTACACTGTCCGATATTTCTAACGTACTCTTGCTAAAACAGGCTTTGAAAAACAAAAAAAAATGTAGTATTTATGTATTTAACCGACTGAAAATGTTTATAGATTTTATTTAGCATTCATACGTTTACAGAAAAATATCTGTGCGCAAGAGAAATAACTAGTTTCATAATTATAAAGTGAAGGTATATAAAAACCACGATGAAAAAAGATGCCGTCATTACTGCAAAAAGAAATAGGCAAGAAACAGTAATAAAAGTAATGCGTTCTTTACAAGTCTGGTAAAAACCTCACACATAGCAACCCGTTGTCAGTAAATCAACGATCGGGGCTTAGATTCATTACCCGTACCTCCATTAAGATTTATCTTCTTGTAAAATTTATATCGAAAACACAAAAAGCGTGGACTCATTTTTATGGCGGAAGCAGAAAAAAGTGTGTTCCATCAATCAACGCACGACAATATCACTGCGATCTCTGTGAGGCTGGCTTTGTTGAAAGTAGTTCTGTTTTATGTTTTACATGATGGGGGAAACATAATATTTGATACGGTGTTGATAGACGGTTTCAACTCCTACAATTATTATTATCTTGTAAAGGTGATAAAACACCTCCTTCTGGGAATGAGACTACAACATGAGAATAACAGCATAATTTGAGGCGGGTCACGTGACGATGTGCGCATTCATATCACGATATTTTTTTTTCATCCGCTGCGTAAATGAGATCCCACTTCCGGAATTATGTAGCAATTTATTTCATTTATATTCACTTCAATGAACTGTCGTGAAAGCGGAATGTAATTAAATTGATTACTATTTATAAGCTTTTCATTTTTATTTATCGTTTTATATTGACAAGAGATGTTTTGCTTTCATTTTATTCGAGTCATGGTTTCGATCGTGGTTTCACATAAGTTCTTATACTATAGACAATCGTAAGGATCATTATAGACATTAAAAATGCACACGTATTGTGGTTTCACCTTCAGAGCCCATGACATAATGTAACTTTTTACCAAACGACAGACAAAATTTTTGACTCGCCCAATTTCATAACTGTTGCAGACGACAAATTAAATTAAATGTTATTCGAATAATGAAATTCGTGTCTAAAAGGAAATAAAACATTGTCGAAGAAAGGAGAAAATTCTGGTTACCAGCATTTTCTCTATTTCAGACAATGTTGCCCAAAAGCCCTCTTTGATAGGGTTTTTAAAGCTCAGAACTGCTTGGTAAAGGGTTAACCCTTTAGCAAACAATACAACTACCTTCACGAAGATGGTTTTTGAAAACATTGCTGGAAAAGGAGAAAATCTTACCACTAGCATTTTCTCCTTTTTTTTTAAACTCTTTCACGGACAAATTCCATCATTTCAGTAACATTTGTCCGATGGTAGGGGAGTACATGTACTCTTAATATTGACAAGTCTAAAAATGGCATTTTGTTTGGAGAGAGAAATATTTAATTGGCCTGCAACACGCGAAAAGGGGCATTCGGTCATTTGCGTAAATTGTCGTCTCGGATCAGCCTGCGCAGTCCGCGCAGACTAATCCGAAACGAGACTTTCCTTTTTTATGTAATTTTTTTGTTTTGTGCAAGTCTACCGAAGAACAAAATCTAATGTAGTCGTAAAGTGCCGCCTCGGATCAGCCTGCGCGGACTGCGCAGGCTGATCCGAGACGACACTTTACGCAAATGCCCGAATGCCCCTTTTCGCGTGATGCAAGCCATTAATTACTATTATGTTATTCCTTCTGGAAAAAAGTAATTGAGCCATGCTATGTGAAAAGAGAGTTAAATACATCGTTTATTTGCTATGCACAATACAAGCAAATTGTCTTATAAGAGAGGTCCGTTTCACCTATAAACCGGCAGAACTAGGGCTGGAGTGAGGTACAATGGTCCTTCAAAGTGCAGAAAATTTACCATTGGCAAAACGGTTAGACCCAGGTCAGGTACTGGGTCGATACTTTTTGCAGATGCATTAAGCCTTCTTTTCTCAGAGCATAGCGACCCAGGTCAGCCTGCACACTCCGCACTTTTTGCTTTTTGTAAATTTTCTCTATTTCAAATGACAATTCTTCCTAGAAATTCACTCGGTTGTTAGAAAAAAAAAAAATTATTGATCCCGAATTATGTGGTGACTTGCTTGGTAAAATGCAACATGGAGATGCATCAAACCCCCTTTTGCCAGAGCATTCCTTATATGGCCTGCAACACGCGAATAGGGGCATTCGGACATTTGCGTAAAGTGTCGTCTCGGATCAGCCTGCGTAGTCCGCGCAGACTAAATCCGAAACGACACTTTCCGTTTTTATGTAATTTTCTGTTTTGCACAAGTCTACTGTAGCACAAAATCTAATATAGTCGTAAAGTGCGGACTGCGCAGGCTGATCCGAGACGACACTTTATGCAAATGTCCGAATGCCCCTTCTCGCGTATTGCAAGCCATATAGAAGCTGATAATCAGTTTTTCCCGTCTGCCGACACAGTTTTTTCCTCTTTCAAAGACCATCACTTGGGCCTCATTTGTCATCTGCAAATGCTTTGAATAAGGACTAGTCTAAAATTTGTGTTCTAGTAGAGTTAAACTTTCACAGTTACTACCGTGGATTTTACGCTTCTCTAGTTTTAGACCAATGCAATGGAACGGCCCGAACGATTATCTTCTGTTTTCATCGGTTTCCGTTTTTATCAAGAATGCTACGAAAACCAGACTTCTCCAATGATAATTTAGACATCAACAGAAATCTGTGAACGGTACTTAACGTTGTCATAGAAATAGTTATCCTTAAATTGTACAAGTATACAGGTTAGTTGACAGACAGACAGACAGACATACAGACCTTGAGAGAGAGAGAGAGAGAGAGAGATTGTTATTTCATGAGAAGTTTCTCCTTTTTTCCGGCAATGTTTTTTGACAAACTCGAATTTTTGTTGCCTTCCGTTCATCGTCTGCAAATGCTCTCAATTTGGCAAGTCTGAAATTTGTTATTCTAGTAACCCTTTACCACACTTAACATATTTCGACTTGTCCAATTTGAAAGCATCTGCAGACGACAAATTAAATGTGGTTGAAATGAAAGAGTTCGTATCTGATAGGGTAGAAAACATAAAATGGGAACAGGAGAAAATACTGGTTACCAGCATTTTCTCCTTTCACCACAATTCGAAACCTTTATTTTGCACTGTCGTTTAAACTCGGCATTGTTTGCTAAGGGGTTAAATTGGTCAATATAAGGAAAATGGGCGTGTACACGTGAGCTGACGTCATAATTTCTGCCTAGATTCCGTTTATTTACCTTTCACCGGTCATTCGCCCAGTACATATTCCTGTAAATACATTTTTCGTCTCTTGACCCGTTACCTTCTGAAACAACTTTGCAGCAAACGACTTTGAGAGAATAGTTAAGTATATAACTCTGTGAGAAAATGGCTTTTCTAAACCGTCACTACACGTCATCATTTTTCTCTCTTCCAAAAAAATGCAATTTTGGATTCGTATTTCTTTTTGTCGTCTGCTAATGCTTTCAATTTGGACAAGTCTAAATTTTGTCGTCTGGTAAATAGCTAAAAGGCAGCAGACGACCATAAAATATTCATGTAGAATAGAGATAATCATGATGACTGAAAATTTAAACTTAATTAAATGTGAAAAATGTGGCATTAGAAGAAATTACCATTTACGACCAATATCTCCAATAGAGATACAGGAGAAAATTACAAAATGTCGTCGGCAGCAGGCAATGTATTCGTCGTGGAACATCGGGGAAGTAAATGCCGTAATTTTTCGTAAAATACGAAAACCAATTGTTGTAATAGCAAAAGACAGCAAAATTATTTTATTCGCCAGCAACTGTTCCACATTCACCGCTTGTTTCCGCCTTCGTTTTTGAAAGTGAGTACATGTATACCGGGATATTTGAGTCATGCTCTGATAAAAGCAGATCTAATGCATATGCAAAAAAGATCAACCCATGTCAGCCAGCGCACTGACATGAGTCAAAACTTTTTGCTATTTGTAAATTTCATGCATGTCCAAGAACCATTCTACCTCATAATCCAGTCAGTGTTTATACAAAATGGATTTTATGGATTCATATTGTGATGACTTGCTTGGTAAAATGCATGACAAAAATGCATTAAAACCTCTGTTATCAGAGCACTCCTCATTTACTTAACTTCAAAAGCGAACTAATTGAAAGCAAGAAGAAAAGTGTTGAGCAGCAATAACTTGTTTGTATGTCCGAGACAGAAACGGGGCAGTTTCGCCGGATTATTTTTGGCTTTATAGCTTGTTAACATCTCATTTTATGGCCCAGCTGTTTTTGAAGTTCACTAAAGACGGGCGAATGCAGAAAACTTTTATCGTTGATTTTATGAAGGATAAAGAAACTTTCGACATCTTCCACTGAATGTCAAAATTTGACGTTTGTTGGTGAAACAGACATGAAGCATGCGCAGTGAATGTTTCCGCTAATGAGGGCCATTTTGTAATAAAGACACCGATATCTGCATGCACCGAGACGGAAATCTAAAACATAACTTTCGACGATCTAACTATGCACTATTTACCCCATTACCATACTGAGCTTTTTTACGCCCGGGTAGCAGAAAAACTTTAGAAAATATTAAAGGAAAAGGGGTAATACGAGTACATGTAGATCACAACAAGCTTTTTATGCCTTTGCCACCGATAGCTCTCATACAATTAAAAAAATGGACATTTTTTTTTTCCTGTGGATGTCTCGCCTTTGTATAACGTATAACAGGTTTTTCGTCTAAGGATTGTCCGAGCGTGGGTAAGATAAAACACACTGGCAGAAGCACACCATACATGTAAGGACAAACTCACTAATAATAATAGAATAGTAATATGGCCTGCAACACACGAAAAGGGGCATTCGGACATTTGCGTAAAGTGTCGTCTCGGATCAGCCTGCGCAGTCCGCGCAGGCTAATCCGAGACGGCACTTTACGACTACATTAGATTTTGTCCTACAGTAGACTTGCGCAAAACAGAAAATTACATAAAAACGAAAAGTGTCGTTTCGGATTAGTCTGCGCGGACTGCGCAGGCTGATCCGAGACGACACTTTACGCAAATGTCCGAATGCTCCTTTTCGCGTGTTGCAAGCCTTATAATTGAGCCATGCTCTGGTAAAAGGGGTCTAATGCATCTCTGTACTGCATTATACCAAGCAATTCATCACATAATAATGGATCCATATCATCTACATGTACTTCGTTCAACAACCAAGTGGATTTCGAGATAGAATGATCCTTTGCCATGCAGAAAAAAATTACAAATAACAAAAAGATTCGACCATGTCAGCCTGCGCGGACTGACATGGGGTTGATACATTTTGCAGATACACTAAGCCCCCTTTTCACAGAGCAGTGCTCAATTACAGGTATCTATTTTCCTACACTTATTGTCAAAGTCTTTGACGCGTTAAACAACCTTAAAACTGTTGAAAAAGACTTTAAAACCCAGAACAAAAGCTATATAAAGTACACCATGCGTATATACCATGCTGTCACAATACAATTTCTTGTCCGGTGAATTGTAATAATGGTATTACACATCTGTTATCACAATGGCGATCATAAAAAAAGAATCCTATCTGTTGTGGATCGGGTGGCATCTGTAATGGCAAATCCATGCAGTTTACCGAACGATATACTTTTATAATTCTATGCGTGCTTAGTTAATTTTTCCACAGTGTTTTCAAAAGTTATCCGCCTTAAGAAACTATAAATAATCCCTTTTCAATGGCCATTTGTCATGTTATTACCCCTAGAGACAAATGAGAACAGAAAACTTTGAAAAGATTTTTGTAAAGTAAAGACAACCAACTTGAATTTCTGTTTTATACATAGATGCAGATGTTGAAACATTGTGACAAAAGGAGAAATTGCTCGTTACGATCAATTTCTCCTTTTGTTACATTGTTTCAAAATAAACTTTTCAGCAATTGGTTAAATGTCCTCTTAAGGAGGTGAACTTAGCTAAGATGTAGAATCGTTGAGGAATGAATCCCGTTACGGAAAGTTTATGCTAAACTGGTCATTATCGTATTATATCTATCAGAATGGTATCACACTGGCCAACGGTTTTTTACTACATTGAAAACAAAGTGAAATTCACAATCTTTGACCATCTGCTTTAGTTTTATTGGCAAACCACAGCTTTGATGTTCGCCTTTATCAAATACATGGCCAGTGGCCTACACATGAAGCTAAAACAATAGGCACCTCAACCGATTGCGTGCTTTGCTATTTCACCTCAAACACAACTACCCTTGAAAAAGCACCGCGACAAAAAGGCCTTTCCAGGTGGTAGAACATGTTCCTTTAAATGGGCACAGGCATAGAATAGTTCCCCATGTGAATAACATACTTGAGCTCAGTTTCAACAGAAATCATTAAATCAACACCAGAAACACGTTTTTAGACCTGTCCCTCCATTTTCTCTGATGAAACAGTGCAGCAGAATTATTTAGAATTAAATTTTCAAACATGACTACTTTTGACACTACGACAAGGAAGAAGTTTGCAGTTGTGCGACGCTAATGTCTGTAATCAGTGTAAGACCACTGACTGTTTTGCTACAATGAAAATAGAGTGAAAATCACAATCTTTTACCCTCTGCTACCCCTTCATTTGTAAACCCAGAGCTTTGTTAGTTGTTTTCATGAAGTGTTATGGTCAGTGGCCGATGCAAACATGTAAAAGTGGCACCTCAAGCGATGATATTTTTACTATTCTACCTGTCACACAACCACTCTTGGAAAACCAGAGTGAAAAAAAGTTTCTACTGGTTGAAGACGACACTTAATTATGTTGTCACAATCAACAGCTCCACATGAAATAATAAACTTGCAATACATTTCCACATATAACATCTAAGCGACGCCTGAAACACCTTTTAAACATGTACTTCCACATAGCAGCAGAGGTGACTGATGTCAAATTTTCACATGGGACTACTTATGACTACTGCTACCAAAGGCATTTCGGTGTGGTGCAACACAAAATGCTGCAGGCTTCTTACCTGTTTTGGTCCCGAGAACTTTCACTAAATAAAAGGACTTTAACAATGGGTTTATCTAGATGTATTAACTAACGGCGAAGTTGTCATTTAAAATGTAATAAAAAGCTATATAGCTTGAAAAAGAATGGCCTTCAAATTTGTTATCGGGGAATGAGACAAAGCTGCTGCAGTACCGCTAGTGAGGTGTTGTTTTAATGTTCGAGAAAAGATCCACTATGGAGGAAATCTTTAATCGGCTTTCGGGTGATAGGATTTGGGTAGAAAACAGCTGTAGAACACCGTAAAACCCGCATTATAAACGGTATGATAAGCATATTGAACAAAATGTAAATACAAGCAGTAAAGTTTGCATGACAGGCAGTGACGGTGACCTAGACACACGTATCACAATGTGTTGCCATTATGCACGGTGCACATATAATTTTTTCTCAACATCTTGGACACATGTAGGCTTTAATCCTCGGCAGACCCTACCAGTTACATGGCGTTTCTCAGTAGCCGGGACGAATCTAGTCTGCTTTGTCTATTTATAAGTCAATAATTAATAAAATTGATTTTGCATGAATATCTTAAATGATAATCCCCGTAAACAGAGATATATAAACTTGAAATATCATGCTTACTTGAGTTGATCACAAAAATTAGTTTGTAAGCAGTTGCCATTGCAGCCTCGATGGTACCCATCTTTCGGATGTACAACTTGACCAACGCTTATAAAAGTTTTTCCAGCTCAAATCAGCAAGAGAAATAAATTTCAGAGTTAAACCATTTACCGGTACGTCTTCTTATTAAATCGAAGTCTTAACTTCATACTTTTTTGTCAGTCTATCTGAAACATAAATGGAACTGCAACTTCAGTATGGATACAGATGAGCAGTGAACTGAAGTTTATAAGATAGGCCCTGGCAACATCGATCGTTCTTAAGAACTCTTGGCTATCCTAGTTAAATTGAAATATATCATTTAGATGACAATTACTTAAAACACCCCTCTATAATTTTACCTCCTATAAATGCAAAATTCTTTTATCACATGATTGAAAAAAAAATAGACATTTACTTTGTAAAAGTTGTATTTCTTTTTCTCTGTTTAAACTCTATGGTTCCTTTCTAGTTAAAAGAAGTTACTGGCGTTAGATATAATCCCAAATATTCTTTACCATACCACCGAGCTTTGAAGAGTCAGACATTAAATTCAATTTTATGTTAATTACGTCTTCTTTTTTACCTCTCAGATTTATAAGGCTTGTTAACATCTGTTTCCATGTTTTATTTCTAGTATCTCTCTTTTCCCCTTGAGTCACTTTCGATTCCAAAACTTGTTATTTACCTCTCTTCAAATCCTTGATTAAAAAGTCATTGTAGTAAAAACTTCTTAACAGAAGCACTTAGGTATTACTCGTGCTTTTTCAGACTCTAAATGTTTAAAAAATGATATGTAAAATAAACTAGAAAGACCTTGTAAACATTAAATATTAAGTAGAAAGCGCTTTCGGTAGAGTAGAACGAAGGTATAACAAGATGCACCCGAGTCAAGAGCTCGAAGATACCAGTATTAGCAAACCTATAAAATGCGCATAATTTGAAGTGGTTCAGAAGGATCCTGGCGGATCCACAATTAGTTATAAGTTGTACTTCCGTGGCTCAACCCTTTACCAGACAACAAAATTTCAGATTTTTCTATTGATATCGTTTGCAAACGTCATTTAAAACGTGGTTCAAATGATTAGAGATGTTTTTGAAAGGGTGAAAAGCAATATGGAAAAGGGAAGAAATTCTGGTTACCAGCATTTTTTCGTTTTCCTTCTATGGACTTCAAATTTTCATTTTTATTTCTTTTCGGGATCGTAAAAACAGAGGCTTGATTTGTACGGGATTAAACCTTTACCCAACATTTCTGTGTTAAAAAGGGCCAAGAAGAAGACAGCTCTTGAAAACTTTGTGGAAAAAAGGAGAAAATGCTGGTAAGCAACGTTTTCTCCTTTTGCCACGGTGTTTTCTACCTGCTCAAAAATGGAAGAATATTTTGAGCTACATTTAATTTGTCGTGTGCTAAATAAATGTTTTTAATTTTGACGAGTCTAAAATATTGTCGTTGTGTAAAGAGTTGAAATAATGGTTTTTCTCTTCAGACCACTTTCTCTACAACCAGGTAAATGATGTATTAGTTGAACTCCGGGATTTCCTTGTTACTCTCTCTGGGTTAGTTCAGTGCCTCCTCAACATAATTCCGGCAGACGAAGTTTGAAAATATGGATAGACATAATTAGTAAGCATTAACGCCGTTTCCAACACTAACCCCTGGGCTGCTGAGCGCGACTTACTGAATTTTTGCGGACGGTGTAAATCAAGATCAGACTGCACAGAACGTGCACTCTGATCTTGGATCAGCATAAGGAGATGTCTTTCCCAAAATAGTACCTTTGAAATGGCAAAATTTGTATTTTTACAAATAGATTAAAAGTTTCATTTAATTTATTTAGCAGGATAAGGGTTAAGTTGACTTCAGTTACATAACGGCGGCCACAGCACCTATCCATGCTTGTCCTATAGTTTCTTTAACCAGTGCTTCGCACAATTTTCCGTGGTTGCCTCTGGTTGCTTTTACCCATTACCATCGTCGAAACAATGTTCAGCGAGTATTAAGGTTTCATATAATTATGGATATAAAAGTATTTAAAGCCATTTCAAAAAAGAAAAAATACCATCAGTTTATCTTTTTGCAGCAATGTTTTCGAAAGTCTTCTACAACAAGAAGAAAAAGTTTTCTGCTGGTGGTATATAACTATGATATAAATGTTTATATTAAATTGTTTCAGCACGGTAGGCAAAAGGAGGCTCTTAAAAATTGAGGGCGGTATAAATCTAGATCAGACATCAAAGTGACGTGCTGTCTGATCTTGGATCTTCACCGTCCGTGTTTGGGACAGGCCTATAAGATGAAATTACCTTTCTAATTTTCAGTGGATTTATTTTTTGAAAAAAAAATGGGGGCATTCACTAAGTCTTTAACTTGCGCCAAAAGAGTTTAAAAAAAAATGTCTCGTTTTCTACGAGTATCAATAGAAAAAGACAAGTCGTTGCAATTTGAAGTTTTTTTTTTGTGTGTGTGTAAATATCTCACAAAGTATCGGAAAGTGTTGATCCAAGATCAGACTGCATGTTCGTTCTGTGCAATCTGAACCTAACTTACACTATCCCTAATACACTCATATTGATCTTGAGGGCGAAGTGGCTTATGGTACCAATAGACTGTCAGTTGTGAAAATGAATTTTGTCGTAATCAGTGAATATGAGCTGAAAAAAAGAAGGTTTAATGCATCTCCGTGTTGCATTATTACGATTGATAACAATGTAGTATGATTTAACCCCTAAGTACTCTACACAACTATACTTGACTCTGCTGTTAATATAGATCAAAATCAGTCTGCAAAAAAACATGTGTTCTGGTCTTTGATCTACAACGTCCGTTTTGCTGAGGCAAAGGGAGCAAAAGCAACCTTTAAACTGTCATTATTTGGGTCTTATTTCAAGACTAAAAATGCCCGTTAGGTTTATTTAGCGCTCCAATGTATCTTGGCGACTCTAAAGAACTCTGAAGATAAATGTATATGATTCGCACAAACTATGCGTGAATGTGAGTCAAGAAAACCTAGAGACAAATGAGTAACTGCCTACACAGAAGATGTCTAAAAGAGAATTATTAGCTATGGCACGACTTCGCTACACATTGTACAGTTTCTACCTTTGAAATGAGGTGGACATTTAAGCATAATCACTCAAATAGGCATTTAGATATTTCGCAACGGAGTCAGAAAGTCAATCAACGGTCTGTTAAAGATAAGAACCAAGAGTCTCCGAAAAATGGTTGCTATCTTGTCACCACTGCGTCAGAATCTTCGCCTGGTGGCCGTCCGAAATTCACGTGCTATTAAGATTTGCATTAAGATAATATTTTATCGAAATTCAAGTTTTATCTTTGTTGATTGGCAGTAGACAGACGGAAAGTGGTTTTGGTGCTTTAAAATGTAAATAAAGATTTCATTAAAACCCATTACCTTGCAAACGCGACTTTTAATGCTCCCTGCAGTAACATGTTTGCAAATAATCATTTTAGAAAAAAGAGCAATTACTTGTAAGGAGCTATTATTAAAATATACGGTACCTGTTTTAACCATAATATTTTCCATACCATTAAAAATTGTATTTTACCGTGGCTTCCCCTCAGCTGTTTGCCCTTCGTATAATTTGCTCTAATTTTCGTTTTCCTTGCATCAAGGAAAAAAAAAACAGAGCTTTTACACTGTAAAGAGCTAAAGAAGATATACTCCTTCTATTCTCCGCCCCTCCCTCCCTCCCTCCCTCCCGATAGAGAGAGAGAGAGAGAGAGAGAGAGAGAGAGAGAGAGAGAGAGAGAGAGAGAGAGAGAGAGTAAGTATTCATAAACGAAACGAAACGTTACACATACTATAGAAGAATGTCTAAAAGGAAAGAAGATTACCTTTAATGCTGCGATATTTCAAATTTCAACTTTCACCTGTGCTCAAAAGCACGGTCTCTCCTACGTTGGCGAAGGCTTGCCATAGATTTCGAGCTTTCGACTTCTCCACTGAGATTCACTCTCTTAGACTCTTACCACCTTTACACTTTTGCCTCCCGACTCTTTACCGCATGACAAAATCTTAACTCTTTCAGCGCTCTAAATAGAATCCATTGAAACTTACAAAGATTTTGTTGGTATAGGCTTGATTACACAAGCGGACGGCACAGATCAAAGATCAGACTGCACGTTTTGTGCAGTCTAATCTTGATCTATGCCGTCCAAAAAATTAATGTTTTCGCTATGGCGCCGAAAGGGTTAAACTCATCGAAATTGAAAGGATTTGCTGACGACAAATTTATAATGGCTAATATTATGGGATTTGTCTTTGAATGGGTAGAAAACATTGTGCGGCAAGGAGAAAATGCAGGTGACAGTTTTCTCCTTTCCCACAATGTTTTCGAAAGTTTTCCTTCTGGGGTTTGTTAAAACTCCGTATTGTGTGGTAAATGATAAACTCTTTTGGCTCGAAATATTAGTCTCGACGACTGCACATTCTTTGCAGTCTGATCCTGATTTATGCCATCCGCAAAACCCTTGTGTTCGCCTGACTCTCCGAAAAAGATGATTTGGAAAACGTTGTTGGGGAAATCAGCACCTTAACTTCTGGGGCGTCTTGGGTGTGCAAATCTGTATGTAACAGAACTGCAACCAGTTTTTTCTATATTTACGTCGAGTTTTGAAATACATATCAATGATAACATAAAAGCCAGTTCAAAGACAGTGATTAATATACATCTATTTTCCGTAATATGTTAAAATTTATCCGCAAAAATGTTCCATTTGGTAATGGGTTGCCCAGGAACAAAGAACGTTTTCTAATCATCTTATTTTGGAGAACTGCGTTATTCTTGAACAGAGCTAATAGCCATTTTCATTAGCTTTCAATCACGAGAATGTTTTAAACATCTCAAAATTCACTTCACGACCGCTTGTCTAAATAACAATTGAAAATTATGAATTGCTCTCTCTCTCTCTCTCTCTCTCTCTCTCTCTCTTTCTTTCCGTCTCTTTATCTGTTATTCTGTCCTTTCCCGTCTGTCTGTCCGATTAAATTAAGCCTGGGTCAACTGGAGACAACCCCAGCAGATTCATGAAATTGATTTCTTGTTGCCTCCCTGTACAACGGTAAAAATGATTTCCTTACAGATGTAAAACGATGGCGAAATTTTCTTGAAGTAAAATAAAGGTTTTGAGTCTGCATTGTTATCTATCTTCATCATCCTCGCCCATTTCGCCAGTCGTTTAATTCATTAATGAGAGCAACATTATATATTCACTACGCTGAATGTTTCTTTCATGACCACCGCCTAAAAATAAAGAAGAATTTGATTGGTTCATTCCATATGAGAAGACTTATCTCATTGGTTAATTACAAAGCGGTGGAAATTTTGAAGCAAGAAGTCAGACCAATACTTTATCCAAAAGTTTTAAGAAAAAGTTATGTCACAGCAAAACGTAGATCCATTCACAGTAAATACAAACACAAAGGACAGCAAAAATGAAAATGTAACAGCTAAAGAGTCAAGATCAGTTGGAAAAAGGTAAGATATTAATCTGAAGGCTCTGTCTCCACTGTATACTAAAGCGGGTTTACTCGGTCCATCACCAATTCGACCCTGACCGTTTATTATGCCTTCGAGTTAAAAATAGAGTTAGATTTTTGTTGACATAGGATCTATATGTAGGATGGACTTGAGATATGCATGTGACAGTGACTGTTATCATAATATAATAAAGGAAGTACTTAGAATCCAGAACTGACTATTGTGGACTCAACCACTTTCCGAGGGACTAGATTAACAATTTTTATGTTAAGTTTAGGCAAATCTAACCCATACCAGCCGACAAAATTCTAGATTTGTCAAAATTTAAAGCATTTGCTGATAACAATATAAGTGTGACTCAAATGATGGAACCCGACTTCGACAGGGAAGAAAGTGTGGGAATAGGAGTAAATGGTAACAGGCTTCTTCATCCCAGGGCTTGTTTGTCTACGCTCGTTCGTCTGGGCCTGTTCGTCCCAACTGATTTCCTGTTGGTCTGGGCTTGTTCGTCCCAACTTACGTACCTGCCAAACAAAGGTGTTAATAGTGCATACTTCACTGATTTTGACAAGTATATATGAAAAGGTGTTAACTGCACATAATCCCCGATCATTTTACTGAACCTAAGATATATAGCTGTGCTAAAATAGTCATCCCCATCACAGGGCTCCAGCTGTCGATCGCCAGTGGTGCCAAATGCGAAAATTATGAAAAAATGGCACTAAAAGTGAAGCACTGGCAAAAGTACTGGCGACAAGTAAATGCCTATAAATATTTCTTAAATTAAAGATCTTAACTCTGACATAAACAATATGTATCAAATGTGAAGGATGCCAGTGTTACTGTTTATCATACCTAATCAATCTGGCTTTCATTAATGGTTTTGTCTAATTACACACCATACTTGAATACACACCACAGAATGCTAATCAATCAAATATTGATTTCACCACGCCCCGTTGTGCACACAGAATTTTCACACAATATCTACTGCGAACCAATCAGAAATCAAATACAAGATTTAATCACCGCCCATAATTTC
The DNA here is from genome assembly GCA_946811185.2 of Hippopus hippopus. NCBI lineage: Eukaryota > Metazoa > Mollusca > Bivalvia > Cardiida > Cardiidae > Hippopus > Hippopus hippopus. The sequence continues at coordinate 40,680,109 of OX328103.1, forward strand.
TAAAGCAAAGCCTTGATTCTGCCTTTCCTGGTCAGCATCCTCTCACTGGCTAGCATTTTATTGTGTGTATTTAGCGATGTCATTAATGAAAATTGTGACAATGGTATTGATCCGCTTATCTAGCGTAAAATGACAGATTTTGAAGTTAGCTGCTGCCCTTAATGAACATTTTATATCAAATCATGCAGAAATTTTTTTCCGAAAATTTAACTGACATGAAAAATGGATCGTTGCAAAAAACGTGAAAATCCATGACACAAGAAAGTATCAGTTTGACGTTGTCCGATCAGAAGCACTTCAGACTGTCTTTCTAGCTTTGATAATAACTTCAAACAGTAAATTTACACAAATATGTGTATAAAACTGTAAGTGGGTGTTACAATATCTGTCTTATAATGAGGGAAAAAAAACCTCGGTGATTTTATTACGTGAAAATGTTGAATAATACTGAGAGGGGGGGTACCTTCAGTCTGAAGGGTTACTCCGATGTTATTTTTTGTGACTAGGTCTAGCAGAGAAACAATCACTAAAATAACATCGGAGCTAGTCCCCGAATCGGGGGTAGGGGGGGCGGGGATTGGCACTTCAGAGGCCACTTTGTCTTACAGTGATAGCATTGGAACAAGTGTCAGAGAAGGTATAGGACACTCATAGAGAGAGAAAAGACCAGAATAAAAGGACCCTTTAACAAATGTAATCTTTAGTATTTTTTAAGATAAAAAGAAATAATTATTAACCCTTTACCACACAAACCCAAATTTCTTCTTTTATTTCATTAAAACTCAAGGAAGTCAACAGTTTGCAGGTTTAGAATTACAGTGCTGTATTACTGTTGAAATACAACTTCTGTGTCCCTGCACCTCATAACCTTAAAAACCCTTGGGGAAAAAGGAACTTAAGTAAGCATGTGTAGTATTACTAAGCAATGGATTTAGTAGCTTTAACATGGGCCAATAAACTGAAGTGTCTAATGTACTATATGGCTACCTCAGTTGGCTCTTACTGGCCCCAATTTTTATGAGCTGGCGAATTTGATGGCGCAAAAATTAAAGTTTGCAGGGTGAGCCCTGCATCATTTTGCTTAGAGATGAAATCAAAGTAAAGAAAAATACTTATGGATATTGAAATGAATTTTCAATTTTTAGTGTGTTATGGAAGGTAAGCCGTGGGCAAGAGGCGGTTTAGTACTGGCTGCCGCGATATAACTGCAATATTGCTGAAAACGGCGATGAATATGGCGTTGAACAACAAAAACAAACAACTTCTGAGTTCCTTATCATAGCAGCTTTTACCATACAGTCACATGTTTAAACAACCCCATGGTAAATGTTATTTCGCCAACAAAAGGCAATAAACTTGTCAGTGTGTCTTGGAGAAGAGAAGGTAGTTCAATAAACTACCAAGAGAAAGTTATTTATTCAAAGAACTTTTGTGTGTAAAATAACAGTTCCTTTTAGAATAAGCCCGGAGCCGGAGAAAATGCTAGTTTCCAGGTTTTTCTCCTTTTCCCACAAAGTTTTTTCAAAGGCTTCTTCCTCAGGGTTGTTAAAAGTCGAGATTGAGAGGGAAAGGGTTAGATGAATTTTGATTACCCTAAACAATTTATATCGCCTCTTAAACCATAAACGGGTGTGGAAATCCTATGTTCGGCATCAGACAAGTGACTTTTTTCAATCTTCGTGCTCATGATGATTTCTAGAAACCCATTCTGCAAACCTTTGCTGTTCCCTTGATCAAGTCCCTTGGATGTATCACGTAGCTATGCACCTACATGGTACATTTCTTTGCCATGTACACTGCTTCACAGTTCTTGTAATTGTAACACTCCTTAAAAAGCAAACTGGTACCAGTTTGTTTGGTCAACCTCCACATTCACCGCATATGACAGGGTCGGTATGATATATGGCTGTATTTGCACATCAATTTTTTTGCTTTGAAAAATGTCTGAATACTTTTTAGATCATCATTATGGATTAAAATTATTTTATTATTATCATTTCATCACTGATTCAACAATCTTTTATGACAATGTAGCACATAGCCTTAAATCTGATGGTACAGTTTCGGAGTGAATGGGCCGTAGGTTAGCCATTCTCTCCTCCTGCCGGAAACCGCCTCAAACCAGAATAATTTTGCCATTCAGCAAACTCGATTGTAAAATCAGAGAAAATAGATCATTTTTTCTTCGAAGTAAATGGAGTTTGAGAAGTCTGAGGCCTTGCAAGCATCCAGCTCCAAATGAAAATATATAAGATGGACCGTGTCAAGGAGTATGACAAAAGGGACAGTGATTTTTAGCAAGGTGTGGTTGAGAGATTTCCATGGTTGAATGCCATTTAGACTCTGAAACTTTTGTTTTGGACAAGTAAGCCACACTGGTGGACAATGGGATTTTTTTAATTTACTTTTCTGTAGAAAAGTAGAAATTTTAAGGATTTCCACACCCCTGATAAATTAGGCTTAAATATACATCTATAAACTGACATGTTTTCAGCTTACATGTATTTTAATCCTATTTCATCAAACTATAATCATTCTTGTTTCTTCATGCCAAATCTTCCCCCTTACAGCTGCAAGATTGCATAATTACCAACAAATAGGAAATACATTTCATTTTCTGGAGGCCATCAAAGAAATCGATGTTGTGACTTTTCAGGTTTTAAATTGAAGATTTCCAATATACTATACTGTCTCTTTTTTACGCCTCTGGGGCGTTACATTTTCTGATCAACTGGCTCAGATTTTGATTAGTTTACCCTGTACCCCAGAATCCTAATATATAACAACCCTGAGAAAGAGGCCTTTTTAAACACCGGCATGTTTTTCCTTTTTTCACCATGTTCTCTTCCCTTCCCAAGGCAAATTTCGATTTGAATCTTGTTCAATTTGTTGGCTGCAAACCTTTCAATTTGGAACAGTCTAAAATTGTGTCATTTGGTAAAGATTTAACAGCATTTTGGTATTATTCCACCCTTGTTCTTTTTTTTTCTGTTGCAGGCTTCAGCAAGAACTGAGAACACTTCTGGTAAGTTACTGTGAGGGAAAAAAAAAAAGCAATAATATTCTGATTCTGAGATTATTTGGCTGTATGATACAGTAATTCCAATTTATTACATGAATTTCATAAACCTTTTACCACTCAGTTCCAAGTAATAACAACCTTCTTGATCTATAGCTTTTAAAATGTTGTGCAGAGAAGAGAAAATACTGGTAAGTTGGTAACCACAATTTTCTGGTTTTCTGACAATGTTTTCTAGCCTTCCAAGAACAAGATTGAGTCACATATTATTATGTTGCCTTCAAAAGCTTTGAATTAGGCCAAGTCTAAAACTTTCATGTTCGGTAAGGGTTAAATTTATGTATTTGCTTGGATTGTGAACAAGTTTGCCATCAGTGCACAATACAGCAGCACTTCTGAAAGTGTATGTGCAGTTTTTATTGGAGCGGTCAGCAGAATAATTTTCCAAGGAAACTGATCTTTCAATACCAGCATAACAAGAAAGTCTGAGGTAAATTTACTTACGGTATTTCATCAACTCTCTTCAGACTTCTGTATGACATAATTCAAGACCAATTTAAACAGTGAGCATATACAGATAACAAATTAAACATGGATCAAATGATCAAATCTGTCTTTGAAATGGTAGAAAACATTATGGGAAAGACAAAAATTGCAGCATTTTCTACATTTTTCACAGTACATGTATCTTCAAAATGACCAATGCTGGTAACCAGTATTTTGTTTGTTTCCCACTGTTTTCTACCCCTTGAAAGACAAATACCATCCTTGACTCACATGTACACATATGAATCGTCTCTGAATACTTTATATTTAAGTCTAATACATATATTTTGGCATCTTATAAAGAGTTAAATGTAAATTTTTTGTTATGACTAAAGCTCATGAACAATATTGTATTTTTAGATGTCGGGTGACCCTGGAATATCAGCTTTCCCTGATGGAGACAATCTTTTTAAATGGAAAGGCACAGTAGTTGGACCTAAGGGAACGGTCGGTCATCAGAATAGTTATTTACTCCCTATAATTTTTACAGTAAAATGCAGTTATAACAATGGTTATGATATACTGCTAATAACATAGCCAGTTTGTTGGTCCTGTAGAGGCCTCTTTTTTAACCCTCAAAATGCCTTTCACAACTATTAGTTGCCCTTGGGGCCAGTACAGATCAAGATCAGACTTCACAAAATGTGCAATGTGATCTTTAATCTACACTGTGCACTTTGCTGAGCCATGTTGGACAAGAGCAGTTTTGATATTGCAGTCAGTTGGGTTGTATTTCAAGGCTGACCGTGTCCATTTGGGTTTATTCAGCGCTCTAAGGGTTAACAGTGGCTTATTTCACCAACCCTTCATAATTCAACTCTCAGTCAAACATGTAGATAGGCTTGGCATTTAGAATAGATCAAGAGTAACAGGAAAAGGTATCAGCCCTTATTTCTTTCAAGCTAATGCTTGTCATGGATGAAATTTTAGTGAAGATTATCTCTGAGCTCTCATGGTACTCACACTGGCAATCTGCCTTCATGACTGGAAATCATATCTACTAATAACTATTTTCTTGTGATTAATTTAAATGACATTACTTTTGGCAGTTGTGTTTTCAAAACAATATTACATTATCAAATAGTGACTGTTATTCATGATTTAATGATAGATTGTCTGTCAAGTAGTTCTGACTACTTTTTTAGCTCGACTGTTTTCGAAGAAAATGTTGAGGTAATTGTCCTAGCTCTGGCAGCGTTGTCTGCATTCTAGTGCAAAACTTTCGACATTTTATCATGTCATAACTGAAGATATTTACTTCAAACATGGACTAGTTGTTAACTAAGAAAGGGGGAATCCATACCAGTTAGGCAGTAACCATCAAAATATTTTTGACACAGTTTACAGTTATGCCCCGTCTTTGACTTAGAATTTTCCCTTGAAAATGAGCTTTTTTCTAGTATCTCTGTTATTACTGAAGATATTTACTGGAAACTTGGATAAGTTGTTTTCTGTCAAAAGGGGGACCTAAACAAGTGCGGCAGTTAGCCCTCAAACTATTTTTGACACAATTACCATAATGCCCCTTTTTCTACACAACATTTTCACCATCTACAAAAGTATTTGCAGCTGTAATTCGGTGTTTTAATTTGTCATGAGAAAAGAAAATCATATGTTTGGGCTGAAGTCACAAAACATTTTACGGTGTCTTCATATTCAAATTCCAGGACTAGCCATACAGTTGCTTGAGTTTTGAATTTTAGAATTAGAACAAGAATTACAAAAATATTTAGAAAAGGTTGGTGATAGCTTCCTTCTGTGCTTAAGTCCCATATAACCCTTTATCCCGCAGTGCTGACTTTTAACAAGACTGGGAAAGAAACCTTTTGAAAACATTGTTGGAAAAGGAGAAGATGCTGTAACCAGCATTTTCTCAGTTTCCCACAGTTTTCTACCCCATCAAAGAAAAATTGTGCCATTTGAACCACAATGAAAATTTTCATCTGCCAATGCTTTCAATTTGGACAAGGCCAAAATTTCATCTTCTGGTAAAGGGCTAAATGAATATGTTTTCTCATTCATCTATTTTATTACAGGTATATGAGGACCTCAGTTATAAATTATCATTGGAATTCCCCAGTGGTTATCCTTACAAAGCTCCTACTGTGAGATTTGAGACTCCATGTTATCACCCAAATGTTGACAGAGCAGGAAATATCTGTCTGGACATTCTAAAAGAGAAATGGTCAGCCCTGTATGATGTCAGAACTATCTTACTGTCACTGCAAAGTCTTCTTGGAGGTCAGTGGTGAATTACCTCTTTATCAGATGACAAAGTTTAGACTTGACCGATTTGAAAGCCCTTTCAGATAACTATTAATTATGAATGGAGCTCAAATATTTGTCTTTGAAAGGAAAGAAAATATTGTGGGAAATTGTTGTCTAGTAAAGAGTTGCTTCTTTACCACATGACCCTGTGTTTTAATGACCCTGAGGAAAAAGCCATTTTAAATATTTGGGGAAAAAGAAAAACCCTGGTTACTAGCATTTTCTCCTGTTGGTGCAATGTTTTCAAAAAGTCTTATCAGGGTTGATAAAACACAGGATAGTGTGATAAAGATTTCACCATTTACAACAAAATTTTGGACTTGTCCATATTGCATAAATATGTAAAAATATAATTGCTTTATTTCTGTTCATAAACTCAAACAAATATATTTTTCAGCCATTCTCAGACCTCTGTAAAAAGGGGGTTTAAAGCATGTACAAAAAGTGTAAATCTGGGTCAGCCAGTGCAGTCAGCACAGGCTTACCAGGGGTGAAACTTTTTGCTATTTGTTTATTTCCTGTGTGTTAAAGGACCTCATGATTTTTGGGGGTATACTGGAATCACCCTGTCTGTCCTTTTGGCCGTCCGTGTGTCCGTCCGTGTACAAATAATTGACTGTTTCTGTCAAAGCCCTGGCAGGGTAATTAAGTCACATTCAGTGACAGCTCTAGTTTTAATTACTGTGATACTAACATTACCCACGCAATGCCATAAATTGCAATAAATTCAGAAATGGGCAGTCTTGTTCGACCAGCTCCTTCAGGCAAATATGGATTCCTCTGTGTCACTCTTATCAGTGTTCCCACTCGCGCAAATTCCTACGTAAATCATGTTATGAAATTAAAATTCACGTAACAAATATTGGTTACATGCGAGACCTCGCGTAAGAAAAAAACATGGATGAAAAGGACCATGTTGGTATTTTCCTCATTCACCCTCCTTTCTTAATTCTGAATACCCTTTTGTTCACCTTTTTAAACTACACAGGTGTATGCCTATACCTTTATATCATCGTTTGTATGCACACAGCGACATTTACAGGTAGATCGATGCAAAAAAATTTGAACCATTTTATTCAACATCCGGGCATCCGGCAATGACGCATTGTTTTGCGTGACTAAAACAAGAGGGCCATGATGGCCCTGTATCGCTCCACTGGCTATTAAGTAAAAACACTACAAGCCAAACATTACAATATTCAGCAAATTGATTTCAAACACGAGGACATGCAAACATTTTTCTATCTTATCCTACGAGAAAGTTGTGATCCATGGGCAAAGCCAATTTTGATCGCAAAGCTATAATTATTTGAATCCTGGTGGAGGTCCACAATATAAAGCTCCATACCAAATAATTCAGTTCTTGAATGTTATAAACAAGAAGATTTTCAAATTTTTCTCAATGAAAAGCCCTGTAAAACATGAAACCCATGAGACAGGGCTAAATCTAATAGCCTTAGTCTTTATAATGGTTAGTAACATGATGACTTAAGATAGTTTTCATTACAAAAGCCCATGTAAAACTGGTGACCTTGTGTTCCGTGGTGTGGGGACAAACTTGGGTCAAGGACTATAATTTGGGCCCTCCTTGTAGAGGCCCACTAGATAAAGCTACATGCAAAATTTGGTAGACCCCATGGCTATTATTTGAAGGAACTTGGTAGAGGCCCACTAGATACAGCTACATGCCAAATTTGGTAGCCCTAGGCCTTACAGTTTCAGAGAAGAAGATTTTTGAAAATTTTCTATATTTTTCAGTTTTGTTGCCATGGCAACCAGAGTTTTTGAAGGAATAAAATTCTGTCATGGGATTCTGAAGAAGACCATGGCAGGATCATTTCTTTGAAGTTTCATCAAAATTGGATAAGTAGTTTCAGAGATGTTTGAAATAAAAGTTAATGCACGCACGGACAGATTGACGGACGGACCTTCAGTGCCAGTAAAAAAACAAGTATATACATCAATCTCAGTTTGAAATATATCTTTTTAACCTATTACCAGACAATCCCTACTTTTGATGACCCTGAGAAAGAAGGCTTTAGAAAAGCATTTTCTCCTTTTCTTACAATGTTTTCTACTGTTCACAAAACAAATTTCAAATTTTCAATCACTTTTATTTTGTCGTCTGCAAGTGCTTTCGATTTAGACAAGCCTAAAATATTATCGTTTGGTAATGAGTTACATGTGTGCTAACAATTGTCATAATAAATCACTAAGATTTTTTTTCAAACTTATTTTATTAATACTTTTTCTAAGCTAGTCATCATCAAACAGTAGACATGGTGTATTAATATGAACACTTCATAGTTTGTAAACACAGTCAGATATGTGGAGGATAATTTTTTGTTTTGGTGTATGATTGAAAATTCTTTTATTGAGTTGAAACAAATGCTAAAAGCTCCCCTTGAGCACGTTGTGCTCAAATGAGCTAAAAAGTTAACATACGGATGGACGCACAACAGACAACGGGCCATAACATAAGCCTGCTGGCCTTCGGCCAGTGGAGCTAAAAAACTTGTCTAGCACCAATCATGTATCACTGCAGCTTGATAATCAAGGGAGGTAAATAGTAACGAACTTTATCTTTCATAAAAAGAGTTATTTCCCTTGATTAATGTTTAAATTGAAGTGACAATATTTTGAAGCCCATGTTAAACTTGCGATCCCTGGAATGAAGGCAATTTTGACCCCAGACCTACAATATGAAACTAGAATGTGTGGTTATAAACAAAAAGATTTTTTAATCTTGCCCAATAAAAAGTCATGTAAAACAAGTTTGCTGAATAAAAGGCCCTGTAAAATATGTGATCCATGACACAGGTTTATCAAGTTTTCACTATAAAAGCCAATGTAAAACTTGTGACCCCTGGTGTGGAGTCAAACTTGACCCCCAAAGTTAAAATTTGGGCCCTCTTGGTAGAGGCCCATTATATAAAGTTACATGCAAAATTTGGTAGCCCTAGGCCTAAATATGGCTATGTACAAGTAGATTATTAAAGTTTCCTTATATAAGACCATGTAGAACTTGTGACCCCCTGGGGTGGGGCTACATTTGACTCCCCGGGCTATAATTTGGGCACCCTTGATAGAGACCCCCTAGATAAAGCTAAATGCAAAATTTGATAGCCCTAGCCCTTATAGCTAGATGCGAAAGATTTTCCTATATAAGCCCGCCCATGTAAAACATGTTACCCCCAGGAGCGAAGTCAAATTTGACCCTCGGCTATAATTTGGACACCCTTGGTACAGGTCCACTAGATAAAGCTACATGCCAAATTTGGTCGCCCTAGGCCCCATGGCTAGGTCAAAGAAGAATTTTAAAGTTCTCCCTATATAAGCCCATGTAAAACTTGTTATATAAGCCCATGTAAAACTTGTTACCCCCGGGCAGGGCCTAATTTGACCCCAGGGCTATAATTTGAACAATCTTGGCAGAGGTCCACTAGATAAAGCTACATGCCAAATTTGGCAGCTCTAGGCCCTATGGCTAGGTAGAAGAGGAATTTTAAAGTTCTCCCTAAATAAGCCCATGTATAACTTGTAACCCCCGGGGCGGGGCTAATTTTGACCCCAGGGCTATAAATTGAAGAAACTTGGTAGAGGTCCACTAGATAAAGCTACATGCCAAATTTGGTAGCCCTTGGCCTTACGGTTTCAGACAAGAAGATTTTCAAAGATTTTCAAAATTTTTCAGTTTTGTTGCCATGGCAACCAGAGTTTTTGAAGGAATTAAATTCTTTCAAGAAATTCTGAAGAGGACCATGGCAGGATCATTTCTGTGAAGTTTCATCAAAATTGGATGGGTAGTTTCAGAGAAGAAGACGTTTTAAAAAAAAGTTAACGCACGCACGGACGGACGGACGGACGCACGACGGACAACAGGCCATGACATAAGCCCGCTGGCCTTCGGCCAGTGGAGCTAAAAATGTTAGGAGTGCAACCATTGTTTTGCACGTACGCTTATCTAGTGTAAAATGACAGCTTTTGAAGTTACTTGTTACCCCTATTGACAATTTTATATCAAATCTTGCAGAAAAACCTATCCAAAAATTAACTGACATGAAAAATAGATTGCTGCAAGAAACGCGAAAACCCTTGACACAACAAAATGTTACTTTTGACATTATCCGATCAAAGTCACTTCAGACTGTCTTTTCAGCTAGTCTTTAAGCAGTAAAGTTGCATACATATCTGAATAAAACAATTTTTATGCTGCAAATCATCAATATGGATCACTTAACCAACTAGTGGGAAACCAATTTTTTCATACCCTCTAATATGAAATCTTACCCCCAGATTTTCAGTCCAAGGGGTAAGTGTACCCTTGAAATAAAAAGGAACACTGCTTTTTTATTCAGGAAAAAAGTGCAGGTACAGGTACAATAAGCTGCTTGTATGAAGATTAGAAATAGTACATATTTTTTTAGAAAGCTTATCTGTACGAGGGCTGTCCCAAAATAGCGTAGACAAAGGCTGTAACACAATCAGTGTTAACACAATAGATTCAGCAAGTTTCGGAATTCTTTACAAGAGCTTTGTGCATATGTGTGTGAAATATAATCTAACTACCTTAAGAATTTCTCAATCTATCACGATTTAAAATAAGCTACCCACACATACCCGGTGCACACCAACGTCAACGTGATGACGTCCCTAGAAAACAATTTATTCTTTTTCAAAGTACTTTCCGTGGTACTTGATGCTTTGACGGTGGCACGTGACCCACTTATCACATACGTCTTCAAACCACTTGCTTTTCAAATTACTCAACACTCGCAGAGTTTCCTGTTGTAGTTCATTGAAGTTTTCGAATCTATGTCCCGGCAACTGAGACTTTAAATAGGGGAACAAAGCAAAGTCTAGGGGTGCTAAGTCTGGACTGTAGGGCGCTGCTTCTCTGTCCATTTGTCAACAAATCTCTTGTGCCATTTAAATACAAGAGATCTTGACACAGATTTGAATTTTTCTGTAGCATGCAGTTTGTGTGTAGCAGTCATATCTAATTGTACACAATATTCGATAACATTCCGCTGCACAGCCATTTCCTTTGACGTCGCCATTTTCAGCATGTTGGAATTAACCACCGCACAAGGTTTTGTTATATAACTTTATTTCAAAATAACATTATGTAAGCATCCTTCGGTGTGATGATATCAAATGCAATGACGTAAATCCACGTTGAATGATTTCCTGTAATTATGACCACGTTTGGAATTACAGACATGTAAAGATGTAGCATGCTCAAACAAGAGGGCCAAGATGGCCCTGTATCGCTCCACTGGCTTTTTAACCCTTTACCACACAAATTGAAGTGTTAATGACCCTGAAAGAGAAGGCTTTCAAAAAAACATCCTGAGAAAAGGACATGTTGTAAGCCATTTCCCTTGATTAATGTTTAAATTGAAGTGACAATATTTTGAAGCCCATGTTAAACTTGCGATCCCTGGAATGAAGGCAATTTTGACCCCAGACCTACAATATGAAACTAGAATGTGTGGTTATAAACAAAAAGATTTTTTAATCTTGCCCAATAAAAAGTCATGTAAAACAAGTTTGCTGAATAAAAGGCCCTGTAAAATATGTGATCCATGATACAGGTTTATCAAGTTTTCACTATAAAAGCCAATGTAAAACTTGTGACCCCTGGTGTGGAGTCAAACTTGACCCCCAAAGTTAAAATTTGGGCCCTCTTGGTAGAGGCCCATTATATAAAGTTACATGCAAAATTTGGTAGCCCTAGGCCTAAATATGGCTATGTACAAGTAGATTATTAAAGTTTCCTTATATAAGACCATGTAGAACTTGTGACCCCCTGGGGTGGGGCTACATTTGACCCCCTGGGCTATAATTTGGGCACCCTTGATAGAGACCCCCTAGATAAAGCTAAATGCAAAATTTGATAGCCCTAGCCCTTATAGCTCGATGCGAAAGATTTTCCTATATAAGCCCGCCCATGTAAAACATGTTACCCCCCGGAGCGAAGTCAAATTTGACCCTCGGCTATAATTTGGACACCCTTGGTACAGGTCCACTAGATAAAGCTACATGCCAAATTTGGTCGCCCTAGGCCCCATGGCTAGGTCAAAGAAGAATTTTAAAGTTCTCCCTATATAAGCCCATGTAAAACTTGTTATATAAGCCCATGTAAAACTTGTTACCCCCGGGCAGGGCCTAATTTGACCCCAGGGCTATAATTTGAACAATCTTGGCAGAGGTCCACTAGATAAAGCTACATGCCAAATTTGGTAGCTCTAGGCCCTATGGCTAGGTAGAAGAGGAATTTTAAAGTTCTCCCTAAATAAGCCCATGTATAACTTGTAACCCCCGGGGCGGGGCCAATTTTGACCCCAGGGCTATAAATTGAAGAAACTTGGTAGAGGTCCACTAGATAAAGCTACATGCCAAATTTGGTAGCCCTTGGCCTTACGGTTTCAGACAAGAAGATTTTCAAAGATTTTCAAAATTTTTCAGTTTTGTTGCCATGGCAACCAGAGTTTTTGAAGGAATTAAATTCTTTCAAGAAATTCTGAAGAGGACCATGGCAGGATCATTTCTGTGAAGTTTCATCAAAATTGGATGGGTAGTTTCAGAGAAGAAGACGTTTTAAAAAAAAGTTAACGCACGGACGGACGCACGGACGGACGGACGGACGGACGCACGACGGACAACAGGCCATGACATAAGCCCGCTGGCCTTCGGCCAGTGGAGCTAAAAACCCGGTCACATTTTTGGTGTGCGCGGGGTTAGGTACCCCATTCGCATAAGTAACTTCATAAAATGTACTATTTGCGATCTTGATTTCTTATTTTATACGTGAATATGCACAAATGACTAACGGATACAACATGCAAATTTTACAGATATCTGATGTCAGGTTCCATAAAAAAGTGTGTTGTCTATGCTATTTTGGGACAGCCCTCATACAAGCCAATGATTTTAAATAACTTATACCGGTATTATTTTATATTTAAATTCTTTAAAAATGTTTATGCAATCAAGCTGACATTGTTTAACCCTTTGCTAAACCCTGTGTCTTAATGACCACCAGGAAGAAGGCTTTTGTGAATGTTTTCAACTTGGAAAAGTGTTATAATATTTTGTGGTATTGTAAAGAATCAAGTAATGAAAGCTTTTAATGTGTTGTCATAGAAGTTTGATACAAAACATGTCCGATATCTGTTTCAGAGCCCAACAATGAAAGTCCCCTCAATGGCCAGGCAGCAGAGTTGTGGAATAACCAAGTGGAATACAAGAGAGTTCTGCTGGAAAAATACAAAGCGTCACAAAGCTAAATTTTCTACTGAAACTACATGTACTGTTGACAGTGGATTTGACCCAAAGTAAATCTTCTTTTTGAGAAAATGAAATGTGAAATAAATTATATTCAAAAATTATTTATCTTTACTAGACTACAATATTTTAGACTGGTCCAAGTTTAAAGCATTTGCAAACAACAGCTGAAATGTGGTTCAAATTATTTGTCTTAGTTTAACAGTATTTTCTCTTTTTCTGATTTCTAAAGTCTACTCTAGTATGATTGTTAAAAAACAGGATTGTGTTGTAAACTGTTAACTTGATAAGATTCTTTTTAAACCTTTACTAAACAATTTTTAGTTTTCACAACCCCAAGAAAGAAAACTTTGAAACATTAATTTATTTGTTGCCTGGAAATGCGTTCAAAATGGACTAGTGTACAGTTCTGACATCTTGTAAAAGTTTAGAAAATAAAAATTTGACTGGCTGACTACTGGTAATTTTCATTGTTTTTTGTTGGTTGTTTCTATAACAAGCTGGTCATTGTCAAAAATCTTGATAGGTGTTGCAAAGAACTCATTTGCAAAAACATGGTAAAATTAACAATTTGCTTTTCCTGTTCATTTTTTTAGCTCCACTGGCCAAAGTCCAGCGGGTTTATGTCATGGCCCTATGTCTGTCGTGTGTGCGTGCGTCTGTCCGCCCGTGCGTTAACTTTTATTTAAAACAACTTATCTGAAACTACCAATCCAAATTTGATGAAACTTCACAGAAATGATCCTGCCATGGTCCTCTTCAGAATTTCTTTAAGGAATATAATTCCTTCAAAAACTCTGGTTGCCATGGCAACAAAACTGAAAAATAAGGAAAATCTTTGAAAACCTTGTCTGAAACCATAAGGCCCCAGGGCTACCAAATTTGGCTTGTAGCTTTATCTTATGGACCCCTAACAAGTTTCTTTATATTGTAGCCTTGCAGTCAAAATTGGCCCCATTCCAGGGTTCACAAGTTTAACATGGGCTTAGATATTGACTTCAATTTAAATAGCAATCAAGTGAAATAACTCCTGTTATAAGAGATAAAGTTTGTTACTATTTACCTCCCTTGATTATCAAATTACAGTAATACATGATTTGACCTAGGTTATTAAGGTTATTTACTCTTTAAAAAACAACAAATTTTTTGACTGGACCAAGTTAAAAGCCATTGCAAATGACAAATTGAATGTAGCTTAAATGATTATTTCTGTCTTTGATGGGGTAGGAAACATTGTGAAAAAAGGAGAAAATACTGGCTGATAACTTGTTGTCCTTTTCCAACAGTGTTTTTGAAAGCCTTCCCTTTCAGAGTCATTAACATTTTGATTTGTGTGGTAAAGGGTCTTAAAGCCAGTGGAGCAATACAGTGCCATCATGGCCCTCTTGTTTTAATAAAATTGGCTCAAATTTGATTTGTCATTGAAAGCATTTTCTCCTTTTACCAAAATGTTTACATAAGCCTTTTTCCCTAGGTCACTAAAACACACAATTTTTAAGTCTGTGATAACTTGCTTGGTATCATGCATCACAGAGGTGAATCAAGCCCCCTTTTGCCCAAGTATGGCTCATACAAAAGAAATGGTAATCCTCATTTCTCTTCTAACTCTTTACCAAACGACAAAATTTTAGACTGGTCCAAATTGAAAGCACTTACAGACGACAAATAAACGTAACTCAAAAATTGGAATTTTTTTCCAGTATGGTAGAAAACATTGTAGCAAAAGGAGAAAATGCTGGTTACCAGCATTTTCTCCTTTTCCCACAATGTTTTCAAAAGGCTTCTATCTCAGGGTCGTAAAAACCAGGGATTGTTTGGTAAAGGGTTAAAGACTCAGCAATTGACAGTATTACCCTTGTAACCATGAGCAAAACTCCAATTGCTTTGTCAGAAATTTAGATCAAGGCCAGACTTCACAGATCTTGGATCAGCACTGTTGAACTGTTTGTATGATATATTTCTTAAAGCAGTCTTAACCCTTCTGTTGGTGCATGTGACTGGGCTTGCTTCTGTGGACAGTGTAGATCAAGATCAAGAACGCACAAAATGTGCAGTCTGATCTTAGATCAATACTGTCTTATTTCCCCCTGTGAAATCAACTTTGAAATTGTAATATTTGGGGTGTTACTATTGAGTGGAAATTTGCATTTATTTTGCAGCTTAACCCATTACCACACAATCCCTACTTTTGATGACCCTGAGAAAGAAGCCTTTGGAAAACATTGTGTGAAAAGGAGAAAATGCTGGTAACCAGCATTTTCTCCTTTTCCCACAATGTTTTCTACTCTTCACAAAATAAATTTCAAATTTTCAGTCACTTTTATTTTGTCTACTGCAAATGCTTTCAAATTGGACAAACCTAAAATTTTAAAATTTTGTTGTTTGGTAATGAGTTAAGGGTTAAATTTAAAATTGAGCCATGCTCTGGCAAAAGGGGGCTTAATGAATCTGCTTGATCTACTATACCAAGCAAGTCATCACATGAATTATTGATCCATAAAATCCATTTTGTTTTAACAGCCTGCTAAATCATGAGGTAGCATGGTCCCTAGACATGCAGAAAATTGGCCAATAGCAAAATGTTTCAACCCTTGTCAGCCTATGCACTGATGCTTTTTGCCAATGCATCAAGCCACCTTTTCAAAGAGCATGGCTCATATTTAACTCTTTCCCAAACAACAAAATTTTAGACTTGTCCAAATTGAAAGCATTTGCAGATGACAAAATAAACGTGACTCAAAAATTGAAAGTTGACTTTAGATGAGTAGAACACATTGTGGGAAAAGGAGAAAATGCTGGTTACCAGCATTTTCTCCTTTTCCCACAATGATTTCAGAAGGCTTCCTCCTCTGGGTCGTAAAAACCAGGGATTGTTTGGTAAAGGGTTAAACTATGTATCTTCATAACTGACTTAGTTCTATTCATGTAGTTAATGATGGAAGAGCTAACATGATTACCAATTCAACTTTATCTGGTCTAAGTGTTTTTTGTGTGTATTTTTTGTATGCACTGTATGTCTTTCTCCTTGCTCATGTAATTATGTATCACACACTATCTTATAATTGTCTTTGTATAATTAACAAGTTCAAATAAAATTGTCTTTCATATACATGTTTAGTTGTCTCATGTTTTTTCAATGGTGGCAATACAAGCTCAAACAAGAGCACCCCATGCTGGTGCCAGTGCAAGGCTGCAGTTGACCTGGAAAATATTCTACGATGATGAATAATGATGATGAATAGTGTTTTAAGGCCCGTCGACAACTTAGGTCATATTGGGCGCACTTACTTAGTAAACAATAATGCGAGGTGAAAATAACATACATGTGCAACAACATAAGACAAACATGATAATTGAGGAATGGACGAAACACAAAATGATGCCCTTTTGTCGCCTTTTACGACATGCATGCTGTCACTTTTGTTCCGCCAGATGAAATGGCAGATGTGACGATCGCGGGACTGCAGTGGTTTATTCTTATACCCCCGATTAAACCACACGGGGTCCCACAGGCCAATTGATTCCCATTCCAAACCCTATTTACATCGAGAAAAAAATACAGGATTTGGAATAAGAACTACCCAGCCTGCTGCAATCCTATGAATTACGAGGAAAGCAGCCGTTTGTCTCTAATTTTAGTCGCCTTCTACGACATGCCATAGAGAAAGGCCGAGGTCCTATTCTATAAATTAAAAAAAACCCGGGACCCCACGGGGAGGAAAAATATTCTACATGGGCCTGTGTTCCTCAGTAATAAAGATGTAGGATACATGATCCAGCAATCCTGCATCTGAGCCTCATTGGAGGTGCTGGGTCTTTAAATGGAAAGTCTTTGGGCAAGACAATTTACGCTCATAGACAAATGAAATGTGGGACACACATGATTCAAGTCACGAGCTGTTGCTGTGCTATGACTAAACTAATGTTGAAAGTGACAAACATACCAATAAATCATGTTCCAAGATGTGTATTGAGGTTTTGAGTTAACTTTTTCAGATAAGCTGTGATCAGAGCTCCAGACAGAGGGAGTGATTTTGATTTCAAAATTGAAAATATTAATTATTCTCCACTAAACCCTATGTTATGGGTATTCATTAGAATCGTCTCATCGAGATGATTCTAATGAGTACAAACAACATAGGGTTTGGATTAGAAATAATACATTTAGGATACCATCACTCCCTCTTATCTGGAGCTCTGTGCGATACAATTTGACATTCCAGACTAGTTACCACACAATCTATCCTGGTGAAAGAGTTTTAGAAAAGATTTTGGGAAAAAGAGAAAATGCTGTTTTAGTTTGTATGGTGTTCAGTACTGTTTTCAACATGATTCACGTATGTCACTGACGCTAGAGCACCTATCCATGCTTTCCTGGAATTTATTTTACCACTATTGAGCACATTGTTCTTCCCAAGTCACTGGCTGCTTTCCCACATAACTAGCCAAGAAAAATAATCAGCAGTGAGAGAAGAATGACTATCATCAATCCTCTGAAAGAAATTCGACAAGCTAGAGGTTCTAACCAGTGACAGCCTCAGTTAAAGTCTCGCATGTTACTGACTGAGCTACTGGGTTAAGCTAAAATGGTTCTACCTGTCCTGAAACTTTACAATATCAGTAACTAGAACCTAAAACTACATATATTTATTTACTGAATGGTGTTTTACCAAACATTATTTCAATCATATCACAGTGTCAGCTCACATATTCATGTATTTCCTAGGTTTCACAAGTACTGGGCTAGGGCTCTGAAGTGTCTTGTCCAAGGATACTACCATGCAAGGCTCGGTGGATCCAGTAAGGCTCGAACCCAGGGTCTCCAGGTTGATAGTCCTCAATGTATAACTGCAATCATAACCCTTTATCAAACGACATAATTTAAGACTTATCCAAATTATGAGCAGTTGCTGACCACAATGGCTTAAAAGATGACATTCATCTTTGGAAGTGAAGAAAACTGGGAAAAGGAGAGAACGCTGGTTACAAGCATTTTCACCTTTTCCCACAATGTTTTCAAAAGCCTTCCTCAGGGTCATCAAAACTTGTGGTAAAGGGTTGTGATGTGTAGTAAAGGGTTAACTCTTTAACATACGACAAAGTTTGCACTGAACCAAATTGAAAGCATTTATAGACAACTTTGATGCAGCCAAAATGACGATTTTTGTCTCCGATGGGGTACAAAACATTGTGGGAAAAGGCACAATGCTGGTTACCAACATTTTCTCCTTTTGCCAGTAACCAGCATTTTCTCCTTTTCCCACAATGTTTTCAAAAGCCTTCTTCCTCAGGGTCATTAAAACTTGGGATTATGAGATAAAGGGTTGAACACCATTTCAGTACCAATTCTTCATTTTGTATTCAATAACCTTCCACTAATTTTTAAACTGACACATGAATAACCAACTACATTTTTAGTTTTTCTGGGAAAGGTCAATCTAGAAACATTCCACTGCTTCTGATTGGTATCTATAGCGACAACCTGTTGTAAATATGCTTTCTCATTAAAACTGTATCCCCCAATAAACAAAATAGTATGGTCCAATAGTAAAGGCAGGCAGTCACAAACTGGCACATTCAGTTGCATTAGATTAGTCCAAATGTCTGTTTTGGGATCATAGACTTCCACTGCCTGAAAGTACAAAATAACAATTCCAAACCTTGGAGCCATGCACTGGAAAAAGGGGTTTTTGATGCATCAGCAAAAAGTATCGACCCAGGTCAGCCTGCACAGTCCGCCCAGGCTGACCTCGGTCAAAACATTTTACTACTAATCTGTTCTGCATGTCAAAGGACCAGTGTTCTTCATGATTCAGTTGGGTGTTAGACAAAATAGGGTTTATAGATCCATTATCATGTGATTACATGTACTTGCTTAGCATAATGGATCAGGAAGACACTAAATCCCCTTTTGCTAGAGTACCACTCATATCTTTGCCCCTTCAATGGCTCATGACCTCCTCATCTTGATATCTTTGACTCAAATTATATTGATAGCATTGCAAACAACAAATTAAATGATTGAGGCTTGAAAATTTGTGTTTCTCTTCGTAGAGTTGAAACACTGAATTTAAAAGAAAACATACTGATCACCAGCATTTTTCTCTTCTTTCTACAGTGTTATTTTAAAAGACTCTATGGAAAATTTCTCCTTTTGCACTAACAACTAATGTATTCCATTGCCAAAATCTTTCAGAAGAGGTCTGCTATACACTAAAAATGTCTATGAAATGAGACAGTCTTATTGTAAGTGGTATTGTAAGAAAATAGGAGAGAACAATAGTTTGTTTTGAAAGTCACATTAGACACATTTCATTTATCAACCTAGTATTAGATTTTTTCTTGAGTCGTGGCAAACAAATAAAAAATCTGCATAGATTTAAGTAACTTACAACTGAAATACCATAATATAGAAAAAGTGGCTGGGTAGAATGTACTATTGCAGAAGACTTTCATTTTTTTCCCATAAGTTAACATTACTGGAAGGGGCTGGAACTTCTCCAACAAAATGCCCCATTGCCATTATATAGAAAACATTTTAAAACCCCTTCTAAGTAACAGATACTTTTTGAAAATGCAGCTGTAGAATGATCAACTGTTTGCAACAAGCAACTGATCCTTTTATAACAATGTTTTTTCATATCATTAAAAAATGATGTTTTCTTTTCTTCAAATATTTATCCATTATGTTCTCCATTAAGTTTTTACCAGGTGAAAAAAAAAAGGGATTAAAAAAAAAAAGTCCAAATTGAAAGCATTTACAGACAAAAAAAATCTAATTTCATTAAAACAATGTGATTTTTCTTTGCAAGGAAAAAAGACATTGTGGGAAAAGAAGGACATGCTAGTTTCTCCTTTTGCCACAAGGTTATCAAAAGCTTTCTTTCTTGGCCATTAATACTCTACATTGTGTAGTAAAAGCTTAGATAAAAAATAGGTGGAATGATAATGTGTCAATCCAGGTGCAGTTATTATTCAAATCTGTTAATCCTTGACCAAACAATTCTGTGTTTTAATGATCTCAACGAAGAAAGCTTTCAAGACATTGTGGGAAAGGAAGAAAAGGCTGGTAACCAGCATTTTTTCCTTTTCCCACACAGTTTTCTATCCTTTCAGTTACAAATATCATCATTTGAGCCATGCTGAATATGTCCCTTGCCAATGCTTCCAATTTGGTTGAGTCGAGAATTTTGTCATTTGGTAAAGAGTCAACATTACGGGAAAGTTCAAAGGCAACATCATTTCCAGGCTTACATAAATATCTTTAATTCCATTTTGTTCCAAGGAGCACCCTCCAACCACATACAGTTTACCATTAACAGCTACCATAGCATGGTATGACCTTGACCTAAGGAGAGGTGCAGCTGGTTTCCAGGCTCCATCATCATTACCTAAGAACCAGACTTTGTTACTGTGTTGGGAACCGGTATGTCCACCAGAAATGTAGATCATGTTGTTCAGCACACAGCCTGGAAAAGTTAAACCACATTTCAAAGTAATAAAAGTAACTTAACATGAATTATTTCACGCTTTTTGGTAATTCATTTGAAAATAATGGTGGATTATAAGGTTTGTTAATTCATGGTTACGACCGGTGAAATAACGTAGGTCTGTTGCACTAGTTACCTAGGTAAAAGTGCATGCCATTCAACCAGATGGAAATATGTCGTAATTTACACACACTTACCCTACATTCTTGTTGTCTGCACATGTCATATTCTTCAAAGATTCGACCTGTCTGCTATGACGCATCACCCATCCCCATATACCTGGGAAAAGTAGGGCTTATACCTAAGCTATTAGCCTATTACCCAAGCATGTAGGGACTGTTTTGATAAATTGCTGGTGCATAGGTTACATGCTAGCCGATCATAGCTGAATGAATCGCACCAGGTAGCGTTTTATTGAATAAACTTTTATTTCATTTTGAAATTCAAAGTAATGGTTGTTGTTTTGAAAAGTAGTCCAGTTTTGTACCCAGAATGCCCAAATTAGATAGATGTGTATTTGTAGAATGCCATCTAGCAGGAGATAATGACATTCTTGTGCTTTACCCAATATTGTAATGTGTTTTTATGTGTGTATGGGGGAGGGAAGGTACACAACAAGGAATTACTGAAAACAACTGTACTGGATTTTGATGAAAGTGCCAACAAAAAGGGGGTTAGAAGCATGAAATTGATTAGTTCATTTTTTTCAGTGAAAGATCAAAATTTATTTCATTTTGTGAACATCATCAGTAACATTTTCACTAATGGCTGTGGCACTACTGAAACTATTACCAATGATGTTCACTCAATGAAATAAATTTCGATTTTTTACTGAAAAAAAAACAAAAATACAAATATCCTATTTATTATCTGGACAAATATTAGTATGAAGCCTCCCTTACAACATGTGCTTTCAGGGAAGAATAAGGTATGATTAACTGTTAATGATTTAACACTGAATCCCAACTTTTAACAAACCTCAAAAAGAAGACTTTTGAAAACATTGTGGAAAGCGGAGAAAATTCTTGTTACCAGCACTTTCTCCTATTCCTACAATGTTTTCTACCCTACCAAGTACAGATTTTGTAATTTGGGAGACCTTTAATGAGTCATCTACAAATGCTTTCAATTTGGACCAGTCTAAAATTATGTTATTTGGTAATAGTTAAATAAATTTACCATTTGAAACAGATGTACAGCAGACAACTCTGAGAACATCATTGCTGAATATTGTTAGACACTATTTGATTCTGTTCATGAGGGAAAGCAGCCAGTGGCTTGAAATGAGTGACATTCAAAATGCAGTTACATAATCTGTACTGCCTTGATGGTTGCACATCCTAGCCTAACATAGTTTACAGAGTTGAAAGCAGCATTTTTGCTAGGGAAACGCAGTCCAATTTCAAATACACTAATAATTAAACAGTCAAGAGTTTTAATGACTCTAAAACAGAAGGCTTTTGAAAACATTTGGAAAAAAAGGAGATGTTGCTGGCAACATACATTCTCTGTTTTTCAAACAATGGTTTCTGCCCTTTCAAAGCAAAATCCTATCATATGAACCAAATTTAATTTGTCATCTGCAAATACTTTCAGATTGGAGTAGTTTAAAATTTTGACTGGCTCCACCTATAGCGTAAATCATATCCCACACACAGCAGACACATACTCTTTGCCTGTGGAATTCAAATACTGTGACTTAACCTAAGCTATTAGCCTATTACCCAAGCATGTAGGGGCTGTTTTGATAAATTGCCGGTGCATAGGTTACATACTAGCCGATCATAGCTGAATGAATCGCACCAGGTAGCGTTTTATTGAATAAACGTCACTCTGTTGACTGAAGAACACTAGACTGACTGGCTCCAACTACAGCAAAAGAGTTAATTCTTTACCACACATCATTTTCAAATTATACAAAATGAGCACATTTGCAGACAGCAAATAAAGTGTGGTATAACTGATGAGATTTGTCCTTGGAAGATTAGAAAAAATAGTGAAAAAAGGAGAATTTGCCACACAACAACATTTTAGAAATGTTCGAATTGAAAACATTTGCAGACAGCAAATTAAATGTGACTCAAATGACGAGATTTTTCTTTGGAAGGTTAGAAAACATTATGGGAAAAGAAGAAAATGCTGGTTACCAGCATTTCCTCATAAAGTCCTCTTCAACAGGATCATGTGGTGAAAGGCAAAACAAAGTACCTGCATGTTCATGTAATGGAGTAGGCAACTCTGGTCCAGTAACCCAGGTGTCCTCTAATGGAAGGTAATACTCTGTTGACTGAAGAATACTAGACTGACTGGCTCCACCTATAGCATAGATCCTTTCCCACACACAGCAGACACAAAACAAGCTCCTACTATCATTCATACTCTTTGCCTGTGGAATTCAAATACTGTGACTTAATTCTTGAGCTAATGATACAGTGGTTTAACCCATTACCACACAATCCCTACTTTTGACGACCCCGAGAAAGAAGCCTTTAGAAAACATTGTGGGAAAAGGAGAAAATGCTGGTAACCAGCATTTTCTCTTTTTCCCACAATGTTTTCTACCCTTCACAAAACAAATTTCAAATTTTCGGTCACTTTTATTTTGTCATCTGCAAATGCTTTCGATTTGGACAAACCTAAAATTTTGTCGTTTGGTAAAGAGTTAAGCCTTTAACCCTTTACCAAACAATCCTGGGTTTTATCGAACCATAAGAAAAAGTTATAAAATATATTTTGGGAAAGGGAGAAAATGATGGTAACCAGCATTCTCTCCTTTTCTCAAAATGTTTACTAGCATTTCACAGAGAAATCCAGTTATTTTGGCATCATTTATTTTATTGTCTGCAAATGCTTTCAATTTGGACGTGTCATAGACTTTCTCTTTTGATAGAGAGTTAACAGATGACAAATTCAATTTAAAACTTGTCAAATTCAAAAACATTTGCAGATGACATATGTAATATAGATAGTATGTTGAAATTTCTCTAGGAAAAGGTAGAAAACGTAGTGCAAGAAGAAGACAATGCAAGTTACTAACATTTTTTCGTTTTCTCAGAATGTTTTCAAAAGGCTTAGACTTTCTCTGGGTGGTTAAAAGTCTAGATTGTGTGGTTAATGGATAAGGACAATGACCAAGAAGGTTTATATGAAAACATCATGGTAAAGTAGAAAACACAGGTAAAAGGTCAGTCAAGAACTGCCTTCACTCATCTTGTTAAAAATGAATTCACTAGTCAAGTAGAATTACAATCTAAACTAGCAATGCTCTGAAAAGGGGGCGTAAATTCAATGCATCTGCAAAAATTATCAGCAGGCTGACCTGGGCCAAAACTATTCACTACTGGTCAATTTTCTGTATGCCCAAGGACCAGTCTACCTCATGATCCATGATAGGCTTTTAGACAAAATGAATTCTATGGATCCATGAACATGTGATGGCTTACTTGGTAAAATGCAACACAGAGATGCAGTAAGTCCCTTTTTGCCAAAGCATGGCTCATGTTGTTTTTATAATATATGACAAAAGTTCAAGCTGTTGCAGTAAAAGTTATTGTCTTGTATTTTATCACAAGATCAGACAATTTAGATTCAAAAGAAACTGCTTGCTCTGCACAGTCTAGAGTTGACCCACACACAAAAGCATGGTAATTAGTAATAAGCATCTGGACTGATTATCTCCTATAACTCTGCAGCTTAACTCTTTACCAAACAACCAAATTTTAGACACATCGAAATTGAAAAGCTTTTGCAGATGATAAATTATATACTAGTATGTGGTTTAAGTTGTGGATTTGCTTCTGAAAGGACAGAAAACATTGTGGGAAAAGGAGAAAATGCTGGTAACCAGCATTTTCCCCTTTTCACACTATGTTTTCAAAAGTTTTCTTCCTCCAGGTCTTTCCAAACTCCATGGATTATGTGGTAAAGGGTTAAGATCCTTGTGCAATATGGATGTACCACATTAAATAAGGTCTGATACATAAATAGATAAGAGAACATTGTGACAAAGGGAAAAGTTACCATACCCATTTCAAGCAATTTCTCCTTTTTCCATGATGATTGTGATCTGCTGTGAAAGACCATCTTCATAGGGGTAAAATTTTAATGGTTAACTCTCTACAAAATGACAAAATTTTATAGAACCCTCCTGTTTTAAAGAATATGCAGACTGCAAATGGTAAGAGACTAAAAATACAATGTATAGAATTTGTCTATGACCTGATTATCCCCATTTTCTTCTTTTCCTAGTAACTTTAATATTTTCAAAAGCTTCCTTCTATACAGCTGTTTAAAATCTAGATTGTTTGGTAAAGGGTTTATTCTTTAACAACCAATCCCAAACAACTCCGAGGAAAAAAGGTCTTTGAAAACATCGTGGGAAACAGAGAAAATGATGGTAATCAGCACTTGCTCCTTTCCCACAATGTTTTCTACCTGTCCAAAAATAAACTTCACTTCTTTTGTAACATTTATTTTTTTGTCTGCAAATGCTTTCACTTTTAACAAATCTAAGATTTTGTAGTTTGCTAAAAGGTTAAAGCAGTCTTACCTCCTGCCATTTACCAGAGTTTGGATCAAGCCTACAGACTGTTCTCACAGAAAAATCTCCTTCATCATTCATTTGTGTCTGTCCACCCAGAATGTAAACAAATCCCTCGTAAACACAACTGCCGAATTCTACCAACTGTCTCTGTGATGTCCGGTTGGAAAACTGTGACATTCTGACAACACTTTTATCATAACATATGTTGGATTTCAGTTGTCTTTTACACACATGATACTGTCTCCCAACCCTGTTCTCCATACTTGTGTAAGTTTTAAATTTATCTGAAATCTCTGAGTAGAACATTGGAAAGCATATATTCTGATTTGCCTGCTGATCAGTATCATCTGCATACAACTGATTCAGCCTGACTGAGTCTTCATATATTCCCCCAAATGATAGGATCACATATTTTCCATGTCGAACTTGTCTCATTTGTGGAAATTTTTTAAAAAATTTATGTGGATTATGAATATATTCTGAATACAATTTTTTCACGTCCATTCTTTTACCATTCAGTCTATGTGTTATTTTTTCTATCTTCCTGCAATCTGAATTGTACAATGAAGGAATGTGAACACATCTAAGTAAGTCATCTGTATGTACCAATCTCTTGTCTTTAGTATAATTAATCCACATTTCTATCATAGACATAACCTCTGTTTCTGAGGTAATGTCCAAGTTTTCCTGCAACATCAACTTTGAAAAAAGTTTCTTGGGAAGTTTTTGTAAGAAAAACTTGTCAGTCATCTGCAAATTCTTCATATTTTTTAAAAGAAAAAGTAGTAACTTGTTTTTTACTGTGTCCAAGTTATATGTTTCGCTAATTTCCCAGATTTCTATCAACGCTTGACTCCCAATACAGTTTTGCACAAAGGAGTTCAATAGTTCACAACACACTGGAAATAGGCAAGGGATATCCATATAGTCAATTAATCGAAGTAGTTCTTTCACCTCACATAACCACAAATCATCTTTGTATGTAACTGTACAGTCATTTAATGCTTCTTTTTCTGTATCATAACGTAAAATTTTCATCATCAGTGTAATGGTATCTGCTGAAAACAGACCTAAGTTCACCTGTTTCTGTCTTGGTTCTCTCAAAGGACTCCTCATCAGCCCAGAAAAATACCTAAAACAAGTATTGCCTAATTTCTTTAGCACATTACCACACAAGACCAAGTTTTTAAAGACGCTTAGAAAATAAGCTTTTGAAAACATTGTGGGAAAAGGAGAAAATGCAAGTAGACAGCATATGCTCCTTTACCCATAATCTTTTCTTCCCTTACTCAGACAAATCCCAGCATTTGAAACACATCTAAATTGTCATCTGCAATAAATTTGAATTCAGACCAATCTAAATTATGTCATTTGGTACAGGGTCAAACAAAATAACAAATAATACCAAAACAATATGGGTACATACAAATTTTTCAATGTCACGGGTGTTTCCATCAGAATATTCCCCATAGGATTTATGTCATCAGAAAGAGTAGATAAATATACACTTGTACATTTTTGACCGATCAATTACCCTGAATGTTGTACAAGCAGGTTGACATCTATCTCCAAGGTTTTTCCATACAAACAAATACACTCCCAGGGTCTTCTTGTGTTATCTCTCCATTCATCTTCCATTTTCTTTGTGTATGACAAACTAGAAAGATACAACATGATTTTTGTTAACCCTTTACCAAACAACTTAATTATGGACTTGTCAAAATCCAGAGCATTTTTTGGCAACAAGTTGTGAATCAATTGATGGGAATTGTTTTTGAAGGTTAGGAAACATTTTGGAAAAAGAAGAAAATGCTGGTTACCAGCATTTTCTTCTTTTCCTACAATGTTTTCTGAAGCTTTCTTCTTGCAAGGTTATTAAAACATAGAATTGTGTGGTGAAGGGTTAAGCCCTTTACCAGTGCTCTGCCAATGCACAGGACTGTATACATGGATACATATGCGTGTCGAAAATTGTGTGAATTACCAATTACCATATGGAAATGTTTGTGAATCCCAGACACTCGTTATTTGTTGGTATACTTGTGGTAAAATACATAAACAGAAAAGTTTGCTGATTTTTCAAATTTGCGAAATCACAAAAATTTCCACATCGCGAAAATGTCCATGTATACAGTATAGATCTAGGACATTGTCCCATTGAATGAAACAGTTGTCCCACCACAATGGACAGAACTGGGACTTGGTCTCTTTCAAGTTTACCTGAGAATTAGTTGTAAGTACATTTGTCTACTCTATATGACTTTGAAAATGTCTGAATATCTGCAAGTTCGTAGGACAATTATCCCCTCTCTGAATACTCTTCAACAGAACACTGCTTTACAATCTGGGTCCGTATTCACCAACCATTAAGAATATTCTTTGTCTTATTCACTATAATTTTCTAGATTTGAAAGCAACACAACTTCTGATTGGCTTAACATAATTGTTTAGCCAATCAGAACTTGTACTATTTCAAATTTAGAAAATTCTTCACCATATGACAAAGAATATTCTTCAGAATGGTTGTTGAATACCGATCCTAGTGTTTTTTTCCCACTCTTTGGGTGAAAATTATGAAATCATACTGGGAAAAGGAAAAGGTGGTTTACACAAAAATTCTCATGATTTTTTTTTTTTTCTAACCTTTAAAATATAATTGAAATTTCAAGAGTTCAAGTTGTTTTCTGCAAAAGCTTTCATTTTGCACAAGTCTAGGGTGTTATGCTTTTTATTACAGACAACTAATTCAGTTTGGCTAGAATGATGTCTTTGAAAAGGCTATTGAAAACATTAGTTGAAAATGAGAAAATGCTACAGCATACAAGTTAAGTTAATTGGACTTATTAGTAAGTCAATCAAAGGTTTCCGGAACAAGGTAATTGTAATTATACAGTTACTTGCACTGTGACATTTCTTTGCATCCATTACCATTATCACAAGATCCAATCACAGTCTTACAGATCAGCTACAATTTGTATCAACAGGATCCAATCACTGTATGATAAACCAGCAACAAAATATACAGCGTCACAAGATCCAAAAACTTTTAAGCGTCAGGAGTTTAGTGTAAATTCTCCATGTAGTAAATGACCTCACACCTCTTGATGTTTCTACCGATATCCGCCATATATTGTGATGCTGAATTGGCAGGTAGATTTATTCCATATTTGGGTCAAAATACACTCTAAAATAAGAAATACCGATGATGTTCACTCGATGAAATAAATTTCGATCTTTCACCGTAAAAAAAACAAATATCCTCTATTTATTACAAAAACAACACAAAAATGGAATACCTGTGCTTGTGACGCTTCCTAACACTTCCTGACATTTCCTGTTGTAGTTGATGTTGGGTAGACCAGGGATCTGTGTATATACGATCCCTGGGTAGACTCACGGCCAGATGCCCGGCTAGCTCAGTTGGTACAGCTGTGTTACTAGTGATCCCGGGGTCGAGGGTTCGAAATCCACGTCGGGCACACTTTTCTCCCTTGATTTAATTTCATTGGTGACAAGGTCAATTGGTGAACCAGGTTAGAGGCACCGGCGCCGACCATTGGGACCGGACGAGGAAGTTGGTAACTCCCAGAAAATCAAGAGCGGGAGGTATGTTGTAGTTGACGTTGGGAAGACTCAAGCAGTCACGGCCAGTGCCCGGCTAGCTCAGTTGGTAGAGCTGCGGTCCTAGTGTTCCGGGGGTCGTGGGTTCGAGTCTCACGTCGGTCACACTTTTCTCTCTTGATTTTACCTTCAGTCTGAAGGTTTGCTTCGATTTTACGCAATCACAAAAATAACATCGGAGCAACCCTCCAGTCTCAGACTGAAGATACTTTGTACCTTGAGTCTGACTTACTTCACCTGACATTTCCTGAAGCTGATTTGGGAGACCTTTCCACAACAGAACAATTGATATGACATGCATAGTCACTAGGTGATCCGATGTAGGTACGGAATTGGCCGAGTTTTGACGAGTACCAAGATAACTTCAACTTAAAACAAAAAGGAAAATAATCATGCTAACTAAACAAAATGTCTTGAATGGAATAAACGGATCTGATCCACATGTTTGTCACACGAGTTTCTACAACATTTCAGCAAAATCATTGTTACGCCATACCTATTCACTCTTTCAAAATCATCTGTCGGTGTAACGGCTTTGACCGGATGCCTTGTCCACGGAGGGTTGCAATTTGGCCAGATCTACTAGGCGGCGAGGGGGTGGGGGTGGGGGGGCGGGGGGGGGGGAAGAGAGAGAGAGAGAGAGAGAGAGAGAGAGAGAGTGAGTGAGGGGTGGGGGTGCAAGCCCGGTTTGGCAAATTATTTGCTTTTTCTTTTTCGATGAGGGTTTGCTAGTTGTTAAACAAATTTTGTCTTGCAACTAGTGTTTTTTTTTTTTGGCCCTATCTTTTGTGGAGGGCGTCTTTTCTGCATTTTTCTCGAAACACGAAACGAAGTGCTCCGAATCATGTCTACTGATAACGTTGCACGTGGTGTCGTTGTGATGACGCAGATTTAGATAGCGGAACTCAAAACGTACGACTGATTAGCATAGTCTTAGAGCTAGTCTTATTTTTTCAAGATTTTCTAAATTTGAAAGTAACACAACTTCTGAGTGGCTAAACCAAATGGTTTAGCCGATCAGAAGTTGTGTAACTTTCAAATGAAGAAAATTCAGGAGAATAAGACTAAGGATGTTCCTAAGAATGGTTGGTGAATGCGGACTTTGGACATAGACCGAATTCGACTACTTTAACAATCCGTTACGTAATAAACAACCCGGAGGAATATGACTCATGAAAACATTTTGGGAAACTTCCCGGACAAAATTCTAGTTAACAGCCGTCGGTAGCTCAGTAGAAAACGCTAGCAGACGATTGAAACCAGGATGTCGCTGGTTCGAATTCCAAGCTTGGCCATTTTTCACCCCGAGGATTGACGGTATTTAATATGCATTCCTCACTCACCACTGATCACTGTTTCGATGATGGCTATTTAGGAAAGCATGCTAGTGGTTTGGAAGTAAAACTGTGCGAAGAACCGGTAAAAGGAATCATTTGTTCTGGACCGATGCGATGTAACAAGGGATCGTATATATAAGATCCCTGATGTAACTGAAATAATGTTGAAAAAAGGCGTTGAACATGTAACAATCAAACATTTTAGATTCAATCATTTCTGACAACTCCTCCACAAGCCTAACCACTGCGTTTACTCGCGATTACCTCCTTACCCAATTCACCATATAGTTCCTGAGTTTTAACGACACAGAGAAAGACGGTTTTTGGAGAAAAAAAAAAAGGCCTTACCAGCGAAATATTTTAAAACGCGGGATTATTTTTGTAAAGATTTAATAGAAATAGTAGCGCAGTTCTGTGTGTAAAAATTGAATTTTTATCAGTCAATATTGAAAAACTCAAATTCGGATAGGCCTATATAGTTCTATGTAGAGCCTAACATAAAAGTTAGGCCTATAGGCTACATAGGCCTAAGGCATAATACAATTGATAAATTGGTTGGTTAGTTAGTTTATTCATTTATCTTTTTGGTTAAGTAATTACTAGTATATGTTTAAAAGACCTGTCTTATGGATATTTTTAAAACTCTGGGTTTTTGAAAACACCTGCTTGCTGCAACAAACATAATTAAACTTGGCATTCCCAAAATCAATTGAAAGGAACATGACATACAGATTACGTGGTCCAGAATTGTACTTTTGCACATGCGCAAACCATATTGATTCTTTTCGGCCGCGGAGTTCTTAAATGGAAGAAGCATTGCTGAATTTCTCGGCTTATGGGTAAGATTCAACTTATTCTGGATAGACGTAAAATTGTCAGGTATGACTAATATGAAGCGATGGAATAACACATGATTTACGAAGTTTGATTTCCATTTTGTGAATGAATATTGCGCATAAAAGCGATCCTAAAGCCTCTAGATGTAGATCTGTGCGGCCATCATACCGATTTTTAGTTCACTGTCCATAAAACGTAAGAACAGAATATAATCCTTCAAAGAATTAAGCATACGATACAGCACGATGTCTGGAGTTTATTCTGTTTGCGCGCATTTTCCTTTTTGAAAACTTTCGCGCAATGCAACAAACACAAAGCAGCTGTGGAATTTCTTAAAATAGCTGAAAGAAACATGACAACATGGTAATGACGTCACATTTTCCCAGAATCCATACTCGCACCTGCGCAGACTAATTATAATAAAACTGATCACCTGGTACAGAATATCCAATCACCGTACAATACTGATCATATGGTCGGAATATCCAATCAGCGCATAGAGATTTACTTCGTCTGCAGCGGTAGTAAAATGGCAGCTTACA
This sequence comes from Hippopus hippopus, assembly GCA_946811185.2. Classification (NCBI taxonomy): domain Eukaryota; kingdom Metazoa; phylum Mollusca; class Bivalvia; order Cardiida; family Cardiidae; genus Hippopus; species Hippopus hippopus. The sequence continues at coordinate 40,711,602 of OX328103.1, forward strand.
AGTTGGAATTGACTGTTATTCTCTGTGTTCAAAGCAAATTTTATTCATACAGGATCGAAAATAGGCTATTCCAGGTATGGATTTCATGTTATATCATAATTTTACATAATTTTCGAAGGTAATTTTGTAACATACGATAACCTAAAGTCGTCATGATCTTAAACTCGTCACTTATTTCCGCTATCGATTTCTCTTCCTTCCTGGCTGTTGAAGTTAAGACTGCGCCATATTTTAAAAGGTAAACCCTTTCTCTTATTGAACAGAAAACAGTTTTAACGCATTATCCATTTTGTTTCCCATAATAGAACAACTAACCAGGTCACTAGAAAACACAACACATTAATCGATGGGCGACGTATCAAGCTTGCAGATACTGTCTTCGGGCGATCCCATTCCACGTGTCCACGGCCATGTTTAACCTCCCGATATTTACATACACGTTGTTGACTGTTAAAATATTTAACACATTTACCTCCCTTTTTCCGTGTATATCTGCCGAAATGTCGTTTATTTACATTTTTTTCTATTGATGACTTTAGGTGCAACATGACGACATTAAGATACAGCAAACTGTCACAATTTCTATTAAATCATTTCAATGTAATTTCCACTTTTAATCCATTTCAGCCTTATTTGTAAATTATGTGACGTTTAATGCGACTTACATCTACGTCTTTTTATTCTAGTTTAATGCTGTTTTCAACACAAATAAGCTATATGACCTGCGACATGCAATTTGGGGCCTTCGGACATTTGCGTAAAGTGTCGTCCCGGACCAGCCTGCCCAGACTAATACGGGACGACACTTTATACGCTTACATAGGATTTCTGTAAGAGTAACTCTTGTGACAGAGAAAATTACATAATTAAGGAAATTGTTGTCTCTTAGTGGCCTGCGCGGACAGCGAAGGCTAATCCGGGACAATTTACGCAAATGTCTGAAGGCCCAAATCGCATGTCGCAGGCCATATATCACAAAGGCAAATGTTTAAAGACCCCTTTGAATATATGTGGTATTTTAACATTATTTAAAGTAGGAAATTTAAGGGTGATTGTGCTAAAGCTTTACACGACATCATGTCACAACAAAAAGCCAAATCAAAATATATATTGTGTCCATTAGAAAAAGCAAGTGTATGAAAATGGCGTATTGGTGCAGAACAGACATGCGCCATAGCAATTAAAGCTGAAAAAGACGACATTGCTCAGCTAGTCTCATTGGCATCAAAACATGAATGGTCTGGTATTCATGTTAAGATAATGGATCTTATGAAATACTAGTTGATAAAACTATGTCAAGCTGGATATTCCTACATTTAGATCAGCTCACGAGTGCGTCCACACCTCATGATGAGTCGTATTCTCCATCGTTATGCAACATCGTAATTAAATACATGTATGTCTAATGTTCTGAAGTCGGTTTTAGCATGTTGACATATATGTTCTTTGTTCACATTGTTATGGAAATTATGTTCCCTAAATGGGCGATTCGGATATACATTTTCGTCTCAGATCAGCCAGCGCATTTCGCACAGGCTAATCCGAGGCGATAATAACACTCTTGAATATTTATGTCTCGGCAGTTTAGTCTTTAAAAACATAGTGGGAATAGGAGAAAGCTCTCATAACGAGCAGATTCTCCATTTCCCACAATGCTTTCTACCCAATCGGCAAACTTCCCCACATTTTTACTACTTGTCTGCAAACTCGATGAATTTGGACAGTCCAGATTTTGTCGTCTGTGAAAGGGTTAAAACACATAATGAATTAATTTAACCCTTAGGCTGCTGATCGCGACTGAATTACCTTTTGCGGACAGTGTAGATTAAGATCAGGCTGTACAGAACGTGCAGTCTGATTTCTGATCTACACTGTCCGATAAAGACATGTTTTCTTAAAGAAGTTACCTTTGAAAAAAGCAACATTTGGTATTTTTCTATTTAGTTGAAATTTTTGTTTCATTTATTCAGCAGGATAAGGGTTAAGATGTAAAGAATTAGAATCAGTTTGCAATAAGATTCGATCTGAATGTTTTTGCACATATTATAGTGGTTTTTAGAAGCTAAATGAGTTCTAGAAATCAGTATTAATGTGCGTTTGCATACTAACGTTACATATATCAAAGGTCAACTCATTACCAGACAACAAATATTTGGACTCGTCCCAATGGAAAGCATATTAAGATGACAAAATATATACTGAACAAAAAAAGAAACTTCCCCTGTGTTTAAGTGCAGATATACACAAATATGAAAATCAGGATTAAACTAGATTTATATGCATTGAAAGAGTATTTTATTGCGACTTTGTGTGAAAAAAATTATTGCTGGGGGTTTATACAAAAGTAGTGAAATGGTAGTTAAAATGCGGAAGGGGTCGTTCACCAAAATCACTAATTAATACCGGGTATGACCACCTTCAGCATGAAAGACTGTCTGGCATCGTTGGCGCATAGAACGGATAAGTGTATTGATTTCGGCTTGTGGAATGTTGTTCCATTCCTGAATTAAGGCTTGTCTTAGCTGAATGACGTTTGACGGTGGAATAGGGCGACGTCTAACACGCTGGTCCAAATTATCCCTAAGGTGTTCAATGGGATTCAGATTAGGGCTTTTGGCCGGCCAGTCATTAATAAATGCAATGTTATTCGCCCTGAGGAAATTCACATTGTCCCTAGCTGTATGGCTTGTGGCATTATCATGCTGAAAAAGAGTGATACTGGTATTATTTTGAAACAGTGGGATAACGTGCCTCGCAAGAATTTCATCTCGGTAGCGTTGGGCATTCAAATTCCCTTCGATAACGACGAGATTAGTGCAAAAGCCATGTGCAATGCCCGCCCAGACCAAGACAGAACCCCCACGCCCAAAACAATCTCGTTCAAGTACGCAACAGTCTGCATAACGTTCATTTCTCCTACGGTATACTCGAACCCTGCCATCACCTCGATGAATGGAAAACCTCGACTCGTCAGAGAAAAGAACGCTATTTCATTGTTGTCTAAGCCAGCGTTGGTGTGTATGTGCCCAATTAACACAATTTACACGGTGACGTCGCGTCAAAACACAACCAACGTATGGACGACGTGCACGTAGCCCACCCTCGCGCAAGCGATTGCGCACAGTTTGGGCAGATATACGGTTGTTATGTGTACCAGGGGTGTTAGCAGCAGTGGCTGTGGCAGTTTGGAAGCGATTGCGCAGGTGGGTCTTCCAAATACAGCGGTCTTGGCCGCGCGTCGTGATGCGAGGACGTCCACTACGTTATTAACCGACGTGTGAATAAATGATGACTTTAGGTTATCGTACGTTACTTTTTGACATAAACTCTGTGTAAAAATCAATCTAAAGAAGGAGGCTTGAAGTTGGAAGAAATTCACAGGCTGGCAAAACATTAATCTCTTTCATTTGTATTACCCCATTCAAAGTATGTGCTTGGATAAAGTCTTCGTTTATTAAAAGAAGCATGCCATGTTCTTGAAAAGCGGATATCATCCTATTGGAACAAAGGTTTAAAAAACGCTGTATTTACATGTTGCTGGCAAAAAAGGGTGACATTGAATGACATCAGGCTGCGTCACGTTTTTTTAAGAGAAAAGAGACGATGTTACCAGAAGGTGATTAAAATTTGATTATTGATAAAGAGCGAGCGAGAGAGAGCGAGAGAGAGAGACAGCAGCTACAGCAGCAGCAACTTTAGAACTAGTGGCAAGGAAATACTTACAATTTACTCGTAGGTCTGGCGTATTTCCTGTCCTATTGCAGTCAGTGAACTGTTCACCCCTGTCAGAATTAGAGCAATATGTGTCAAACCTCAAAATCAATTTGATGTGAAATTGACATTTTCAATACATGGTTGCTCATTTTAAGTTCTCATTTTAACCCATTTTCTGCTGTATTAACCGAATGATTTTTTTTTTTTAATAATCCATTATTTATTGTCAATTACTTATTTTTAAGTGGGCATTAGGACACTTATACAAATGGTTAGGTACCCACGTGAGCAGACCAAGATAAGACTGCACAGCTAGTAGGCTGATCTTGTTCCACTCTTTCAGCAATTGATATTTGAGGCTGCACGAAGCAGGGTACTTTTAAAACAGGCCATCGCTGCCAAAGTTTAGACACATTCACATCTAACGCATTTGAGCCACACTCTGTGAAAAGGGGGCTTATTTGTGAAAAGAAGTATTGACTCACGTCAGCCTGCACAAGCTGACACGGGCCGAAACTTTTCACACTCTTTAAATTTTCTGCATGTAAAAGGATAATTCTACCTCATGATTAAGTTGGTTGTTTGACAAAATGGATTTTTATAAATCCATAATTAGGTGATGTCTTGCTTGGCATAATGCATCACTGAGATGCATTGAGCCTCCTTTTGCTAGAGCATGGCCCATTTGGAAGCATCATTTTATTTGTGATTGGTTTAAACGGTAACATTACACTGGCCTCTACCATGTTTTTCAGTTTTCTTCCTCAGGCGCTTCAGGATTCTGTTTAACCCTCTTCCACTTGACAAAATTTTAGACTGGTCCGCATTGAAATCATTTGCAGACATTAATTTAGTTGTTGCTCAAATGATCATTTCTATCTTTGATAGGTTAGAAAACATTGTGAGAAAAGGAGAAAATGCTGGTTACCAGCATTTTCTCCTTTTCCCATAATGTTTCCAAAAGGCTTCTTTCACAGAGTCGTAAAAACTCGGGATTGTGTGGTAAAGGGTTAAATGCATTTTTAGTTTAGGTAATACAATAACTAAGCTGTAAAATGTATAAGCCATGCTCTGTGAAAAGGGGGATTAATGCAGCTGCAAAAAATACTGATCCAGGCCAGCCTGTGCAGTCCTCTCTGGCTGATCTGGATCAAAACTTTTTGCTAATCATCAATTTTGTGCATGTCAAAAGGTGTCATAATTCAGTCGGTTGTTAGAGAAGATGAATTTTTATGGAAAAAAATTATGTGATGACTTGCCAAGAGTGGGTGAGTGAGTGAGTGAGTGAGTGAGTGGGTTGGTCTGTGGGTGGGTAAGTGAATGAATGAATGAATGGAACACAATCCTCATTGCTTTAATTTCTAATAAACATGTGCATCTTTTCATACTTTTTTATCATGGCTATTGTTAACCCTTAGGCTGCTGAGCACGACTTGCTGGCCTTTTGCAGACAGCGTAGATCTAGATCAGACTGTACAGAACATGCATGCTGATCTTTTATCTACACTTTCCAATAGAGAGATATTTTTCAACAAAAAATAAGTTTAAAATAGCAGTATCCAGGTTTTTACCATCGGCTTGGAAGTTTCATTTAACTTTTCTAGCAAGATAAGGGTTAATATTCCAAATGTATGCGTGTTTGCAGGGGGCAGTAAGGAAAATCATTCAATGTGTAATTTCAAAACCACACGAATCGTCGTACGAAGCCATTTTTCCCTATTTTTTCAGATTTTATCCAAGTGAGAACAGAAGTGTAAGACATGAACTTCAAGGTCCCAAACCTGCTCGAAGTCCCTGAAGCAAACAGCGCTGCAAGAATTTCTTGAAGCCGAAACAAAGTGAATTGTCCAAAAACAAGAACTGCATACTGTTTATTGATGAAGCAGGAAGTACTCATAGCTCAGAAGCAAAAACTGTATGTTCAACTTAATAGTTAAAATGCAGAATCATTTCTCATTCCTCTGTCTGCTTTTCAAATCCTATAGTTGATTAACCCTTATCCTGCTAAATAAGTGAATGAAACTTTCAAGCCGATAGTAAAAACCAAGTACTTGCTATTTCAAAGGTATTTTTGGAAGGAAAAATATCTCCATATTGGACCACAGTAGATCAAAGATCAGACTGCACGTTCTGTACATCCTGATCTTGATCTACACTGTCCACAAAAGGTCCATTAGTTGTGCTTAAGAGCCTAAGAGTTAACAAACAGCACATACAAACAGATTCCTCTCATATTGAAGTTACATGCATGAAACATTTTAGGGTTACCTGTCAGTTACAAAACCACCTCCTAGCAAATGTGATATGACTGAAATAATGTTGAAAGCAGCATAAAACATCAACCAATCAATCAGTCAATCAATCAACCCATTGACCACTACATGTTAAACCCTAAATTTAAGACAGAGGGATTGCTGAGTTAGATTTTGCAGATATGTTTCTTAGTTCCTTCGTCAAAGAAAGTGTAATCAAACCAGATTCTGTTTCTGATCTCGAAACAAACTCAAGTTTCAGTCAAAAAAGGGAAAAAAAACCTGACAATTTGCTGTCTGTGGTTTACGCCACGTTTACTAGTCGTAGCTAGCATAGTTAGGGCAGTGTCTAGGGGTTTATTTTGCTGATTAATTGCAGATCAAGATCAGACTGCACAGAACAAGCAGTCTGATCTTGGATCTGAAGTGGTGGATATGTTGAGATATGTTAGATATCAGTCTGGTAAAAACAGCCATGAACTGACATTTCTTTTAATAATTGGTATCTGTCAATTTCATTTGTTTTTCATTGGACAGTGTAGATCAAGGTCAGACTGCACAGAACATGCAGTCTGATCTTGATGTAAGCTGTATGCAAAAGATCCATCAGTCGCGCCTAGCAGCCTAAGAGTTAATTACGGCTCTCTGCTGTTTCCAACTGATTGTCAGTGACAACTTCATTTTTAAACGTTTCAAAGGTAAAGAAAAATAATATTCATGTACTTACAAGGGTTTGGTGTCGAAAAATAATGTGACCTGATGCATGCTTCTAATGAGAATTAAGCATGTTTGTTTTAATCTTAATCCTACGTAAATGCACGAAGAAGTGTCCTTATAGAGGAAACAATGAAAATTGAAATCAACAAGATGAAAAATACCTGTTTCCGTTTGATTACACTCTCATTGGCTTTTCATGTTTCTGCCACTCCCATCCACCTGCTATATTTTCAACTCCTTTATCCACCTCTTGACTATTATTTCATCAACGTCAAAAACGAAACGCAGAGGACTTTAGAAAAACTCGTGTAAAATAATCAGATATTGTGAAACCGCTGTAACATGTCACTTACGGTACTTTTTTTGGTGACCGTGTTTGGTTTTCGGATATTTGCCTCGTTCTAGACAGAGTTCAACTGTTTCAAATAAACCGTGGTCACGTCTTTCATGGTTGATCATAATTGACCCTACTTAACCCTAGTGTGTACTGTAGTTGACTAGTTTTGGAAGAACATCGTTTCATCCTTGTGGCATGGCAGAATAAGAGATCAGCAAGGTTGGCTCGTCAACTTCCACAAGCACAATGACCATAGCTTACTGGCACTAATTTACCATAGTTGGGTGTACTTAGTACATAGTTTATATGTAGTGTAACATAGTTACTTGTAGTTAGACATAGTGATATCCTAGTTAAGCATAGCCACCATGCTAGCAGTTAGACGTAGTTAACTGCACTTCCATGTAATTAATCTACTTAGATTTTCTGTATCTCTCCTTTTTGCCAATTTTGAACCTACTTTGAATGTACTTCAACCTACTTGACTGTAGTAACACTACGGCAGACTGTGCTTGAATGAACTATGTACAACTACATGCATGACAGTCTTAATGTCAGCATGTCCATAGTGAAGAAGTAAAATGCCCAGACACATGATCCCAAAGTGAACGTTCTGTAAAATCGTAAATTTATCGGAGATCTATAAATAGTTTATGTAAAAAGATGGACAAGTCATTAAGTGACTAGTTAAAGCAGTTTCACGCTACCACTCTAACTAAAGTTTATGATGTAAACACAGGTAAAAACATTGCCCTAGTGCTTGTTTCTAGCTATTGTATGGGTTTTTTTTCCTGCAGTGTTTTTTTGAGCGCAAAAAGCCATCTGCATGAGTTAACCCCTTACCAAACAACCCAATTTTGTAATGACCCTCAGAAAGAGGGTTCTGATAACAATGCAGAAAAAGGAGAAAATACTGCAGCATTTTCTCCCTTTCTACAGTATCCTCTAGCTTTTCAAAGGTAAATAACATCATTTGAGTCACACTTAATTTTGTCGTCTGCAAATGCTTTCAATTTTGAAAAGTCTGGAATTTTGTCGTCAGGTAAAGAGCTAATCTTGGTTTTTTCAATGAGTACAAATTACAATGCCTGCAATATTTGCGGTCGTCTGTTGCCGACATTTCGTAATATAGGCATTGTCTTCTGCCATGCGCCATGATTGATGTACTTTCAGAGAGATATAGGCTATGATCAGCCAGCACATCTAATCTTTTTCTACACTTCCTGCTTCTCTAATGGGCAGTTTCATTTGTGATCCACATGAATTGCCAAGACGGAATTAATGAAAGTTATTTCTAAAATAACAAGATCGAAGTAAAAAACAAGAAAGATCAGAATTAATGAACCCTTTATCACACAATCATGTTTTAACGACCCGGAGGAAGACGCCATTTGAAAACGCAGTGGAAAAAGGAGAAAATTTTGGTAACCAGCATTTTTCTCCATTTCCCACAATGTTTTCATTGCCAACATTAAAGTAACATTTAATTTGTTGTCTACAATTACTCTCAACTCGGACAAGTCTAAAATTTTGTCTGGTGAAGAGTTGGATTCGACATGTGCTCGTATACTGCTATCCTTGTTCACTTGGTGCCAAGCCTAAAAGCACAGGACTTGAAACTAGGGGGTCATGGTTTGAATCCTCAGTGCGGTGAATTTCTTTTGGAGGATTGATAATAGTCATTGCGACAGGATTTATTCTTTTTGCCGCAGATTACTGTTTAAACGACGTGGGAAAGCAGCCAGTGGGTGGCTTTTGAAAAATATTGTGCGAAGTTCTGGTAAAAGAAATGTCAGAAAATAAAAATGAAAGAGAAAAAGGAAAACCCATTATAATAATAGTTTACCAAAATATGACTGTGTACCTTCTGAATTCTGTCCCTCCCATCTTTCCACTGGTCCAAAATGTTTGTCGTCAGAAATTACGTGTTTTGTTTTCATTTTAAAGTTCATGACAGTTTACATGGTTCAGTATCTAAATTTGGTTAAAATTTATCGATATAAAGTGATCTCAAAGATGCAAAATCGGTATTTCATTTAACCCTTATCCTAGTTAATAAGTTAGATAAAACTTTCAAGCCAATAGTAAAGACCCAAACAGTGTTATTTAAAACTTTTTTTTTTTTCAAGCAAAATATCTCCTTATCCAATAGTGTAGATCTAAGGTCAAAGTGCATGTTCTGTGCAGTCTTATCTTGATCTACACTGTCTGCAAAAGGTCAGTAAGTCACACTTAGCAGGTTAACACTTAATACGTTAACCCTTATCCTTTTAAATAAGTTAAATAAAACTTTCAAGCCGATATTAAAAACCCAAATAATGTTGTTTAAAACTTACTTTTTCAAGCAAAATATCTCCTTATTGGATAGTGTAGATCCAAGATCAGACTGCACATTCTGTGCAGTCTGATCTTGATCTACACTGTCCACAAAAGGTCAGTGAGTCACGCTTAACAGCTAAAGGGTTAATATATGTATCCTGGTACCAGGGCTCCGGAAATTTTTCAATCTGAATCGGTCCAGGCCGGCCCCTTCCCCTCCTCCAATACTATTGTACCCCTACTCGGTACCCAGAGGCATATAAATAAAGTCGCATGTTTATGTCTCTGACCTACCCCACCCCCGATCGTTGCCTGGTTTAAATGTCATAATATATATCAATTTCTGTTGCAGGTTTCTCTTTCTTGTGATGGATTTTTGTTCAAGCTTACATGATTGAGAATGACATACGCAGACGAATATTCAATAGTAAAGCATAGTTGACAGTCGTACCTTGTTTACGCATGGCATCCTACACTTCCGGTTATGTATAAAATTGCACTTCCGGCAATGTAGCAGAAGGTGCCCATCGACGTCGATTTGACAATTAAAATTATTCATTCATTCAACGTTTTTCTTTTGTCAATTTTTATACATCCAATAGCGTTGTGTTGCAGTTGGCCACTGCTTGATCACAATCATAATTCAATTGCAGTGTTCGCCCCTGTGCCACGTCGAGGCCCAACACATCCGTCTTCAACAGGGGATTTTTTTTTTTTTTTTTTTTTTTTTTTTCATTTTATTTATTAATTTATTAAATCCTGATTAAATTCTTACAATGAAATATACATAAATGTTACCATATAGCAAAGTCCAGATTAAACTTATAAAAGTTTGTTCTGGCCTTTTGTGTTTTTGAAAATGTGACGACCTGCACTCATTCTAGTACGCCAAGCGCGAAATATTGGCAACGGGTCAAATTCAGGAAGTGCAGGTCCATTGATAGAAATTTGCATCAATTTGTCCAACATTTCGACGCTCAGACTACATCGTAGTCGTGTCTTGATCAGGTTCTGCTTTGAAAACCCACGTTCACACTCTACAGAACTGACAGGCAGTATTCTGCTGATAGCTAAAAGCTTTGTCATGTTAGGAAATTCCCTTTGAAAATGTTCTGCTGAAAGCATTTCCTCGGCGAGGGAAGACATTGTCAGCCTTTCCTGCTTTTTGGTGGCTGGTGTTCTTCCGCATTTTGCGAACATGTGATTCTTGAACAGTGACCATTCTCGTTTTGCGCGATCAGCACACACAGGGGGTGTATCAGGTCCCCTTTTCTCACCGAAATGCTCCAACAGAACATTCATTTTGTCAGAGCCAAATTTGCATCCGCATCATCAATTGGTTGCCCAGGACAATTGAATTTGTCATTAACTGTGGTAATATGACTTATTTTTGAGTTGCTAGTACAACTCTGCGACTCTGTCGGGTCCCCAGTCCGACTTTTTGAGCCATCCAGTTGCCCAGGCTGGATTTGTTTGTCAAGATGACTAGGGTTGCCAAGCCTGTCATTTGACTTTTTGAACATCGCAAGGATATTCTGTTGTAGAGCCATTTCGATTTCATTCGAACAGCAATAGACAGCCATACTCGTCTCGTTTTATACGCTTCTCTTTTTTTTTTTGAGTACTACAAATTTGTTTCACGAGTAGCGGCAATTAAAATTGTCGCAATGTTTGATGACCTGTATTTTAAAGACGCGGCCTCAAACTTCAAACATGTTTAAAATTATTGTCGGTTCTAAACCCCATTCACAAGCACCAATTATACATTATGCAAACTCGATATCATTTGCTCGATCAAGCATGAAACTGAAACAAAAATATTGGCCAACTGCGAACACAACGTAAGAACCAGTCCACGTGCGGGGAATCACCTAATCTGTGCCTTGCGGGTAAACTCGTTATCGGATATTTTCCACGCTTGGATGTAATGTGTGAAAACCCTGAACCCTAGCTGTGTTTTGTGGATTTTTATTGACAGTTGGTGTTATACGCAAATATAGATCCAGAATTGCTTTGAAAAACTCGGACCGATTTATAGGTATGTTTTCGCAATTCTAATCGGTCCGGCAACTCAAAAATCGGTCTGGACCGGCATTTTGTCGGTTTTCCGGAGCCCTGCCTGGTACTAAGACTTTTTACATGGTTGTCACACACTGTCAAGTAACTGGGAAAAATCACTTGGTTTCTGGCGTAATCAAATATGTGCATGCTTGTTCCATGTTTAAGCTGTTACTTTCCATTGGATTATATATGTGAACTATTCAGCAAGGGTTTCAGGTTTAAGCGGAGGAACCGTTAGAAAAGGTAGGTGGAAGAACACGCCATGTTTTAAATGTTCCTGAATTGTCTTGGGTTGAGAAAAGAAGTCAAAAAGTATATATGTAAGGATCTTATTTTTAATTATCATTAATTTTCAGTGAAGATGGCTATAGAGAAGGATTTCTAGATAAGGTACAGAAGCAAATGGAATGACTGATTGTATGGTGTTTAAGGCCGTTTGCAGCATTACTTCAGTTATATTGTGGTGGCTTGTGCATCATTCCTGGAGTTTCACTTTTACTAGTACTATGCACAACATTTTTTCCAAGCCACTGGCTGCTTTCCCACATAACTATCTTCGAAACAATGGTCAGCAGTTAGAGAGGAAAGAAACCTGTTGCAATGACTAAACCAGAAAGGTATGTTAGAGTTGACATTTTTGAAGAGTATTACTTTATTTTTTGGTAAACTTGTATTATGAAACTACAAAAAGGTAAATGTAGTGTGTGTACTGGATGACTGTGTTTTTTTTTTATATTAACATGTAGATTTTTAAACATTTACCAAACGACAAAATCTTACACTGGTCAAAATTCAAAGCATTTGCAGGTGAGAAATAGAAATATACCCAAATCATGAGATTTGTGTTAGAAAGGGTTGAAAACATTGTTGGAAAAAGAGAAAATGCTGGTTACCAGCATTTTCTCCTTTCCTACCATGTTTTCAAATGCCTTCTCCTTCAGGGTTGTTAAAAGTCAGCTTTGTGTGGTAAGGGTTAATTAAAGAAGAGAGACAGACCAGCAGGACTGGTATAGTCCTTCATTTGGCAAACCTCGGGCGATTCTGTAATCAAGATGTAGGATCGGAATCTTCCAAGTTGTGACGAGTGCCAAGACTTTTGTACCGAGTCAATGGAGGGCTACGGCTTAACTCTTTACCAGACAACAAAATTTGGACATGTCCAAATTAAAAGCAAGTTTGTAGGCAAACACTGATTTTGCCCTCAAATGAAGGGATTTCTCTTTGATAGGGCAGAAAACATTGTGGGAAAGGGAGAAAGTGCTTCTTACCGGCCAAAGCTTCTACGGGTGGTTAAAGCAAGGGATCATTTTGGAAGAGTTAACCCTTTACCACGCAGACAGAGAGGCAAAATGTACATTTACTTTAGAAGTGATTACTAGATTTCTAGAAGGTTGAAGCATGGGACACATAAATTACAGATTTAAGGCTTTGAGATTTGCAGAGGGAGAGAGAGCGAGCGAGAGAGTGAGTTGTATAGAGGCAAAATGTGCTTGAATTTGGAAATAATGACTTGATTCCCGAAATAGTTTAAGCATGGGACAAGAAAACTATGAACATTATAACTGAAGGCTTATGGGTTTGATAAACACTAATGACGTGAGCGAAATGTTTCGGTGTTGAGTTTCTGGATGGGCTTATTTTTAGGTGTCCAGATGATTTCAAGGGATTTTAACTTTTCTTTGGAGTTGTAACCTCTATTTACTCTTTCACTACAATAAATAAACACTTTTTCAATGGCCACTAGTGCTAACGGCCACTAACACAGCTCCACCAAGAGGTGACTGATTGAATTCGTGTTTAATTATTGTTGCCACCAGTTGCCCATATGGGCGATGCCCCCTGAAGGCTGTTACTTTGGTTACAGGAGATGGTGCAAGAAACAGGACAAAACAGTTGTTAAGTTAGGCCTGGTTCTTTCATGTTAAATCATTGTATATATGAGTCATGCTCTGTGAAAAGGGGGCTTGATGCATCTGTAAAAATGTCGGCTCATGTCAGCCTGCACAGTCCGTGCAGGCTGACCTGGGCCGAAACTTTTTGCAAATTTTCTGCATGTCAAAGGACCAGTGTACCTCATGATTCAGTAAGTTGTTTTACAAAATGGATTTTATGGCTCTACAAGTTGGCTTCTTTACAAAAGAAGCCAGGAGAGGTCAGCATCAATGTTTTCAAATAGTTTATTGGCTTTTAATTTCAATATAGTTTGGTAGATGTAAACAAACAAGTAAAAAAGCCGCCGCTTAGAAACCTTATATGCTTTACATGACGGTCATTTGACCTTCTTGCCGCGTTTTCAAGTCGCATGATCTTGTTCAGCAGTCTTCTTTCTCTTTTTTAACGAAATTCTTCTTATTTTTTCTTCTGCTTATATTTATTTGCTTAATGAAAAATTACAATTATTTGCAGCCATGGCAATTTAATATAACAAACCTTTTCTGAAATTTGTCATATAAAAATGAACCACATCTAGAACTATTTCCTGTTTCGGTTTTTTGATTTCGCTTTATTTACAAAACCATGACGAAACAGACCGTGTATCAGAACAATTTTGCAAGAAATTTAGATTTAGACAGCAAATTCTGTGGCAGTCTGCCTTTTAAACTCACCACTGTTGGTGAGGTCTGATGACCTCTCCAATAATACTGTGATGACCTGTTTGGTAATCATGCATCGCAGAGATGCATAAAGCCCCCTTTTAGCAGAGCACTTTTTTTATACTGCCCACCTACGAAGTAGAGAGGGGGTATCCTGGTTTCGTCTGTCTGTCCGTCCGTACATCTCAGGTATAATATCAGGGCTCAAGGAATTCTTTCGGGTTGTTCAAAGGTACAGAATACAGGTGCTTATTTTAAGGTTCTAAATTATGGGTACAAGGGATTTTTTTCTATTGTTTTATGCAGAACAAGAATATATGCTCTTATTTTACAGGTTCAGGTTTTATCAGGGCTCAGGGGACTTTTTCAGGTTGTGTCAGGGCATCAGGTGTTATAGGTGCAAAAGGATTTTGTGTAGGTTTCACAAGGGGTATTATTTATTTCCCATGACTGACTTTAAACAGGGTGTCCATGGTCAGGGAAAAAGTCAGAGGAAAAAAATATTAGGAATTATCAGGAAATTTTAGGATGTCAGGGAATTTTGGAATTTAAGCAGAAAGTCAGGGAATTTCAAAATAACAAGTCTATGAACGATAAAACTTTGCACATATCCCGCACGTCAGTTCTAGTCTCGAATATGCATTCATTTATATTTCATAGTTAGATGCACTAATTTTATTCGGAATCGTTGACAAGGCTCGTTGATTACTACATAATTATTACGGTTCCACTTAAGTGACTTCTTTGTCTTTTTCCCATCTTACGAGGTGCAGTGTGTTTAAAAAATGGTAATAGTGTTAAATACAAGTCTTTAAGGGAGCTATCTGTTATATCAAATGGAACAAAATTGGATTCTTCTACCGAATCTGGGGGACTTATTGAGATTGTCCCGTTGATTACAGAGAATTGGCGTCACAACTGAGTCTCGGTATCATTTTAGCGTTCCTCATATAATGTCAGATTTTTTGTTAAATGTAGCAAGGCTTCCATCGAAATTTTGCGTAAAAATGTTTTTTAACACAAAATACTTGTTTTACTTGGTGGCATTTGTCTACATCAATAATGATTAATTCTTGGCGACATGGTGATTTCAGTGACCAAGCTACAAATAATGTGCATGGGTGTTGATTAGACCGCATCTGAAAGGGCAAAATACTTCTGAATTTTATCTTTGCATGTAGTAGTTGTTAATTTCGCTTACCATAATCCCGTGGTGGTCACGAATCTTTTTTATTTTTCATTAAAAGTATGGCGACATTGAATGGTCATGTTTTTTGAGAATGAGTCATTTAGGTTGTATCATGGGCATAAAGAATGTGCTATATAATAAATATAATAAATGTTTTTTATTGTAATGTATTGTTCGAAAATTGTATCGCTGCATTAAGAACTTTCCCATGTTTCTTGTGTCTATTTGTTCAGGATGTAATTAATAATAGCGCAGAACAAAAAAATTACAGTTTCAAATTATTTCAGTACAAAGGAAATTTTCAGGTATAGTATCAGGGCTCAAGGAATTCTTTCGGGTTGTTAAGGGTAGAGGTGCTTTTTTTCAGGTTCAAAATTTGGGTACAAGGGGGGTTTTCTATTGTTTTAGGCAGAACAAGAATATATGCTCTTATTTTACAGGTTCAGGTTTTATCAGGGCTCAGGGGACTTTTTCAGGTTGTGTCAGGGCATCAGGTGTTATAGGTGCAAAAGGATCTTGTGTAGGTTTCACAAGGGGTATTATTCATTTCCCATGACTGACTAAACAGGTTGTCAACAGTCAGGGAAAAGGTTTATGAAAAAAATTTTTTTTCAAGGTCAGGGAACTGTCAGGGAATTTTGAGATTTGTCAGGTAATTTTAGAATTTAAAGTCGGGGAATTTCGAAATAACAAGTCTATGAACGATAAAACCATAAACAACGGCTAAGGCAGTCTCTTCATGTTTGGCCATAATAATAATAATGATAATAATAATTTAAATAGTAATTACATTTTTCAAATTATCTTTGTGTGAAAAAACTGAAGGCAGTAGCACTGAGCAAACCTGCTTTACAACATATACATTTCTATATGATTGACCAGTTAAGCTATGATTTGTAGAAACAAGTGATATTATATATTTTTCTCATATTGTAGTGCATAACTGGTATAAGGGATAAGTATTATTCTATGTTGAAAATGGACATGAGGTGTTCTTTCTTTTGTTTCAAGTTGAACATATAGGGGATAATATGTATTGTTGTAGGTTGTAACAGGGAGACCGTGATATATGTATATATATGTTTTTGTTTCGGGTTATAAAAGTGACACACATGATATTTTATTTTGCTTTAAGTTGCATTTGGTTTAAAGTTTCGTGGTTTCAGGTTGAAATAAAAATACAGTAAGTATTTCTACTTTTGTTTAGAATGTAACAGGGTCACATGGATTATTTTATGTTTAATGTAAATGAGATACATGTATTTTAACTGTTTCGGTTTGTATCGGGGCACAAGGAATATTTTTAAAGTTCAGTTTTCAGAGGAACAACAGGAAAAGTATACATTATTTTATGTTGTAATTCTACTTGTAACATGGACACAAGGGATATTTTATGTTGTTTAAGAACACAAGGGATGTCTTCTCATCTTTAGGTTGTATCTGGTCACAAGATTTTTTTTTCCAACTTGTTTAAGGTATAAAAAGTACATGCAGAACACAATATATTGTAAGATATATTTACAGGAACACAAGGGGTATTTCAGTTGTTTAGGGCACAAAGGATTATTTTATATTGTTGAGTTTCATACAGCGATAAAGGATATTTTTATCATTTCAGTTTGTAACAGGACAATAGGGAAAAATGCTAAAGTGACACAGGCTGTAAGAGGGATGCAAACATGTTTTATGATATTTCATTTTATTTAGGAAATAAAGTTCATGTATGTATAGTTGCAAGATGTAACATGGACACAGGTTATGTAATGTACTTAATGTTGTGTAAGAGATATTTCATACAGTTCATATTTTACAAGGTTGTATCAGGATACAAACGATTTATTTTATTGTTTCAATTTATACGTAAATAAAATATATGTAGAAATTTAATGAACTAGTATACTGTTACAAATGAAACAGGTATGCGTAAGATAATGTGTAGCTATTATTCAAATGTAAATAAAAATGTATATATGTAGAAATATTACGAACTAGAATATTGTTACTAGTGAAATAGGTATGCATGGGATAATATACAGATATTATTTAAATGTTTTTAGGAACAACGGGATATTTCATTCTTTAGGGTTTTACTATAACAAGATTGTAAAAGGTACTCATGGAATATTTTGCATATATGAATGTATGTATATATTTTTTCATTTTTTTAACCAGAACCATATTATTATTGTGTCGGTTGGTATATAGAAGTGAGGTATATTTTTCGTTTTGTTTCAGGTGACAATATAATATACTGTTTCAGAATATAACTGGGATGCAAAGTATCTTTTTATTAGTTCAGGTTGTGAAAGGACACTGTGAGGTACACTTTCGCATGTTGTGTCATTCTTTTAAGTTTTTTAAAAAAAGGGAATATTATCTATTGGAACATGTTTTAATCCTGACACATTAATTGTTTTGTAATAGCCGTATTTTTGAGGGTATAAGTGTATAAAAAGGTATTTTAATGTGTTGGAATGCATGTGGTTGCAAGGAATATTTTTCTTTTTTAACGTTTGTAACAGTAACACATAGAATATATTATGTAATTACAATTTGTACAGGGACACAAAATATACTTTATTTTGTTCCTATAGTTTCAGATTTATAACTGTACAAGGGAAATAGTTTATCATTTCATGATGTATCGGGGCACGAGGGATATTTTGGAAATGTTATAAAAGTTTTGGAAAAGTTATAATAAGAACATAAGAAATCTGAATGTATACATTGTTACACCCTGTAACTGTGACATATGGGATTTTTCAGAATTGTTTTTATCAGGCACAAGGGATTTTTTTTGGGGGGTTGGGTTGTTTCAGCGTGCAAAGGATCTCTTAAATTACTGTTTTATGTTGTACTTGGGACACGGAGAATATTTATTCATTGTTTAAGGTTGTATCATGAGCATAAAGAATGTGCTATATAATATATGTTTTTCATTATATGTATTGTTCGAAAATTTCATCACTGCATTCAGGACCTTGCCATATTTCTTGTGTCTATTTGTTCAGGATGTATAAGAGCACAGAGCAAATCAACAGTTTCAAAGTGTTTCAGTACAAAGGAAATTTTCAGGTATAGTATCGGGGCTCAAGGAATTCTTTCGGGTTGTTCAAGGGTAGAGGTGCTTTTTTCCAGGTTCTAAATTATGGGTACAAGGGATTTTTTTTCTATTGTTCAGGGAATTTTGAGATTTGTCAGGGAATTTTGGAATTTAAAGTCAGGAAATTTGGAAATAACAAGTTTATGAACGATAAAACCATAAAAAAGGCTAAGGCAGTTTCTTCATGTTTGGCTATAATAATAATAATAATAATAACAATTACATATTTTAAATTATTCTTTGAGAAGAGACTGGAGGGAGTAGTGCCCCTTGCCTCCCCAGCTGAAACTTCTTTTCAGGAATGGAAGATTCCAGGAGATGCTTAGATCGCCATGACGTGTACCATTAATAAAGTTTCTACTTTCAGAATTTCATTGCTGAGTCCATTTATAGACAGCTGAATATATACTTGTTCCTTTTATTCCTGAAGATTTATTTGTGTTATGAAATTAGCATAAATGACTGTCACCAATTCATTTCTTTCACTATGACGCATACCACTTACGCAATATGAAAAAAAAAAAACATTTTGGTGGTTGTTTTACCTGTGCTTGAGCTATAAGTCACATATGAAAAATGAGTTATTTTTCTCATTTTAAAATTTGTAGGCTGTAGGTTCTTGTTTTCTGCGCAACATTCCATCCTTTGTTGTTTTTGTGTAGTCGTTCACTTTGACTCTTCTCATTAAATGTCTACAAATTATTTGTAGTCAACTTTTCTTACTGATATAGAATCACATGCATTGCTTAATATTTTAGATATGCTGAGCAAATTTACTGTACAATATATACATGTATTTTTCAATATGTGGCAACGTAAAACATTCTGATTTGTTTGTATCAATTAAATTTAATTCCATTTTCTATATTATTGACGAGTTATTCTATGATTTGTAGAATCAAGTGATATACATTTTCCTCATATTATAGTGCATTAGGGTATAAGGGATATACGTTATTCTATGTTGAAAAAGGACATAAGGTAATCTTTGTTTTAATTCAAGCTAAAAATATAGGAATATATCTATTGTTGTAGTTTGTAACAGGGAGACAGTTATGTAAATTTTTGTTGCAGGTTATAAAAGTGACACATCTGATATTTTATGTTACTTTAGGTTGTATCAGGGTGCAAGGTTGAAGAGAAGTTTTCCGAGGTTTCAGGTTGAAATAAAAATACATCAAGTATAACGATTTTTGTTTAGATTGTAACAGGGACATATGGGATATTTCGTGTGTAATTTACATTAGATATTTTAACTGTTTCGATTTGTATCAGAACAAAAGGAATATTCTACAAGTTATATAGAATATTCTAAAGGTTATTCTACGTTATTTTATGTCGTAGATCTACTTGTAACATGGACACAAGGGGTATTTGATGTTGTTTAAGGGTACAAGGGAGGTCTTTTCATCTTTCAGGTTGTATCTGGTCACATGATCACAAGGTTTTTTTTTTTTTAATTTTCGAAGTTTAAAAAAAAAACATGCAAAACAGTATATATTGTAAGATGTGTTTACAGGAACACATGGGGTATTTTGTATTCCAGTATTTTAGTTGTTTAGGGCACAAAGGATACTTTTACATCGTTGGGTTGTATAGGGGGACAAAGGATATTTTTTATCATTTCAGTTTGTAACAGGACCATAGGGAAAAATGCTAAAGTGATAAAGGCTGTAAGAGGGACACAAAAATGTTTTATTATATTTTATTTTGTTAAGAAAATAATGTTTGCAATTGTAAGATATACCATGGATACAGGCTATGTAATGTACTTGAATTTGTATAGTTGATATTGCACCAGGTTGTATCAGGATACAAAAGGTATATGTCATTATTGCAATTTAAACGTATATAAGAAATGTAATTATGTATGAAAATTACGTACCAGTATACTGTAACAATTTAAAATAGGTATGAATGAGTTAATGTATAGGTATTATTTAAATGTCTACTAACAAGGGATATTTTATTCTTTAGGGTTTACTATTACAAGGGATACTTTTTTATTGTTAAGGTTTTTAAAAGGGATATTATGTCTTGTTTCAGATTGTATCAGGGATATAAAAGATACTTCATGTTGTTTGATTCTTTTTTTGTTGTTCAGGTTGTAAACAGTACATATTTTATATATTTTCATATAATGTTAGTTTGTTTGAGAAAAAAAAAATAAGTAACATGTTTTTAAAAACTGAATATGTTCTATTGTTACATTTTTTAATCGTGACACATTAGTTGTTTTGTATCATTTCTGTTTTTGATGGTATAGGTGTATAAAAAAGTGTTTTAATGTGTCAGAATACATCTGGTTGCAAAAGATATTTTTACTGTTTGTTACCGTGAAACATAGAATATGTTATGCTGTTACAGGTTGTAACTGGGACACAAAAGATATTTTATTTTGTTCCTATAATTCCAGGCTTTACAACGGCAGAAGGGATATATTTTATCATTTCGAGTTGTATCGGGGCACGAGCAATATTTTTTTTCTTTTTTTTAGTCATAATAAAACAGAAAATCTCGATGTATATATTGTAACATGGTGTTGGAGTGACTCATGGGTTATTTTGTAATTGTTTTGTTAAGACACGAGGGATATTTTATTGTGGGCGGTTGTTTCAGCGTGCAAGGGATGTTTTTTACTGTTTCTCGTTGTACCAGGGACACGGGGAATAGTATATGTACTGTTTCAGGTTGTATCATGAGCATAAAGAATGTGCTTTATAGTATATGTTTCAAATTATGTGTATTGTTCGAAAATTCTGTCACTGCATTCAGGACTTTTACATATTTATCATGTCGTATACACATAAACTGTTACTCATTGTTTATATTAGGGAGACGAGATAATTATTTACTGCTTTGAGTTTCTTTTCATGTATCTTCTTGTTCATGAGTGTAATAGATGTTTCTATATTTATTGTTTCAGGCTTATCGTGCTAGTACATAAAGGATTTTATGAATTGTTTGGTTCATAATGACAGAGACACAATGAAATTTTATAGCTGAACCCTTAACATGCTAAATAAGTGATATGAAACTTTCAAGCCGATTGTAAACACCAAAAGTTTGCTATTTCATCTTTTTTTAAATAAATATATTCTTTTTAAAAAGATCCAAGATCAGACTGTACGTTCTGTATTGCAATTAATACGAGTGAGAGAGCGAGAGGGTTGGGAAAGTAATGTTACAAGTGTGATTCTAATTTCATGGAATGCTTTGAAGCACATCGAGATATTATATGGAAGGCATATGGGGGTGATATTTTCGCTTTCAGCCAAGGAAACACATACGAAAGAAAACGTGGTTGAAGTTTTGATGGATACCGTTGTTGTTTTTTTTTAAGTGATATTTAGAGAGAGAGAGAGAGAGAGAGAGAGAGAGAGAGAGCTACTTAACTGTAGTCAATAGAGAGCAGTCAATAAGTCTATAGTTTTGGGGACTGATACAGCATGAACAGGTGAAAATGGAAACTATGCATATTTTTCGAAGAATGAATTACATTCCCTTTTGTGAGTATAACATTTTAAAGTTATAGATAAAAAAAAAAAGAAAAGAAAAATATGAAGATGTAGAAGCATAGGGAGATATGCAATACCGGGGAGTAGTGCAAAAAGTATAAGGATGACAAAACTTTGCTTAAGAATATTCTCAAATCAATTCAAGATAAAAGGTAAGTGTGGAGTAGAGGAACTTTTCTATACAACCAAAATAACTGCAGGGGTTGCAGGCCGTTGAAAGGTAAAAAAATAATTATTTTTGAAAGAAATAGTTTTTATCCTTCCTGACGTGTGTCGGATTGTTTTGTTACAGATGCAGGTAAGGTTTTTTGTGGAAGACAAAGAATCTCTTGTTATACAGGTAAGAGTACAAAATTGTTGCCTAGAAAATATGAGGTAGTTACATTTTTGTCACAGTTCGACTGCCATGACAAATCAAGCATAAAGGTCATAGCCATCTTATTTCGATTGATGCTAAAATTATCCATGGTATACAAGCAAGAATGATATCAACTAACTACTACAGTTCTATTGCACTAACCGATCTATAGTTGCAAAATCTTCAAATTTCACTTCAACTCCGTATCAACCGTCGGGATGGTATCGTGATCGTTGAAGTGACATTCCATGCTTTCAAACTGTGCAATGTTTCTTTGAAAATCCTTTCAGGAGTGAACTTTTGACCAATGAAATCTTTGAAAGGGCTCAGCAGACACGAAGCCACAAAATGTGTTGTCTCATTAAGATGTGCTTATATTTGAACAATTTTAAAAATCAGGCCAGGAGTCAAAGGGATATGGAGCGAACATGATCTAAGAGAATGCGATTTTTGCCCCAGCGGTAACTTTGACCTGAGAGTCTGGCGTCTGAAACCTCTGGACATCTCACCAGGGTGGAAACAGATTATTAAGAAACTTGACCTTGAAGCCTGCTGCTCTGAACAGTCCTGTACATCGTTTCATCATGGTGCACGCATGTGTAAAATATTCTTAAAAACAGACAAGGGGTTCAAAAGCTGTGGAGCTGACATGATTTATGATTATCTGACCTTTGACCCCTTTCTGTGATCTTGACCTTGAAGCCTGGTGTCTGAAACCTCTGCTCTGCATATATCTCACCATATTGCACAGGAGTTCAGAGGATATTAAGCATGCACAGTTTATGAGCATTTTGACCCTCATAGAGTAACCAAGATTTATGAGAATTTTACCTTTTACTCCTGTGCTGTGACATGACCTTGGAACCTGCTGTCTGAAATCTCAGTCTTGTCCATTGTCTTACCAAGGTGTAAACTTGTGTGATTTTTTAAAAAAGGCCATAGGTTCAAGAGATTGGGAGCAGACTAGCTTTTTGATCATCTGACCATAGACCTCCTGCTGTGACCTTGACCTTTGAGTCACATCTGCACATTGTTTCATCAAGGTGAACTCTTGTGTATAATATTTTTAAAAATCAGGCCGGAGATCCAAGAGATGTCGAGCTGACAAGATTAACGAGCATCTGATCATACCCCATCTGAAACTTCCGCTTTGCACATGGTCACATCAGGGTGGGTGCACAGAGGTTCAAGAGGAATTCAGCAGACACGATTTTGGAGCATCTGACCCTTTACCCCTGTTGTGAACCTGACCTTGGAGTCTGGCGTCTGAAACCTAAACTCTCCACATCGTGACCAGGGGTTCAAGATATATGGAGCTGACATGATTTATGAGCATCTGACCATTGACCCCTCTCCCAGCTGTGACTTTCATCATGGAGCTTTGCATTTGGAACCTCCTCTCTGCACATCTTTTTATCAAGGTTAACACTTGTGTTAAATATTACAAAAAAATCAGATCAGGAATCAAGAGATTTGGAGCCAACACAATGAGAATCTGACCATTAACCAACATTTTTTTTTACCTTGGAGCTTTGCATCTGAAACCTCCGCTCTGCACATCATTACATCAATGTGCACAAGTGTTATTAAGCAGACACAATTTATGAATATCTGACCTTTGACCCCTGGTGAGACCATGACCTTAGAGCCTGGCATTTGAAACCTCTACTCTGCATACCGTTTTGTGAGATCAAAAAGAAAAAAAAAATGTAATAAGAAACAGATCAAGGGTTCAGATGTGAATCGGAGGAAAAGGCGTTACAGACAGATAATCGCACATAGCCACCCCTAACATCCCCTCGCTCACTCACTCATTCACTCACACACCCACTCTCTATCTCTCTCTCTCTAACTCACTCACTGGCTCTTTCACCCACTCACTCACTCACTCGCACTCTCGATCACTCTCACTCACTCACTCACTCACTCACACACTCACTCACCCATTCACTCACTCACTCACTCACTCACTCACTCAAGTTAGCAATCAATCGATCAACCAATCACTCAATCATTTATTCAATCATTTAAACACTCAACCACATTCTCTCTCACACACCCATTCACTCAGTCACCAAGTCACTCAACCTCTTATTTACCCACCCAACCAATCCAACCACCAAGCCACTCACACACTGAATTTCTCACTCACTAATCACTTCTTCACTCACTCATACCCTAAACCATTTATTTTTTTCACTCATTCTCGTATTCACTCATTCACCCACTCATAAACTCATTTGCATTTTTACTAAGCCACCCACTCACTCATTTCGTCACTGTCTCACTGATTTGCTCACCCACTCAAGCACTGTCATTCAATTACTAACTTACCCACCTAGTCCCTCCCTCCCTCATTCACTCACTCTTTCAGTCACTCATTCACTCCCTCACTGATTCACTCACCCACCCCTTATGCAACCAATCACTTACTAAACCCCTTATGCACTCACCCATCCCCTTTTCAACCACTTACTCTCCCATTCACTCACCCATTCCTTATTCAACCACTCACTCAACCACTAACTCAGTCACTCATTTACCCATGTAAATATCCGTTCACTCAGCCACTCGTACATCCCCTCCCTTATTCACCCTGCCACCCTGCCAACAACTCATCAATTTACACACTCAATCATTCACCCATTTGATCATTCACCTACTCACTTTTTTTCAAACTCACTTCCTCATTCACTAATTCCACCATTCACCAACACAACAACTCACAACCACTTTTATTTATTTACCAACCGACTCACCAAACCAGTTTTTCATTGACTCACTTAACTTATTCACTTATACAATCATTCACCAACACACCAATTTTATCAACCATCCACTCACTCTTTCACTCACCTACTCATTCAACCATACACTCACACACATTTGACAACTCACTCAATCACTCCCTCTTTTACCATTACTCACTATGTCTTTCTTTGTTTCTATCTCTCTCTGTCTCACTCTTTCCCTTTAATCGCTTATTCACCCACTATTTACTTCATTCAACCACTTTCTTACTCAAATAGTCACCCACTCATCAACTTAATCACTCACTCGCTCACTCTTCCATTTACTAACACCCTCATTTACTTAATCACTCACTTAACAATTCACTCACCTACACATTCCTTTATTCCATCATTCAACTACTCACTCTTTCATCGACTCACTCATTCAATCACCACTTTTCAATTGTTAATTTACTGATACACTTACTAACCAATTAAATAAATCACTTATCATTTACATCTCTCTCTCCCTCTGGCTTCATCCCTGTCGACGTATCTGTCTATCAATCTCTCTCTGTCTGTCTGTCTCACTCTCTCAGTTACTCGCTTTCCCACTCATTACCACATTCACCCACTTTCCCACCCACTCAATTACCAACCCATTTGCCCACCCTTTCACTTTTTCATAAACTAACTCATTTACTTTACCTGTTTCCAATCGACTCACACATATTCTTACTGACTACTCCCTTAACCAACCAATTATCTATTTATTCACTCACTCCAGCAATCATATACTCACTTCCCTTTCACTTACTCATTAAACCATTCATTCACTCATTCTTTCAATTCCTCAACCATTTTACCACTCACTAAATTGTTTATGTATTTACTGAGCCCTTTTTATCTCTAAAAATCTTTCTCTGTCTCTTTGATTCTCTCCCTGTCTGTGTGTCTGTCTGTGTATCTGTGTGTCTGTCTGTGGGTCTGTCTCTTTGTTTGTTTGTCAGTCTGTCTGTCTTTCCACCTGCCTACCCACTTGTTCTATTGCTGTCTGTCTGTCTCTACATGTGTCTGTCTGTCTGTCTCTCTCTCGTGCACGCGCTCTAGCACTCTTTCTCTCATACACACATGCACACACACTCTTTCTCCTCAGTTGCTCGCATACTCAATCACTCTTATTACCGCATTCACCCACTTCACTACCACTCACTCATATTCTTACTGACTCACTCATCCATCTATTGACCCATTTACTCACTCACACCCTCAAGCACTCATTTTCTTACTCCCCTTTCAGTCAATCAGTCACTCACTCACTCACTTATTCACTCATTCACTTTTTCATTTCTCAATCACTTAACCACGCACTAACTTGTTTTCGTATTTACTTAATCTATTTCTTTCATATACTTACTCACTCACTCACTCACTGGCTTATTGACTCAGTCACTCCGACACCCTTATAATAACCTGTTTTACCTATTTGTTTACAATCCACTCGTTCAATTATATACTCTACAAACACTTCATCTCTAATTCACTCAACCACCCATGCCTCCCGCATTCCCCTTTCAAAGACTCGCTAAAACACCTGATTCACTAACTGCCCCCTACCTTACTCATCCCCTTTTCCCAACCACCAACATATTTCTGCGGTCCTTCACTTTTCCTCTTTTTCACTCACTCTCTCATTCTCTCTCTCTCTTCTCTCTCTCTCTCTCTCTCGCTCTGTGTGTGTGTGTCTCTCTCTCTCTATGTGTGTGTCTCTGTCTCTATCTCTGTCACTACATCTCTGTATGTCTGTGTGTCTCTCTTTCTCTCTCTGTCCCTCTCTCTCTCTGTCTCTCTGTCTGTCTGTCTCTCTCTCTCTTTTCTCTGTATGTTTATCTTTCTTTAACTTGTTTCTTACTCTGTTTCTTTCTTTCTTTCTTTTTTCTTCCTTTAGTTCTCTTTGCTTTCTTTGTCTTTTCCTTTCTTTTTTTTCCGTTTTGTTCTTTCTGTCTCTGTCTGTTTCTCTCCATGTGGCTCTGTCTGTCTGTCTCCCTCTCCTCTCTCTCTCTCTCTCTCTCTCTCTCTCTCTGTATCTCTCTCTGTCTCACTCTCTCTTTATCTCTGTCTGTCTCTGTCTGTCTGTCTGTCTCTCTGTTTACCTGTCTTTTTTTCTTTTTTTTTTTTTTTTTTTCTTTTTTCTTTCTTCATTTCTTTCTCTTTTTTTCCCTTTCCCTATATTCCTCCCTCCTACCTTCCTCTTCCTGCCTTTCTTTTTTTCTGTTTCTCCCTTTATCCCACCTTACTCTTCCTCCCTCTTTTCAACTCTCCCTTTCTCTCTCTTTTTTTTTCTCTCTCTGTCTCTCTGTGTCCCTCTCTCTGTTAATCTATTTTTTTCTTTGTTTCTCTGTCTCTGTCTCTGTCTCTATCTCTCTCTTTTTCACTTACGAACCCACTCGTCACTTCAATCAATCACTCACACAAACACGCAGTAACTCTTTTTATCTATTTACCAACCTACTAATTTATCAACATACTCGATCACTAAACACATACTCCAACGCTAATCACTCGAACAAACACCGATTCATTCATTTCACTCACTCACTTGCTAATTCACCAACTACCTTACTAATTCATTCCCTCATTTACCGCTCAACTCTCTTGCACACTTTCTCCTTTTCACTCTGTCTGTCTTCTGTCTTCCTGTCTTTGTCTGTCTGTCTGTCTGTCTGTCTGTCTGTCTGTCTGTCTCTGTTTCCCATCCCTCTCTCTCTCTCTCTCTCTCTCTCTCCATGTGTTTACCTTTCTTTTTTCTTTCTTTTCTCTTTTTTTCTTTTTTCTTTCTTTCTTTCTCTTTTTCTCTTTCTTTCTTTTCCCTACCTTCCTCCCTCCTCACTTTCTCTTCCTTTTACTTTTTCTCTGTTTTCCCTTTATCCCACCTTATTCTTCCTCCCTCTTTTCAAATCTCTCTCTATCTCTCTCTCTATCTTTTCTCTCTGTGTCCCTCTCTCTGTTTATCTCTTTTTTCTTTGTTTGTCAGTCTGTCTAAATGTCTGTGTTTCTGTCTGTCTGTCCATCCGTCCACCTGTCTGTCTGTCTGTCTCTCTCTGTCTCTGTCTCTCTCTCTCTCAAACAATCACGAACTCACTCGTCACTTCATCATTCACTCACACACGCAAGCAATAACTCCTTTTATCTATTTACCAACCTACTTATTCATCAACATACTCGATCACTTAACACATTTCTCGCTATCTCTCTTTCTCTATCTTTTCTATGTCTGTCTGTGTCCCTCTCTCTGTTTATCGCTTTTTTCTTTGTCAGTCTGTCTAATGTCTGTTTGTCTTTCTTTCTGTCTGTCCATCCGTCCATCTGTCTGTCTCTCTCCCTCCCTCCCTCCCACACGCATGCAATAACTCATTTTATTTATTTACAACCTACTAATTTATAAACATACTCGATCACTGAACACATACTCCAACCCTAATCGCTCGAAAAAACACTGGTTCATTCACTTCTCTCACTCACTTGCTAATTCACACACTCCCTTACTGATCCTCATTGACCGGCTCAACACCCTTGCACACTT